>PVKB01000297.1:826553-869278 GCA_004027205.1 Ctenodactylus gundi | reverse complement strand
GGCCGCCCTCCTGCTGTCTACCCAGCCTGCTTGGTTTGGAATCCTATTTGCTATTAATTGACAGCGCTAATGACATTAATTGCACATAGCATATCGGTTTGAGCAAAGTGAATATCCCTGTCTCTGAAGAGCAGAGACGCAGTGGGGAGTATGGAGCCTTACCCTAGGATTCCTGAGCAAAACAAACAGACCTGGGCATCCCCACCCCTCCAGCGGGACCTTTACTGGCCTCCCCGGCTAAGGACTTAAAGACCAGAGGGAAGGGCGTAGTGGAAAGATTTAATTATTATTACGTGGGCAGTTTTGTTTTTGACACAACATTGCTTTTGATACGACCCACATCAAGAGAAAGTGGGGAGGCACTGATTCCTTTAGAAAAGCTACTTGTTCCCATGATATAACGGAGGCAGCAGACTTACCAGAACTAGGGAAATACTTTTTTTCAGTAAGTGCATAATTGCCTAATCCTAAGCCCTAAAAATCGAATACCAGAGAGTAAATCGTACTCCAGTTTTAAAAGATAATCAGGTACGATACACATGCACTATTACTCCTGGACTAGATATGACATCTCAGAATGGGTACAAGTGAACATTTAGTGCATAAGTACTGCTGTTCAATGAATATTTCACGTATTAAATAGTAGGTAGAAAAAATTTCTTAGCGTTGTTCAAGGTTTTTAATAACTAATATGATGCATACTTTTTTGAAATTAGAAGTTTTTAATTGATTTCCTTTCCTCTTTTTCCATCTCCCCCTTCCCTCCTCTCCTTTCCTTTCTTCTCCTTCCTTCCTTCCTTCCTTCTTTCCTTCCTTCCTTCCTTCCTTCCTTCCTTCCTTCCTTCCTTCCTTCCTTCCTTCCTTCCTTCTCAGTTCTCTTGGTAGTGATTGTGTTTACTGGGATGGCCCTAGTAATCTCTCTAGCAGCGGCCTATTTGTGTGCCATTTTGGGAATTTCTCTGAGATAGGAATCTCAAAGATAGAATTAATTTCTAGGAGAAACTTCATAGCCTGTGCATGAGCGCGTTCTTTATCACCTGTCTCCATTTGGCATTCGAAGAAGGTAAATCAAAGTGTGCGATTTGTTACTCTGCTCCACTTGAGAGCTGAACTAAATAACACTTGGTCTGAAATTCTGATTGAAGTTGTAGGAGGATATACTGTATTTAATTTAATGCCCTTTAATAGCATCTTGTTGTTCAGCTTGGATGCTGTCATTTTAAAGGTTGGATCTGAGAGAGTTTAACCTGTAGGGAGAGGGAAGAACGATAAGGGGACAGAGGACAGAGGGGCCAGTCTATAGAGGAAGAAGGAAGGCATTATAAACTGTTTCCAATGACCACAAACTTGTCCCATTATCCAAACCGTTGTTTTATTCCCCAAGGACTCACTTTCTTATCAGGATTTTAAATTTTCCTTACACTTTAACTGCACACATTACACACATAGGTTGATTGGGTTTTGTATTGAGAAATGGGAAGTCAGAGGCTAGTTCAGGAGGGGATGGTGTTTCCTAGTAACTCGCTGGACCTGAGTAGAGTCACTCTGCCTTTGTTTACCCTCTGTGCCTAACACTTGGTAGTTAATACTAGTATTTCTCTGCTACCACAGTTGAACACAGATACGTTTATAAAAGATGAGCTTCTGTGGACACGTTTTAAGTTGTATCCTCCCATTTATTTAAAAAATGGTTTCCACATCGTTACTTTCACAAAGGTATTTATGGACACTTTATTCTTTACTGCTTTTCAAATACACCTGTAATCAAAACTTACAGAGGAAAAATGTATCTTTTTTATTGATGAGGTGCCTGACCTGCATACAATAATGCAGTATAAAATCATTTCCTTATAATAATGTTTACAGCATAAAGAAACTTCTTGGTAATATCTTTGGTTATTTTTTAATCCTTTAAATTTCTGTGACTCGCACATATAGCAAGTGCTTTGTTACAGCCTGAAAGCACAAGTTTGAAAATCTTATGGATGTAAACTTGTTTGATTTTCTTTAAACTTCAATAGGCTGTAAATTATGTAGCACTGCCACAGAGTTGTTCCACTGTGTGGGTATATGACCAAGAAAATTAGAGGGAAGTGTCAAGCATGTGATGGGCCCGTGCTGCTTTGCAAAGCACAGGGCTTTGGCTTAAAAAGTGAGGGCAGTGGTGCAGACTCTTTTGTAAGGATTTCTTTCTATGGTGTAAACTGAAACAGTGATAAATGGTGATATGCGTTGTCTAACACTTGCTTATATATATATAAATAGCTCCACCAGATTGCTTAAATGATAATTGAAAATATGAAATAGGATGGCCTTCATATCACAAGGCCAAAGGGTCTACAAATGGAAAAACCGAAATAATGAAATATTTCCAAGGCAACAGACTGTCAACAAGAACTGTAATGCATGGGCATATCAGATCCACTAGAGAGGATATTGCATCGTATAGCTCCAGAGTCAGAAGTTATAATGACCTTTATTACGTAGGACCATCTCACATTACAACATCCTTTCAGATTTACAATTTCTGATTTATGTGTTGAGAGACATAGCTACTCCAAGTGTGCAGTATGCCAACCACCAGATTGGATTGGATACAATGAGTGGACGAGAATCCAGCATTACTTGATGCTTTTTGTTCTTTATGTTGTATGGGGTATTTTTTTTTTTTTTTTGAGCACTGTGTAGGATTGTTAGATAAATTTTGGTTCCTTTAGGTAGATTTTTTAAAAATATGGCTTTATTTGGACTAAAAGTTATATGTAATAATTAACATCTGTCTTAGCAACAAATCAATAAGAATTAGAGTAGCCTTCACATTTAATCCACAAATTAGAGCAGTTTAGTAATCTTAGGAATATAAATTTTAATCTTCTCCTAAAAGTCACTTCTGCAATGACTGCCCCTTTAGCATAGGTATTTTGTGGGAATGCCAGAATTTCTATGAACCTTTCAGTTCTTTTTCCCTGTCCCAGGTTTTGGTCTGAGATCCACTGATATGTTGAAATTTCTATTCCCCAGAAACTCTTGCTCTGGTTGATAAAGTTTCCTATGACATGAAGTGTGTGTGTGTGTGTGTGTGTGTGTGTGTGTGTTTTAATGAAGTAGTGCTTTCAAGTGAGGATTTAGAAGATTAGATTTAATTATTTTTTAACTGTAGTAGAGTTTTTAATTTTGGGGTATTTATGGGTATATTATACATTTTCTCAATCATTTAGTAAGGTTTTTCTTTATAATCTTCCTCAGATGTTTTACTGATAATAATTGCCCAAGTATGAACCTTAGTTTTTTTATGATACTTTCTTTCTCAGATTGTCTCTAAATTAAAAAAAAAAATTAACCACAGCTGAGAGGAGGACTTGCTACTCCATTTGATGCTACACTTTGGATGGTCACTTTCTCCCTACATTTGTAGTATTTAATTATTAGAATTAATTTTTAAAAGTTCTCCATTGAATTGGGTTAGAATGTAACTCGAGGTGTTTCATAGACATGCCTTTAATTGCTTAAAATGAATAAGGGTGAAAGTGAAACAATAACTTAAAATTGTTAGTTGATTACTTGATTAAATACTGCTCTTTAGCTTTTAAATTCTACAGTGGTCGCACATCATAGAGTTATTACATTTATGATTAGATGAGAATGTCTAGAATTTATTCTAAAATTCAGTTTTCTAATTTAACGATGTTAGTATTTTCACAGTAAATAGTGGCTTTTTTTCTCCTCATTGGGCAGTGTAATAAACCAACTGTAGCTGCATGTTATTTTTACTGTACTGGGTCTCATTAGCGTGGGTAGGATGTTTGCACTATTAAGTTTGATAGAACCTTACATAGTTAGAATAATTTGTAGTAATATTAGAAATACTATAGTGCATAAACAGGACATGTGTTAGTAAGAACAAAGTGACTGATACTGTATCTAAAATGACTAGGGCAGTGACAAAATTGGAGAACACTTGAACTTGTCATCTGTGTTCATTGGTAAAGCGTGTTTTGCTGTGTTAATTGGGACACTTGTGGTCTTGTGTACAGAATTACAAGTCTAAAGATGAAAATCTCATGTTACTAGGTCCAGAGTGCTTCTGGCCCTGGACTGTAATTATTGATTGTTTTTTTTTTCATTCCACTTTATTTATTGAACCTTTATTGCAAACCACAGAGACTTGAGCAGGAGACAGGACTGAATACTGTACCCTAAACAAGCACTTCTTTAGCTACAGATGTGCCCGTATATTAAACATGCAGAATATTACAGAGAATCAGAAAGCACCCTTTTCTAAAGGATAAGTAGTGCAGAATTATAGAAATACAGGCTCTTTTTAAAAATTTCCTGTTTGTGTAGTATCATGGGAAGAGACGTCTAAATTATAAAATATTATAATTATTGACTATAAAATGATAAGAGGTTCCTGGAGAAAAGAAAAATATGTGTAAATATAAGTGAAATTATAGCAAATTTTAGAAAAAAAATGTGTTTTTGGGATCTGAAAATATATTACACAGTGTAACAAGTATTTATTGTACACTATCCTGTTTTAGACCCTGTGTTTAGCACTCCACAGAGATTTTCTCATTAGCTTCTCTGTTGGCCCATGTGGGAAGTGTTAATGTCCCCATTTATAGGTGAGAACATAGAGATTTAGGATTTCTAAGAAAGGTGGTGGAGTTAAGATATAGGCTGTATACTTGCTTCAGGTGTGGATTTAGGCCTTACCATCTCTATAGAAAAATATCATAATACCAGTGAGGAGGGGCCTGCAGTGTTGGACTTCCCAAAGTCAGATTTCTGAGCCAATGGCAAAGTTCCAAAGGCAGGTTACACTGTAGATGGTGAACGATGTTTTCCTAATTTTGATCTTTCTTCAGGTTTTTGGAGAACTCCAGAAATACAGTGTTTATAAAATTAGAACAAGAATCAATAATATTGCTTCCCCATCCTTTACTGGTGCAATAGTTTTGTAAGCAAGCCCCTCACAGTATGTATGCTATAGAGCAAGTTTTTATCTGAAGGGCTTTGGAAGAATGAATTTCCCAGGGACACGAACCTTTTTGGTAGTATCCTGTACAATGCTCAAGGCCTCTACCACACTTTTATTCATGCAGCCAGGCCTCACAGTATGCCTCAGTCATCGAGGAGTACAGTGGTGGCCCTTTTCTTTTGTGGTAGCTTTGTCACTGAGTGGGTAGAAATATTCTCATGGGGATTTCTGAATAACACACTTCAGTGCCTAACTGTATTTCTAGGTATGTCTTTTGAAATCTGTAAGGACTTATGCTTATTTTTTTTCTGTTAAACTATCCGACATTGTAATAATGGCAGAAAGCATGTATATAGTGCTGTGTGCTAATAAATTAGTACTGTTATGAGGGACTTACATATGCTGAGTAATTTAATTAAAAATATAACATCTTAAAATGGGCCATAGTAAGTATTTAAGTGGAGATCATTATTTAGTTCTCCCCCCCCCCCACACACTCACAGAGAGAGAGAGAGGGAGAGAGAAAGAGAGAGACAGCAACAGAGACAGAGACACAGAGAGGCAGAGAGAGAGAGACAGACAGACAGACAGACACACACACACACACACACACAAACACACACAGGCAGACAAAAATCTTTTAAGAAGGATGTCGGTTACCAAAGGGGGGGTGGTGTTCTGGTATATAATATTTGATTGATCCAAACTGTACTGTAGGAAACTTTTTAGCACTGGACCCTATCACTCCTCATTGTAAACTGTATGCTAGATTTGTCGTAGCAGGCAAACAGGCTACTTTTATCTTTACATTTTGATGTAGTGCTGTCCACTGAATCATTTCTTAAACATAAAATGTATATAACAAATCTAGTACTTGAAAGTAGGTACAGTGTGTGTATTTGTGATTGAGGAAGGTATTTTATTAGTGTATCTTAATTAAATACTTACTCTCACACTCAGCAAATTCCTTAAAAATGTTGCCTGATAAAATGTCGATAAGAATTTCTTGTAGAGAGAGATTTTATTAAAGTACTGCTGATGAAAGGCAAAAGTCAAAGAAAGTGTAGGTGAAAAATAGCCTACAAAGTTTAAAACAGAAGTTAGATCATCTTAAAAAGAAATTACATTTACTTGCTGGATTTTATTACCAACAGCATGCAAAACTAAAGGGCTCTGACTTGGATACCTATCTGAAATATTAACACTTAAAAATCCATACGGTATGTAATTTAGAGTGTAGTGCCTTACAACATTTTAAGACGATTTTGTGGAATCATGAGCCATTTTGGTCCTATCTCATTACATCTGTTGCACTACAGCTTTTTCATTTGCAAGATTTAGAAAAATATTTATGAATATTTTATTATAAAGAAAAATTTACAATTGGATTTAAGATCATTGGTATGTGACTGTAGCTATAATTAACATCCTTTCTATGATACCATTATAGAAAAAAATGTGCTGGTTTTGAACTTCATTTAGGCGGCAATTTACTCCAAGAGATTGAAGTATTTGGGGGGGGTGGGTGGTGGAGTGATTGAAATGATTTGCAAAACCTCTCTGGTCCTAGAAAATGGGAACATCAGTGTGTAAGGATATGCATAAGGTTGTCACTGTGTATAGTACTGATTAATGTTGTATTCTTTCCTACAAAATGATTTATTTTTTAGAATCTACTTGTGATAAATTTATGCATTCTCTTCCTATTTACGAAGGGGATTTTATTGTCAAGATTTTTGCATGTAGTATGCACAGTTCATGGAATAAGCCATGCACATATCTGCAAATACTGTTTGCAACATAAATTATATGTAAAATATATACCATATGTACTATGTTTACCTATGTCTACCCACAGTGGAAAATGTTACAAAGATATCTTGAATGGATTATAAATGTCTTACTTTAGATCGGGTTAAATGTAAATATATGCAGTGGGTTGGTGACTTTTTTGTTTTCCTAATGCTGTAAGGAAAAGTAGGCTCATCATTTTTTTGCACATTTTTATTGTTCTGTGTAAATGTAATTTGTTAATCCTGTGAAATTTGTCATAGATAAATTTGCTTGGATTATCTTGTCACCACCGTATCTGCATTCTTTTGTTCATTGCTTATTCATAATTTAACAGTCTGGCAGTGAGCCTTTTTGGGATGCTCACAAAAGATATATGACCTCTACCAGCTGCTACTATAACCTGCAGAATGCACAGCAAGACATTCGAAACGTGAGGATTCCTCTACTGATTAAAGTGCTCTTCATTTAAACAGTCTGTTCGTAAGAATCTTAGGAATCTCTTGCTACCAGCAGTTTTGATTTTTTTCTTCCTAACAAAATTAGTTTTAACAATTGAATCTTCATTTGATATGAGTTTTTCAGGTTCTCCAAAGGAAGTTAATTCCTTGAGTGTATTTCTTCTTTGTAACTAAATATTTAACATTTTTGATACTCGGGGAATGCAAAAGTTCTTTTAAAAATGGGTTTGTCAGGCAAAATAGAATGGGGAGTGAAGTAACCCTATTACATCTCAAACTTTGAAGCAATGGCTGGTTTAACCCTGTTTGAATCCAAGCACTTTACAGTTTATACTCTAAATATTCCATATTACATAATATGTGACAGACATTAAAAATGAAATGTTACTTGAATAGATTTTCATTATTCTGAGTTAGTTGGGCATATGAATCTCTCTCTTCCTCTCTCTCTCTCTTTCTCGATCAGCATATCAGTTTATGAGTAATGGTTAGTTTTTGCCTCTTTCCCGTGCAGGCATATGATTACGGTTCAAAATAATTCATTGCTAATCCATGCAGTATTGGTTCATCTCCATCACTCTGTTCTGTGATTAGAGCCTCAGGCCTGCTGTCTCGTTTTCTGCCCTGATTTTCCTTAACTGCAACTCTTGTTTTAATACAGTTCTGTAGTCACCTCTCTTTTACCAGCTCCTTTCCATTCTTCATAGATATCGATTGCAGTAGATTAATATTTATTTGAAGCTATTTTTCAGACTTTGTGAAAAATGTATTCATTTCTTACTGTGAATCTTCATCCACAGGGAAGGGGAGAGGGAAAATGTGGAGCTCAGGTGTGCAACTCTTCCCCAAGTGTGAAACTATTGCTTTTGTGATTTGAATTCTTTTTTTTTTTTGTAAAGTTTTTTTTTTTTTTCTTACACAAATCATTAGGGTTAGCTTCTTGTAAATTTTTTTTTTTTACAGCTCCAATGTTAACAATTTCACAGTGTTTCTAACAGTTCTACAGTGGCTTTTGACGTTTTTAAAGTATGTGCTGTACCCAGGGCAATCACCATAATGGACATTGATCAGTTGGCATTGAATAGTTCCATACAGGGACATGAAACTATCATTTTCCTTAGCATCAGAATTTGCCCATTTTACCGGAAGGTCATCTAACAGATTTTTAAAAGACTTTGTTTCAGATCTCAGTAGTCCTGTGTTCCTTTTAATAATTACTTTCGTCTCATTGTAGCTGTGTGTTTGAAAGTGTAGGTCAATGAGGATGATTGCATTCAGAATTTCATGATCTGTGTAGTGGAACAAATTGAAAGCAAAGCCTGTATCAATCACTGTGAAGGGAGGGTTAATTGTTACCGCTTCTCAAGCCTCTGGACAGATAAACCAGTAATGAAATACTTATTGCTCTGATATGTGAATGCTAAAGGATAAAACAATGGGAACAGAAGCAGTCTTCAGAGATAACCAAAAAGGGACAGAAGAGAAAGAATAAACTGGAAGAAAGTATGAAATTGTGTACTCCATTAACTCTGCTCAAATAATGGAGTTTTTAGCCTCCTGCCCATCTTTTTCAGGCAGGTTAGGGCAGTATCATATACCAGGTTGCTCATGCCAAAAAAGAATATAATTGGAAACCATTCTTTCAGAAAAAAGAAACAAAACCACAATTATAAAGCCAGTTCTATGTTTTACATAGACTCTATATATTTTATAAACATGCTGTTGGAGTTCTTTTTCACGGTATTTAGAAAAGCTGGTGATGTTAGATATGTTAAATATTACATATGCATAGATAGCATACATTCTACAATGCTTTAAAAGGATTCTTGTCTCTGAAAGGATTTTGGAGTTGTTGCTCCAGTGTAGGCCAAAGGACAGGGAAAATTGTGTAAGACATAAAGAAATAGTAAAATGAGAATTAAAGTGGCTGCAAAATCACAAGATTAAACATATTTAACCCTATCTGCCACATAAACTTAACATTTAAACATCTGTTACTTACTTATATGTTGAAATATATGCAAAAATATTTAGTCAAATTGAAGTCTTAGGCCCATGACAATCATCTCAACACAGTGGGTAGTTCTGAAAATTAATGAGAATGATAATACTGTAAAGACTGTTCCAGAGTTTGCCCAAATTCATTATCTAAGACTCTTGTTAAGAACATCTCAAAGAATTTTAACCAGGAAAATATATTAATGGTTCAAAAGCATTTTCAAAACCCTGAATTATAAAAGTATAATGGAATTATATATGCAAGAGTTATAGTTAGCAACACAGATAGCAGAAGACATTATAAAGGCATATTTTTTCCATAACCTGTACTGCTCTGGCTTATGGTTTCATTCATATGGTTTAATCTCATGCAGTTTTTGGTTTGATTTTTAGGGCCAGAAAACCGGGATCCTTTAAATAATAAAATGGGCTACTTCTCATTCATGTAGGAAAGCATCTAACTGGAAAGTTAGGTGTGCTCATCTTTTAGCATTCATTTCAGATTTAATACAACTACTAGCAAAGTAGAACATTCTTAGCAAAGAGAAAGAATTTTCCATATCTTTTTATTCCTCTTCAAAATGTTAAGAATTTCCTGAGACCTGATCTTGTGCTGTGCTGATGTGGTTGCACAGGGATGGAAACAAACGATTGGGCACCGTCTTCTATATGGGAGTGACTCCATCCACCAGCTAACGTGGTTGTGTATATTTTAAGGTAGCTTAATAGTAATGCTATATAATGTTACAGAACCAGAATATTTCAATTACCTGTAGAATAGACCAAGGAAGAAGTGAGCAAAAAGTCCCCAAAGGCAGGATGCACCAAAAGGTGTCAGTATTTGTATATGACAATGGACAGGAAAAAGAGCAAGTGTTCCCTTACCCAATAGTAACTGTATACTTAAGACAGAAAAATTCATGGACATTGACCTTGTCAGAATAATGCATTATGAATTTCTATTAGTTATTGGCTCCTTGTGAACTAGAACAGAAGCATGGGTTGGCGTAGAGCCTGGGCAGCAGTGTGCCTCTTCTGTTATCCTTATAGGAAATTGTACTCCACAAAGATCTTTTAACCTTTCCACCCCGCCCCATTTTATTGATATGTATACGTGCAAAATTTAAGGTTTACAATGGAGTTGAGCCTTCTATGCACATATGCCCCTCAAGCTTTTCCTTTGTGTATTGAGTTGCTAATACTTCTACGTACAAAAATCGTGATTGCACGTTTTGAATCATGTGGACATAGAACAGAAAACAAGGAGTTGGGGCATGTGGTTGAATTTTTTTCTAGCGGCATTAACATTTATACATATGTTTATGAATATTTTGAATAAGTTAAATTTTTTAGATCTTGTGCTTGTCCCACAGGATTCAAGCAATAAATATAGGACATTTAAATATTTTCCTTCTCCGAAACCATCTTTGAGAGGAAACGTGTTGGAGAATGTCCAGAGGACAGTGCCACTGAAATAGTAGGGTGCATTAAATTATATTTTAAAGTGACACACATGTGACTTAGTGTCTAGAGGTAAATGTATTTGTTAGTTAAATTCAATCAAGACAAGACAGCTTTGGAAATAATTTAAAAATTAGTTGGTATGCCAAGAAGGAAATTAATGTAATATTGGGTAGACAGGCAAGTACTTAAGGAAATAACTAATCTCTAAATATTTTGTATTTTTAAAACACTTAGAATCTTTCCCTATTAAGATATTTATCCAAACTATAACAGTTACTTATTTTTAAATAATTTTTCTAAAGAGTGTTCCTTTGTTTCTGTTTCTTCACTTGCAAAGAAGGATTGATTTAATGTTTGTAGTGTGGACAGACTTAAAGATTTATGATTAGATAAGATTTTTTGCTGAAAATAGATTAATGACTTTTAAGTAAATGTTTCACTGAGTCACTTCTTTGTTTTTTTCTTGAAATTTCCAATTAATGGTGTTACAAGTATATTCCTACAAAATAATTAACTAGCTTGCCTAATTTTTCTTTGTATATAGGTTATGTATGCGTGTATTTCATATATTGTGTTAATACGTAGATTAAAAACTTTTTGTCTCTGTATCTATATTATGGTCTTATTAATGATCATAGAACACCACTGAAAACAGTTTACCTAATGAAATGTTCAGTTTCTCAAAAGCTGGTTATCAGTGTTTTCTATTATGAATATACTTAGGAAAAATTTAACAATATTTTAATGTAGATTATACTTCTGTACTCCATTCTATCCTTCTTATTCTCTAAAAATCTAATTTCCAAAATTGATTTTTTTCTTTATTAAGGGATTAACTGATTAGAATAATTTGTAGTTAGGAGTTCATTTTTAAAAGTAGTTTGTAATAAGCATATTTTTAATTAATAGAATATGGAGAACATTGAGTATATCCTTGCCTGTCTCCCTAGGCCACACACATACATTCCTTCTGAATATAAACATTAGTCAACATCTTGACTTACCTTTTCTGGAAACAGTGTTTCATATTGACATTGTTCTCAATAAAATAGTTTTTTTTAAAAAAAACATTATTCAGTATAAAAGTGGGTAAACAGTAGTTGCAATAAGTACGTGTGTTGTGTGTAATTGATAACTATTGTCTCTCTACTTAAAGTCTCTCAATGTGATTAAAACCTATCAAATCAAGAACTTTAGGATTGATATATAGTGACACTGAAGCTAGAAGAATTCCCTGCTTAAAAAGAATCTACACTGGAATTTATAAGTGCTGTAGTGTTCTTTGTGGAAGGAAAGTCATGGCAGGTGCTCAAATTGGGGCCGAATCAGATCACAGCAGACTTCACAAGATCCTGCCCCCATCCTCTTCTGCCAGTGCTTTCATTTACCAATTCCTGTTCCAAGGACACACATCCACTTACAGTTTGCTGTTACCCATTTGCCAGTGGTGTCTGTTCTATGTATGACTACAAATGCTTTCAATAGGCCCAGCCCGAGTGTGATTTCTTTTTGTCTTGGATCTCAATACTGTTGTGGTGGTCAGTGTACAATCTTTAGGAAATCTCTCAACCGCCTGACAGGTCATACTAACACCATTTTATCAGTTACTCAGTGTGGTATTTTTGTTTTCTAAAAATCTGTGTCAAATACAACGAGGAGTGTTAGATTTTTATATTACTCATAGCTAACAAGTTAGTCTACCAAAGCAAGGAGACTGGATCAAAGATGAAGGACTTTTAATTTCTCACCAAATTAGTGGCCAAAGAATAAGCATTTAAATCAAGTCTGTGAGCCCCAGTTCTCTCAGGATGGTGTGTAGAGGGTCAGATGACACCTACACAAGGGATTGCTGATTACTAGAGAAACCTTGAGCTCTGGGAACCTGAACCTTTTTGGCTGGTCAGTAAACCTCTTTCCTTTGTTCTTAAGGGATAGATTTTCATAACAAGATACTCAGGTTCTTATGAACATGAGTAATAGATATTATCATAGTAGATATCTTTCCCTTTCTGTAAGCATGCGCTCTTCTCTCTTCCTAGTTTGCTTTATTTTTAAACTGTAAGTTGTTGAAAGTTCAATTTGTATCTTTTCTTGTTACCTAAATTTCTCCATAACTCAGAAAAGTAGACTCTGTTAATATTACCATAATATAGGTGAGGTAACAGCTAGTAAATTTCTTTCTACATTGATGAAGATTACATCTGTTCGCTATATTAGCTTCTTTCAGACATTTGTAGAGTTGTTTATTAACCTTCCTCATTCTTCACGGCCTTTTCTACTTTCCCAGATCGTCTTTGTTCATCACTTTTTTTATTCTCTTCTGCTTCCCGTGTTTTGTCACTAGTGTAGGGCTGAGGGACCCTATGGCTCTCTTATATGCCATCTTGTAATGCTCCCCGTGGATGTAAAGGAGTATTTTTTTTTAAATCCTGAATTTATCCTAAATTAGCCTCTTCCTTATCTTCTGTGCATGTAGTAACTGTTCCTAGAGCTTACAATTACAATTATAGCAGAGATACTTAACCAAAATTTAGAGATCGTGTGTAGCATACTGCCGAAGTACTACTCTGAAACATTGTTATTAAGAGATAATGATCTTGTTTATTCACAAGTTATAATCTAGAGTTCTATTTTCTGCATATATTTTATCATCAGTTTAGTTGTGATGAGCATAGATTTTCTGAGTTGTGGGTACTCTTTTGGTCATAATGTATTGCTTTTTCATAGCATTGCACTTTTACACAGGTCATAATTTATTGATGTAGTTCACTTTAAATGTTTGGTGAAAACTTGTGATGCCTGGTCAACTCAGATACAATTCATAAATTAGATATTCACATTCAATCAATGTTCAGTGATTTTATATTCTATTTTTTTCCCTTTGCAGTCTTCTAGTCCTAGGTTTTATCTCAATAAAGTGTGATATGTACATGTTAATAAAATACAGTGCAAATTAATCACCAGAGTATGATCTAAAAAGTCATCTGACCACTAAGACCCTGACATTTTCTCTTGGATACACTATGTAGTCTTTCTCTGTAATGAGACTATTAGTATAATGTCTTTCAAAGGTATAGAGATCATCCTAAGACACTGAGCTATGAGATGCTCAGGAAAGGGTGACCGTGCAGTATAAAATCGTCTGTTGAGAAAGAGCTCATAGTTTATTTTTGAACTGCTGTTAAACTCTAGGTATACATAAGTTGTATAGAGAACCAATAGGAAAAATAATGAATGGAGCTGGAGGAGTAGCGTAGTGGTTAGAATATTTGTCTTGCAAGCCCAAGGCCCTGAGATCATTTCCCCAGTAGTATGTAACTTGGGCATGGTGGTATGTGTCTATAATCCTAGAACTTGGGAGGCTGATACAGGAGGATTGCTCTGAGTTTGGGGCCAGCCTGGGCTACATAGTGAGTTCAGGACCATCCAGGACTACCTTTTTCCAAAAAAAAAAAACAAAAACCAAAACAAAACAAATGAATAATGAGGAAATAAGTTATGGTTTTCTTCTGTACTTGTCTTTCTACCTAAATTCTTACCTCCCCGAGGGAGGGAACACATTTTTGTCCATTTTGCATGTCCACTGCTAAGATACCTTCTTGGAACTGAGTTAGTAAGTCAAGGAATGAAAGAATTGCAGTTCTCATTTGCCTGTTTCACGCTTATACTGCATCCCACGAGTTTCCCGTGTCTGCCAAAAATTGTATCTACCCTTGGGGTAACCCAGGATATGAGATCTAAAAGAGAAATTAAATAAGCAAAATAAACATTTTGTAATTATAAATCTCTTATCTATGCTTAGTAATTCCTAGTGTATACTAGGTTTCAAAGCTGAATTGTTTACACTGTGTATATTCTGAGAATTATACCATCCATCTCTATAGAGAACAGTTTTGATTTTAAGAAGTGTTTCTCGATTAAGTGAGAATTCAAGAAAATCAATTAGAACTCAAACTATAATTGATAGGTTTTTTTCCTCCAAGTAGATGAATTCTGGAAGAATGAACTACTTTATTTCCAATTAGGATCATGTTAAACCCATTTTATATTCCATTATAATTCCATAAAATTTGAATTCCATTAATTTTATATTTCACAAAATTGTACCTATAATAATTTAGATTGATTAGACCAAAATTGAAAAATTCAATCATGTAAAATAGAACAGGTTGCTAGAGAGCTGACAGTTTTTTAGAGATTGCTCCTCTGGTGACATCGCTCAGCCATCACGTGACATTGTGTACTCAGTCCCTATGACAAAAAATTTTGCACAGAAAATCTTTTGCAAGGGTACACTGAGTAACTGAGATTAATTTAGCTCTTCACCATGATTGATTAAAAATGGTGGATATTGTTAACTTTCATGTGAATTAGTACTGGGCTAAACCTTCATAAATTTGCTTGACCTTAATATGTAAAAAGCAATGAAATAATAA
The DNA here is from genome assembly GCA_004027205.1 of Ctenodactylus gundi. Taxonomy (NCBI): domain Eukaryota; kingdom Metazoa; phylum Chordata; class Mammalia; order Rodentia; family Ctenodactylidae; genus Ctenodactylus; species Ctenodactylus gundi. The sequence continues at coordinate 854,147 of PVKB01000297.1, read as the reverse complement.
CTCCAGGGAAAAAGTGGGTCAGTAGTTCAAATATACTTACTCTTTTTTTCCTTTACTTAGGACATTGTTTACTTTGTCCAAAGTTTATAATCTGTAGAAAATAAATTTTATCTTCAGTGTATATCAGCTTTATTTAACCATACTAATGTATTCTTGAATAATTTTGGGGAATAAAATTTAGCACCCTGCTTAACATACAGATGAAGAATTAGTATGTATGTATGTATATATGTGTGTTTTTAATTTAGAACACATATTCAATAAATACCCCCTCCTGTGTACATATTGTGCAAGTATAAACACAGTTCTGCCCTCTACACAGAAATTTCATTTAGTACTAATAATAACAACTGAATCTCATCTCATGCACAAACGTGTTCTCTTTTACCAGGGAAATTGCTGAGTTCCAGAAACAAACATAATTAGAAATGACTCTTTTGAGGTTCCTTAGTTTGATGATGGTTTTATTGAATTTTTCTAGATCCAATCTGGTTTCCCAGCAGATCTCTACATCCAACATGTATGTGGGAAAGTTGCTCTCTTCCTGAAAAAAATGTCGTCTCAATATTGTGACCTTTCTGGGCTATTTGTGCAAGTACTGTTTTCAGCTTCCTTAGTAATATTTAGTTATTACCATTAATCATACCATTATTCATCAGAAACAATAACTAGCTACTTTTAAAGCTACTTTGGACGCACTTAAATTTGTTAATTTGTAACTCATCTTTCTTATGTGTTTTCTATTCCAGATTTTAATTTTGCATTTACCTGTTCTAGAAATTTTGAAATTTGGAAGTTTTCAGTTTTGTTTAGCTGAATCACTGTCTTATACTTTGGACTGATTGTGTCTTTCGCTTTGTACACCTCTTTATCCCAAATTTGATGGTAAAATCACATTAAGTAAGCATTGTAAGTTTTCAGAAGGTCTCATTTTCTCAGAATTTCATAGGTTAGGACGTTTACCTCTAGCTTTTGAATCATTGCATTTATGTTCACTGGCTGAACTCCAACTGCTTCTCAATTCAGATAAGCTTTCAGAAGTGTTTGTTAATACCTCCCCTTCACCTCAGTAAACCAACATTGTTTTCAATTTTTCCTTATCCAACTACATTCAACTTCCTTGTACATCCCCAAATGAGCTAATTTATGACCAAAAGACACTGTAAGTTTTCATCTCCCATAATCTGTTGGCAGTATTTGGTTGACACTGTTGATCGTTTCTTTTTGAGGTGCTCATGTCCCTGTCTCCCATGCTGCATGCGTTTCTCTGTTAATTTCGGTACTCTGTAGCCTGTGGTTCTGTGTTGACTTTCAACTCATCCCGTTTGGTGCTCCCTCCAGGACCCTGATGATCATTGCCATGCTTCATAAGAGGGAATAAAGATGCTGATAACATGTAGCTGCTTATGTTCAACCAGCATCTCTCTTTGGTCTTAAAATCCCCACACACAGTTGTGTATCATACACAGCTATTCACGTGGGTCCAAATGGTACAGGAAGCAAAGCTGAATTGTAGAGTCCATAGCACATGGTGGCTACTCAGTGTATTTTATGTCAAATGAGTGAGCAGGTATGTAAAGGAATATGTGAGGGAAAGTATCTTATATTCTAGAAAATAAACTAGTTCTTTAATAGGCGTCTGGCATCATACTGATGGTGACAGTGTTATCTAAACTACACCATATTTGACTTCTGTCTGCCTTGACCACTGGGATTTGTCTTGCTTTTCTCATCTCTTTATTCCTACTGATTTTTAGATACACTACTTATTTTGACTGACCCTTTCATTCTTGTACTCTCACTTGTGCCACCATCTTCTTGTTCTTTAGCTTTTACTTTCTTCCTATGCCCCAGAAATCACACAAGTTTTAATCTTAGACATGCCCTGAGTTTTGCTAGGGGAACCTAGTAGTTGGTGTGTGTGTGAGCATGTGCAGCATTTTAACTGAAGTTAAAGAGCCCGAAGATAAGTAATGACGCTTTGTCTAATAATATTAAAGGTAGACAACTGAAACAAGCTAACCCTACACAGAACTGTGTTTGCATTTACGTGAGTAAATACTTCATGTACTCTACTTCTGTTTTCCATTTTCCTGGTTCAAAATTTTTTCAGTCAAACGTTCTGCAGCTAGTGTGTGTTATGGCCAAGGATGCAGTGAACAGAGGCTTAGGCATGACTGTGATAATAAACAAGTGAACTCAGTGTGAGCTCCATAAATTTGGAGGGTATGCTGGGTGTTGGAGAACTGGAAATGTTTCATTTCCTTAATAACAATATCAGCACTTTGTGCTGAAATTTAAGAGTACTTTCAGGTATATTTTGGTGAAAACATTACTTGCTGAACTTATCAAATAGTACGTATTCGTGCAGTACAGTAATAATATCTGCATTCTTTCAAGTATTCTCTGGAGAGAGGCACGCTGACTCAAGTCAGGTAACTTATGTAAATTAGTGTAAACATTTTGTGAACAATATGTAAGAGGCGCATCAGCTCTATGGTTTTATGTGACTTTCCATTTACATTTTTTTTTTTGTTGAGTAAATAGGTGGAATCTGTAGTTCTTTGTATCCTTTTAAATATGCATAAAATTTGGGAAAGAGAAGGAAATATTTTGCTTCTAATACAGTAATCAGACATCAGGGAAAGCTTTAGAAGAAAGATCGTCTAAGAAGGTTTCTTCTTTCATTTTCTTTTTATTTACATTGTTTTTAAAAAAAATTGATCTAAACATTCTTTATTCTTTACATTCATCACCAAACTTACTGAGTTTGGGAGAGATGCAGGAAAGACAACACTTACTATAATAGCCATGGAGAAGCCATGTCTGATGACACTTTTAGATTCCTGAATATTTATTGGAACAGGAGAAAAGTAAAACTAAAATCAGCCTGTAACAAAGAAGAGTCAGTCCAAATATAAATGGGAACTAAAGAGTCATCTTTCTTCCTGAAGCCTAAAGAGAGTTGGCTGAGAGAGTATCTCAGATACATTGTGAAGGAGACCACTTTGAAAAGTGAAATTAGAGACCTGTTAATTTTAGCTTTTGTTAATTAGAAATAATAAAAATGGGCTTTCTTCTTTGCCAGTTAGCATTTATCACTTAACCTAAATCGTAAATTTACTCAAGTTTTTAAATATTATTTGAACCTCTATAGATTGAAATATCTTCCCTATGAATTTTACACATCTGTGTATGTGTGTGTTTGTATTTAAAGTGGGATATGGAGAGTGTGTGTGTGTGTGTGTGTGTGTGTGTGTGTGTGTGTGTGTGTGTGATGTGGAGTTGGGAAAAAGCAAAACCTCATGCAAACCCTAGTAGTGGTCATTTAAGGACTCGCGAGAGATGAAATTCTGCAGTAAACCAGCTTAATCTACTCACCAGAACCCTGACAGCATTGTTTTGTTTTTAGATTTGTTTTATATTTTCAGAATATGTATTTAAACATGTTCACTCGTCTCTGGAAGTATTTAGAGAAATGTTTGCATTGCTTAATTCTCCACGTAAATGGTAATTTCATGGTGGTTTCTGAAATAAACATTTTCAAACTTGAAAATATTTTGTGACTATTTCCATTACAGAGACAAATATTTAAAGCTCAAAGTAAAATTTGAGCCTCATTTCAAACTTAACCACTGTCTTTGGAAAAAAGAGGCTGTGTATCTGAATTGCAGTGGTGTGTCCTAAACTGGTCCTTTTTCCTAGACACATCGGTCTTCATTTGGGATTAGCTGCTCCCTGTTTGTTGTTGAGGACGCTCCTTGCTCATCAATAAGTGTGAGTGATGTGATCTCAAGGCCACGTCTCTTTCTCTGCCACCGTTATTGTCATCATGCCGAGAGCAGCATGCATTGAACTTCTGTGAGCTTCCTGTATGTTATCCTCCTTGATTTACTTACTAACCTTCTGAAGAAGTTGTCACAGCCCCATTTTTTGTCGGTGAGGAAGTTAGTTTTAAGAAAGTTAAGAATTCTGTTAATCAGTCATAGTCCTCTTTAAATTCTTTTTAGAAAACTAAATTTTAGTGATAAATGTTAAGAATTTAAACAGTGCCTGAGAAATTCCTTTAGAAACTAGCATATTGTATGCTATTAGTGCAAGTATAGTATAAACTAAAATCATCCTAATAATTAGATATAAAGAGCCTGCAATAAATTTGTAGTTAGGGACTTTAAAGAAGCAATTAGAAAACAAGAAATTTGAGTTAACAACTATTTTCTAGAATGGTATGTTGATTCTTGATGAGAGAAATTGTTTGTCTTTTGAATCTTCAGGCCTTACCCTATTCAAGGGGAGCAGAAGACAGGAGAGCAAGGAAGTATTTCAAAAAATTTCCCTGATTCATAGAGGAAGGTAGCAAAATATGAATTGGTTGATTAATTTTGGCTTAAATTGAAAACCATAAAGATGGAATTTTTAAATTGTTATTAAAATGAATTTTGAGGCAATTAAATACTAATTTATTTGCAGAAATAAATATAATAACACAAATATACTGTTAGGCAAACAGTTTGACAAGCTGTTACTAGATGGTGAAATACATGTGGTCTTACTAAGAAGAGCATTAGACAGAGGTTACTAACAGGACCCAGGCTACTCACTTTAAATGAAATCTGACAAAGCCCGATGTTTGAGAAGTCATACCACAGTTTTAAAGCACGTAATACTTTCCATTTCAAGATTCCTCCATCCTCTTCCTTTTTGGAAGGTGTTTGTTGTTTACATGAGAACTATCCAGTGACCTTTATCATAATGGTGGCAGTTGGCAGTCCTGATGAAAGTCTAGGTAGAATTTAATAATAAAAGTATCCTTTCTGAGACTGAATAAGGTACTTGCAAACTGCAAACGGTTCAGAATGTTAATGAGATATGACAATAGAGGTTCTTTTCTGTGTTTACTGGAATAGGCCCTATGTCAGTTATCTTTCAGATTGTAAGTATAGAGTAAAATCTGGTAAGAAGAGCTTTGCCAAGTGCAAAGAAGTCAGCAGTTAAGGACATTAAGTTGAAATAATGAGCTGCTGAAGAAGGTGATGGAATGGGCAGGGCGACTTCATGGCAGAAAAAGGCAACAGCCACTTTGGAACCAGGTTCTCAGCTTTGTCAAAGAGAGGTTCTCCTTTTGCCTCACAGATTGTGGGCTGTGATGGGAGTGGGGGCAGTTGGACAGTTGACACGAGGAGGGTAGGCTGCAGTCCATACCCCACATACAAGTGCACTGAAGTGGTGGGCATCAGCTTCTGGCGACTCCCCCCCCCCCTGCTCACCTATGGAGGACAATCCGGCTGACAGAAGCAATTATTAGCGCCATGAGTAACTTGAAAGTTAGACAGATTTGGGCTTTCCATTTTAAGTTCAATTTTACATTTGAAATTAAAATTCAGGATTCTACTAGAATCAAGTAGATAATTCAGTAAGATAATGCCTGGGAAAGTGCTTTATAGATTCTAAACTTCTCTGTAAGTACCGAGTAATATGATAATTGCGTGGCATGAATAACCTTGACCCTTAGATTTTTTTTTTTTTTTTTTTTGGAAAATGAAAAAAAGCCACGGTTTGGGTGGTGTAAGACTTAATCCGTTAATGGAAGATTTCATTTTTTAAGTCTCTGTCCCCCTTGAAATAGCTTCAAAGAGTACTCAAGGAATAATTATTTTTCTCTTGCTAAAGTACAAATGCCAGAGTGATCACATTTACAAAAATGATGGTCTGAATATGAGGGCATGAGTGATGCTATCTAACACAGTATTGTTCTGACTGGCGCTTTTTCTGCAGCCCTTCCTTCTGCTTTTCACTATACTAAAAATGGTTTGTTTGCTCAGTGTTAAATGCTGTGCTAAGAAGATGTTGTGGAGCTTTTACTCCTTATCTAACCCAAAATGATAGGTGTTTTTGTGGCCACTTCATAAATGACATTGCTGAGGTATAGAGAGGTTAAGTAAGTTGGCTTAGGATCTGTAGCTTGCAGATTCTGTGTCAAAGATTCCAGCCTCATTGTACTGGACTCTCAATCGCTGGTTCTCGTTTGTCACACCCATATTTGTCATGCCAAATGTGCTGCTTTCACTCTTACTTATTTAAGTTTTTGGCTGAAGGTGAGTTTTTCACTTTGCCCAGGCTGACCTCCAGCCCTTGGGCTCACGTGCAGTTTCTGCCTTAGCCTTTTAGTAAATGGGAGTACATGTACATGTGAGTACACTTAGAGTCTCCCCTTATTTTGAGTATTCTTTTATACTTTCAAGTTTTCCAGTTGTGACACATGTACATGTACTGTGCTATAAATAGAGAATGAATAATTTCAATTAAGTTATTTAAATTTCATCTGAATAGAGGGGATTCTAAAGACTTAAAGGGCCTGTCTTTCTAAGTTAGATAGCTTATTTATTCTGCCAGGGAACGCTTGTGTATTTTAAAAAGTATAATCGGAGAAACATAAATAAATGGTATTTTTTGAAGGCCTAACAAAACAGACTCTTCTCTAAAGAATTTAATATGCCTGCTATAAGAAGTAAATAACCATAAGATGTTTGATTTGAGGTATCGGTGTTAAATTTCTGAGGGTGATCAAGGCTGGTGTTTTAGATACATATTTAACTAAATCAGTTTGTCAGCTTTATACTTGGAATATAATCCTGGATTGCATTTTTTCTAAGTCTAGTAATAGAGCTTAATAATGGCATATTTCCATGCTTTAAGCTGCATTACTTTTGATAACTGAAATGCGTGGGTAAGAAAAATATTTATTAGTTGACAGTTTCTGAGGGACAGTGATTTTTGTGTGCCTCCTGGGTGGCCCTGCTTGAGGTCTCTTACAGGGCTGGAGTCAAATGCTGAGGCTTACTGTTCATTTCAGAGACGGCTTAGCTCCTCTGTTGTTGACAGCACTGTGCTTCTCATGGCTTTGCCCTAGTCATCTCGGTTCCTCACCTTGTGGGCCCTTCACAGGCTGCCTGGGGGTCCTTAAAATGGCAGTTGACTCACATCAGAGGAACCAGGGATGGAAGAGGGAAGAACCCAAAATGGAAGCTGTAATGTTTTAGAACCCTCTAGGAAGTGTCAGACATATTCTGTTGGTCAAAGACCAACCTTGTCCATTATGGGTAGGCAGAATAAGGGTGTAAACTGCTAGAAGTAAGGATTATTGAGAACTATTCAAGAAACTGATTATCACAAGTATTTTCTTGGGAAAAAAAATCTTGTGCCAATAAAGTCTCAAAGTTTTTCTTTGGAAATACTACTCATATTGTGCCACAAAAAAATGGAGGTTTCAAAAGTTCGACACTGCATTGTCTTTGAGCCTTACAGGTGGATAATATTTGGTATTTTATGTTCAATTTGTAGGCTTAACCAGGATTTGTTACATAAACCTGAAAAGTAGTTTTTAATGGAGGAAGAATAACAGGTGCTGGATTGAAATATACCTCATATACCTCTTTTGAATCTTAACCTTCTCATCTATAAAATAAAACTGATAACAGCTTTGTAGCCTTTGTAAAGATCCTGGCCTGGTAGTTAAAAATAAAATAGAAGGTAGATTTTTAGGTGAGTAGATAAATAAGTGTTTACCTTTAGAAACTTTTTGTGAAAGATGCATTAACAATTAATTTTTATGAGCCAAGTGTGGTGGGGCACTCCTTGTAATCCCAGAACACAACAGGCTAAAGCAGGATGACTGCAGCTTGGGGCCACCTTGAGAAAAGAGGGAGATCCTGTCTCAAAACACAAAAAATTCCCCAAATAAAATAAAACAAAGACAAGCAAAAATTAATTTTAGGGCTCTGCCGTAAAATAAAATAGAAATTGTTTTTGAAAGCATTTACAAATTATAAAGCGTAGCAAGCTATTAACAGACATGATTTTGCTGAACATTATGGGATGTGTCAGTAATCCCATAACCCTCGAGGGTGAGAATTTTGTGAAAATTATTTCTGTGTTTTTCTTTGTATTGTTACTAACTGTGCATCAGCCATAAATCTACAAAAGTAGTTTTTTTTTCTTTTTATTGCTAATGACAACACACTTTCAAAAAAGTTCATGCAATATATATACATATATATGTACAATTTTTTAGTAATTGTGAGAAATAATTACCCCACCATGTTCACTTCTTAGGGCTGTTGTAACAACGTGTTACAAACTGGATAGCTTAAATGGCATAGTTTTATTGTCTGATCAGTATTCGAGACTAGAAGTTTAAGATCAAAGTATTAGCAGTATTTGTTTCTTCTGAAAGAAGTGAAGTAGCTTCTGACGGATTGCTGGACATTTTTATTTTTCTTGACCTATTTATTGTTATATCAGTGATACTTACCTTCATGTTCATATGATATAGTGTGTATGTGTATGTGTGTGTGTGTGTGTGTGTGTGTCGCTATGCACATTCCTCCTTTATTTTAGTGCACTGGCTGTATGGAGTTAAGGCCCACCGTCACGATCTCATCTTACAACTATTTCCAAACGAGGTCACATTCTGAGTTAAGGTAAGACAGATAGTTGTTACCCTTTTCCAGCAATGGCCATCTAAGAGTGTGTGTGCTCTTGCCCTCTGTGGTCATCAAGATTGGACTTGTGTGAAAATCATTTCAGTATATTTCTTTATAACATTACACCTCAAAGATAAAGATAGCTTTTATTTTAGACATGTCTTTAATGAAATTGACAAACTGTAAGAAGACTAGAAATTATATCGTACATAAGGTTATCTTCAATTTCCCTAGGATGATTTGTATTAAAAATGCCTACTATTGCAAATAAGGTTTAAAATAATACAATTTTCATTAAGTAAAATAGAAGAAATGATATGTCAGTATCTCTATTTTGGGTCTTTTTAATTTTTAAAATACATACTTCTCCATTTCTGAATAATATCCATATAAATTTTTCTAGAGTGTATTTTATTTCTGTTATTTGATTATTATTGTAATGAAATTCATAGTCATGGTGTCTACACTTTCATTATGAAGGACTCAGATTATTCTGTTTCTCTGTAACCTATTTTGAAATATTTTAATTTTACATACAGTATTTATTAAGCTATGTTCAAGTCTTTCCATTCTTGATGAGTTAGTGATAGACATCTTCTAATGAGACATCTACCTACCTATCTATTTGGTTAAACAGAGATGTCCTTTCTAGCAAAAAAACATGGCCAGAAAAATTAGTTAAAAGTAAATAAATTTGATGTTTTATTAAACCTCATTAAGAAATGAATATAAGGCTTTTCTAAAGAATGAAAATAATTCATGGATTTTTATCTTTGAAAATTCCCAAAGATCAAATTTGTTCAATGAAACACAGACACAGACACAGACACACACACACACACACACACACACACACACACACCCTTTGTTGAAGTCTGTAGCATAAAAGAACAGTTAAATTCCTCGTAATCACGTTTTTGTCTTAATTAAAGTCTCCAACCCTGTAAGTACAGATGGTTGCCAAATTTCAATGACCCATAATAAATCCAGCAGGTTGCCCCTGCTCACCCATTGCTCTTTCCCTTATTAAAACCCTGGCTGTGTCTGCTGTGGAACCTGCCATAGGAAAGGGGGAAGAAAATACACTGCCACATAGCAGATCTTCACATGCTTCTTTGTTGAACAAAATATGTTTTTAGAAGGGTCAGTGAAAATTGCGGATTCAGGATTGGAATATGGCTAGAAGTGATGAAAGAATTAATACAAGGCCATGCTAGTGCATTGCAGGCTGTCTACTCACAGGACACGCCTGACAGTAAAAAACCTGCTGTCTCCTGTACCTAAAGAACTCACCTCATCTTAGTGATTAGGGCTTGTTCTCTTTTTATTAAGTGGATACTACTGGTAGGCATCCTAGAAAAATTACCTTAATCACTTTGCCTTATTCCTTATATCAAAGATAAAGTGAATGGAGGTGTTTGGATAGGAAAAGGAAGAATTTTGATGGGAGCAATGGAGATCCCTTCTATGACACAGGGAAAGGGAAATTACAAAGTACCTTGGAAAAAGTAGACGCCAAATGAATTCAACATCTTAAGGATACATTCATCAGTTTAATGTTTTTTTTTTTGTTTTGTTTTTTTTTTTTTTTTTTTTTTTTTGCCTTCAGCTAACTCCAGATTTAAACAGAGAATGAAGTAGGGGTAATATTTCTTTAAAAACAGAAAAAATAATTTGTGTTTTCATTGACTTTTTATTCATTTTGAGAATACCTGGTTCATAATTCTACCACATGATGGTTAAACAGGCATATGGGTCTGATCAAATATCTAACCACAATTTGAAAAGTTTGTTGTTTGAAAAAATGTTCCAAATTTTGTATAAAGATATGCTTTAAGAATTTAACTTGTTCAAAAGTTTAGAATTTCTTGTAAATTGAAATTCACTTATAGTTCTAGAAGTATGTTTTGAATTTTAAATGTCATTGCTACTGCAGGAACACCTACATTAAATAACTGTTTCAAGTGCTGAAATCCAAAGTAGCTCTAGGCCATAACTTAAGTGAATACATTTTTATTTTCTCTAAAATTTTTTTCACTAAATTATTTGAAGTCAAGAACTATGTCAAATGGATTTCTGTTCCTTTAGCACATAATGCATTCCTGATGGTAAATGACCAGTTAATATCAAGGACAAATGACTGAATGATCATAAGCAGTGGATAAGTAGAATCGGTGTGGGGCCATGTCTGTGAGAACATTTGTGAAGTTGATTATTGTCATCTAAGTGCCAAAAGAGGTTATCTCTTGCCATCCATTCAGTGATTAAGTATGTAAGTTAGCACTTACGATTGCCAGTCACTGTACTTTGTGGGGCCAGAGATGAACAACATAATACTTCCACATTCAGGGAGTTAATTTTCCACTGGAGAATGAGGGATGCAGCTAAGGTACACATTATGGTCTTTAATATATCGGCGAAGTCAGGATAATTCTGCTGTTTGGTAATATTTAAGAGACATGATGACAAGGGTGGTACAGTCATATCTGTGGGTTGTGGGTTTCACATCTGTGGTTCTGCATGAATTCATCTTTGGGTCAAAAAAATTTTTAACGAATTTCTGTACTGCACATGCACAGATTCTTTCCCTTGTCTGTGTTCCATAAATGATGCTTGTAATAACTGTTTCTGTAGCATTTACACTGGATTAGGATTGGAAGTAAGGTACACGTGATTTAAAGTATGAAGGAGGATATACATGGCATACATGCAAAATACTGAGCCTATTATGTAAGGAGGTAGTACCTCTGTGGATTTTGGTATTTGTAAGGAATCCTAGAACCAGTCCACCATGGATATTGAGCAATCACTGTATGTATCAGTTAGGGATGATTTTCAGCACAAACAACAGGAAATTTGATCAACAGCAGCTTTAACAAAAGTCATTTTTTTCTTTAAAATTAAGGTGACAGTGGACTTCTTTGGTTCTCTTGGCTTCATATTCAGGGCTCCCTTATCTATCACAACTACTATCAGAGAAGCAGGTGGGGCAAGTGTCAGGGCCCCCACTTTCAAACTTTTTATCTGAAAAGCAGAGGTTTTTCTGGAAGCTCCAATCTGATTTCTGCTTGTGTCTCCATGTTCAGGACAGTTTCACATGGTTACTGACACTTCACATGTTGTCATCCAGGCTGTAAAGACATCAAACCCAAATGAAAACCAAATACAAACACAAAGGAATGAACAAACAAAGGCTGTCTATAGTATTCGTAATGGGAATAAATAGCAAAGGAGTAGCTGATCAATAAACTAACCTGTCAAAATTTAATAGGTAATCAGTCATGAACCTCAGATTTATCTCTGTTAGAGGATGCTATTAGTAGACCAGTTCCCCTTTTCACTGCACTAGCATAATTAGAACCTTTTTGGTCTGTAACCATTACTCGACTGATGAGACTCCAATGGATGATGGTATCAGAATAAAGAAACTGTTACCTCTAGGTGAAGTTGATTAGTATAATTTACCTAGAGAAAGAATTGGTAGGTTCTCATGTCCTCCATTTGAAGAAGTATTTTTAAAAGTTTCTAGAAGAGATTGGTTTCTGTTGTTTCTTTCCAATGATTATAGTCATTTTTTATTTATGTCAACAAAAGATTTAAGAAGGAACATCTTTACTGTCTTCATATCTTTCGAGCATTATGATGGAAGAAGAAGTGTTTATAATTTTAAATTAATATATTAGTTTTTATTTAAAAAGTTTTAGAAATATTTAGCCCTGTTTTGAACAATAAGACTGTAAGTATAGTAAATGGGGAAGAATTGATAGATGCCATAGTTAATAAAACACAAAACAGCTCTGTATTTTTTATAGCATCTCTATCTCTTAAAAGTGACTTTATTTCTTGGTGTCTTGTTAGTGGTGGTATGTGTACATGTATGTGCCTATGTGCCAGTGTGTGTAAGTGTGCACATGAGCAGGTGTGTAATTTTCCAGAACCATTCTAACCATTCCTTTTTCTTCGATCCTCCCTGGGGACCACAGCCAAGAAGAAGTAATCAACTCCTAGTGATTTGTATACATCAGTGGTTTTCAGATATTAGTGTGCATAAAAGTCCTTTGGGGAACTTGGTAAATGTTGAAAGCTTAGGGGCCTGCTGATTTATGAAGTGGTGTGAGTAAAGCCTGGGAACCTAAGGGTGCTCCAGACAATTCTGATGTAGGTGGCTCCCAGGTTTTACTTAAAAACAAACTAAACCCAAAACAGTTGCAGGTAGTGAGTGAGATGTTAAAGGCAACGCAGGGTCTCTCACGTTAGCTGTCTGTGCTTTCACGTGCTCTTGAGCTCTAAAATCAGGTCTCCAAAATGAGATGTGTACACTCCAGGAAGTTTGCAGGAAGACTTATTTTCATTTTGGAACTTCTGTTATTTTCCCCTCTGCTTCTGTTACTGGGGATTAAACTCAGGAAGTGAGGAGACAGATTTCAAGCGAAATATTTTACTTTATTTTAAGACAAGACCTCACAAAATTTCTCAAATTTACCTTAGACTTGTGATCCTCTAGCCCCACCCCCTGATTAGCTGGGCCTGTAGGCATGTGCTACCGTGCCCGGCATTAACTTATCCTTTTAAAATTTATTTCTTCTTGCTCTTTTACACTGTGCATGCTACATTAGCATATTTGGACATAGTGATAGTGTAGAAATAGAGTGACCCGCATGTACTAAAGGTTTATTCTAGGGAATGTTTCATTGAGAGTGCTGCATGAACAAAGACGTTTGGAGATGACGACTTTAAATGCTTTGCAGGCCCCAAATCCATACCCCTTTACAGTTCTGTGCGAGAGTTGGTTATTTCTTAATTGTTTTTCATTTTAATATTGACATCACTCAGTGCTTTTTAAATATATACAAGCTCGCAGAACCTAGCAAAACATTGAGAAGATAAAAGAGCTTTACAATGAATGTCAGGTAGAAATATCCATGTGCCAAGGTTAGCTTTTTGATCTGATGTATTCATGTAAGCAAACCTCTACAGAGAAATCAGAAAAAAAAAAAAAAACCGAGTCACAGTGACACACGTCTGTCCCTTGTAGCTCTCAATTACACTCCTAGTAGGGCTTGGTGACACAGGGCCACCATTCTACTCAGGACTGAGTATGGATTTCCTTGAGACTCCTCATGATTTTAGTCTGTATTTAACTCTTTCTCACCACAGAGTGCCCAGAGTGGAAAAATGCACTATTTTCACCACATAACTTTGTACTTTAACAGATAATTTTTTCAATTACACCAACTATAACTGCTGATCTGTCAATATTAATGAAGAGAATCTACTCGGCAAAGTTGTATATCTCTTATGTGGAGCTGGCATCATGGGGTTTTTTTGCCTCCTTTTTAATTACTTAGATAGTTGGACTCCAAGGTGCCATCTCTTCCTGTCTAGTTCTTGTAGTCAATATTTCCAGGCGTGAGACTATTATTTATTGCTTTCTTATATTTGTTCTCTCTCCCTCTCTCTCTCTCTCTCTCTCTCTCTCTCAAACACACATCCATACACAACTGACCTATTCAGTTGTATTTAGATGACAATTAAGGAGAAATATTGTATAACATCACTGGCTTGGAAAACTTCAGTTTATGTCAATATTATCAGTATTTTAGTAGCCACATAGCAAAGGTACTGTCTGAAGTTTTGAAACTCACTTTAGTTTCTTATTAGAAAAGTTCATTTCTAGAGATTGGGCATGTGGCTCAGTGTCAGAGTCCATGCTTAACATGCATGAGGCTCTGGATTCAGTCCCCAGCACAGACAGACACACAGGCAGATACACAGTTAATTTTTTATCTGAATGCTATCTTTCCCCCATGGTATTTCTCAGCATTATTTTTGCATAGATCTGGAGGTGGAGAGGATTGGCAGAGTATAGCTAATCACTAGTAATAGTTTTTGGACCCATAGGAGCCAGGCACTGTGCTGAGTCCTTTATCTCATTCAGTCTTTATATTAAACTTCTGAAGTGTGTGCCTGTTATTATCCATCTTCCAGATGAGAAAATAGATTTGATGATACAATTTGCCTAGTGTCACTCAGCTAGTAAGCTGAAGGAGAGGCTGCATGCCAGATGTATTCTATTTTACAAGATGTGCTTTCATACTGTGATTGAGGATCTGGATCTTTCGTAAGATTTAGAATTGAGATGGAGACAGACCACTCTGAGAAGTGAGCCCAGCCTATCCTATCCCAGGAGAGAAAAACAGATACATGGGCCATGTGTGTATGCGTCAAAGAGCAGTGTTTCATGTATTTTCTGTGAGTGGGGCTGCCTTTAGTTCTACAAAATGGTGGCTCTGGCTGGGAGTGTTTGTCTCAAGCATAAGAAATTGGAAAGTGAAAGGAGGTTGCTGCTTCAGTAAGTCTTAGGTCTTTGTGGATCTGGGAGCTTGGGAGCTCAGTGGAGGAAGAACTACCCAGGCTTCTCAGCAAGGACACCTGGGCTCTGGCACTTAAGGGCCTTTCAAGGTGTCTAGGCTCCTTTCCCTTAGACTTATTCTATTTTCCCTTAAAAAACCTGTTTTCAATCCATAAATCCAGGGCTGCTATTGTTTCTGGACTTAGTCTACCAAAGGAGTTTGTTGAAGATGAGAATTGCTTTGTGTACCTTGGGTGGATTATTGGTAAATTCTTCAAATGGTGCAGTTTTTTTTTTTCTACTCTGTAGACAGAGATTATCCTCAGTCTCTAAGAGCATAAGGTTTTAAGATTGTTTATGTATGACTTTTAAACATTGAAAAGGAAGGCTTTTGTCAGCCTCGTTGTGCTTGAAATATTATAAGGATTCAAAAAAATCATTGCTGAATCATTTAAAATTGCTCAATTATTTTAAACTTTAGTTTTTCTTATCTGTAAAATGGGAATAATATTATGAATATCAGAATGTTGGGAATGGTTAAATAGGATGAGAATATAAAGAGCTTAGATGATAAAAATATATTCATTGAACCAGATATTTTGTAAAATTAATAGTCACTACGAAAAAGATGAAAAAATAATGCCTCTCACATAAACATACTACATGTTTTGTTTTAATGTTACTTTTATTATGTTTATTGCTATTTGCCTCTTAAAATAATTCCCAGCTCTATCACTTAAAACCTGTGTACCTTTAATTAACTAGTTGAACTGGCCTATCCTGTAAAATGGAGATCTCTACCTTGCTAACAAATTTTAACAAGATTTAAAACAGATAGTTAATTAATAGGTATGTGTCACTGAATTGATAGTTGCTTTGTCTCACTGAGACCTTCCCCAAACCCTGTGGAGTTGGTTCTGTTGGATTAAGGCCTTAATCTTTCATCACATGTGTAGTGCTAGCCAGTATCTGACTGAGGTCATATACTCTTGTACTATATAGATTCTAAGGTCATTCAAAAGGACCACGCACACACACACGTGTTGTCCATTATTGTGACATCTCTTCCTTTGGGCCCGAAAGCTACAATATAGTGTAGTCCTAATTTACTCTGTTCAGGGGACTTGAATGTATTATGACAGAATAAACATTCAAAGGATCGTATTTTCCCAGATGTTCTTTGCTTTCAAAACTGTCAAACTTTATTTTCTTTAAATGTTCTGTCTAAAAATACTGAATCCTGAATTTCTGAGAGTAAGAAACCATAAAACTATTCAAGAAATATTTGGAGTAAGATTCTTTCTCTGTCATGTTGTCCGTTTTGTAGGTTTTGTGGTAGCTATTAAGTAAAAGCGGCTACTAAACAGATGGTCAGTTTATTTTCAGGTTCATTGAAATTGACTTGTCAAAGAGTAGTTTATTAAAAGAAATGAACTCTTATTGCATCAGTTTCAAAGTGCCTAGATAGAGCTCCTATGAATGTTAATATTTTGCCAGAGCAATATGATTTTGGACATGTCACATATCTGGAGACCTGGAAACTAAAACCAACTACCATCTCACTCTGTTCTCCCCTGGGGTGTCTTAATTAAAAACTAATTTAAGAGTCAAGAAGAAATACATTCCTAGCTTGAAATAATGTTTCTCTAGGAGACCGCTCTTTGCTTGAAGTTGTCCCAAAGTTGTTTGGAATGTCAGTTTCTATGTTAATTGGCCTTTCCTGTCTGGTGAGAAGAGGTGGCTCTCTTATTTTTGTGTGTTGTTCTCAGAGTTGTGAGCTTTGAAAAGGTTTGACTCAGAAACCATGAGATACTAACACGAGCGCTATATTTTGAATTAGACTTGATTGACAGGTCTCTATTCAATGTAAACAGCTTGAAGGGAGGATTGCAGTAATAGAAATGGAATTTGCATTTAAGAACATTTTTCTGTATGATATAATGATTAAGTTTCACATTAATCACAATAACAAAGAGGGGGAATATTAATTTTTTGTAGCAAGTTGTAAATTAGACGACTGAATTGGGAGTAATTAAATTGTGTTTTGTTTAGGTTTTTCTTCTTGGATGCTACCATTTCAAAAGAGCACACAGTTTATGTGCAAGTCTGAATAAAATTCACGGACTAGCATCAAGGACCTCTGAGCCCAGGAAGCTGAGTTTGGCAGTGCTAATTTGTATTAAAGTTGTTGTTGCATGACAGCCGGAAAAAGATTTAATGCTTGCCACCTGAATCAAGGCACGGAACATTGGTTTCTATAACTGCCATGAATTTGAATCGAGGCCAGTATCTCTAAATTTGAAATAAACTGATACTCTGTCTTGAAAGATGATACAGGACACTTATGTTGTGGAAGGAATTTAGGAAATAATATTTTAGCTTAAAAAATTGGCTATACACACATGCGCGCACACACACACTCACACACTCATACCCATAGCTACCTTCGGATTATTGTGCTCTTCAGCACTGTGACCTGCAGTGGGTCTTGCCATTAGAAGCTCTCATAGAAGAACTAAGAAATGCCAGCGACTATCTATTATCCACTGTTAGCTAGAAGTTAGCAATGAATTTGCACCAGGTCCAGGTTTGGCATTTCTCCTCTTTCTGTGGTGGAGCTGTTCACTTCATCAGAAAATCATTACCCCTCTTAGATGTCACTGTGGGTCAAAGTATTACAGTATTGCTTTAGGAATTTAGATTTGAACCCAGCCACCCTGCTGTGGCAAAACCTTAGAGCTACAGATGCATAATCCATTCACATGTCGAGGACAATAAAGATGATGACGATGACAATAATTCATATTTTGCATTTGCAAAAACATCTTTCGTCTGAAGAGCTTTTGTAAACGGAGCATGCATTTTGAGACTTGCTTATGGAAAGTGTTTTTTGAGTCCAATAAGAAGTGAAATTGAACCCACTTTGGGGGAAGTGTGGCAGCCATTTAATTATTTTTAATAGAACACATAGTAAGCACAGTGTTACCTATGTACAATAAGGTTTTTTCTGAGGAATTTTATGAATTATATTTGACATTAACATCTTCAGATTTAATTTTTATTATTACTGAAAAATGATGGCGTCAAAAAAGAAATACAGCAAGTTGACTATTTGAAACAGTCTGTTGAGCTCTTTTGTCAGGGCAGATGGGCTCCTGCCAGGTATTGTGCACATGCTCTCAGAGTAGTCAGTGTGTTACTTCGCATCTGGGTGGGGCTGGGTGGTCAAAGCTGCCCTGGTGCAGAGTCTGGATGGGCAAAGCCACCATGCATTCAAGTCTGCATTGCACCAGTGCAATGGTCTTGGGCTCTTTTCTCCTTCTTTTATATACTTTCTCCCCAGATGATCTAATCTGTTCCTAGAGTGTTAAATAGCAGCTCCCTGGTGCTGGGCCTTTCCATTTCATCGATTCTTCCCATCTTTACCCTCAACTTTGCCTCCCTGTTTCTCCTTGCTGGTGTATGTCCCTCAAGATCCATCACCGGGACGTCAAATTCCAAAAATCATATGTCCCTTCTTCTGAACATGCACTTTTTATCTCCATGGTCTTTCTTCTGTTATGTATAAATTCTAGTTTGGCAGTATTTGACTCAATCTCCTCAAATCCAGTTAGTTCTGGATTTCATACGCTAGTGTTCTGTGCAGTCTCTTGCATCTCCACTGTGCAATATGA
This sequence comes from Ctenodactylus gundi, assembly GCA_004027205.1. Classification (NCBI taxonomy): domain Eukaryota; kingdom Metazoa; phylum Chordata; class Mammalia; order Rodentia; family Ctenodactylidae; genus Ctenodactylus; species Ctenodactylus gundi. The sequence continues at coordinate 835,638 of PVKB01000297.1, read as the reverse complement.
ATCAGTCAATGGGCAGTTAACTGTTAACTGTAGGATGAAAGAACAACAAGAAAGTTCGCTTTTTTGTCTTTGTATTTTTCTGTGATCTATAGAAATTCTTTTTCTTACTTTGCCAAGTTGTGTAAGCATGTGTGCCTTATGGTGATGGAATAACATTAAATAATCAGCTTACATTGCCAATATCGAGGGAAGAGGCTACTTGTATTAAATTTTTGATGATGATGATGGTCATGACTATATTGTCAGAAGTAGGACTTGGTTGTCCTAGGCAAACGCTATACCATGGAGTACCACCCCTATACCACTTTAGTTGGCATTATGGAGTTTTGTTTTTGTTCTTTCGTCAGTAATGTTAAGTACAAAATTTCCCTTTAGAAACTAATAATATATACCAGTATTCAGTCCAAAAGTCTTTGACAAACGCCATACATTTAAATCTTTGGTGGAAACTACGTGGCATGTCCTGAGTTTTCTTCTCTAATAATGGCTGTAGATTACAGATTCCGTGCTTGATTTATGTGATTTATAAGAGCTTATTGAATGAAATAGAATTGTGCAGAAGTGTTGTGCAGAAAAACTCACTCAGCAGAGAATTTGTACAATATGATCTGTTTGAAAGCTGACTAGGCTCATCATATAAACACCTTGCATGTTGTCTCATGTTCTGAAAGTGAGTTGTGTACCCTTTGGGTGTTACCCTGCTCTGTATTATAAGGGTTCCATCTTAGTTTTGTGAGGGTTTGATTCCTTCTTTGTTGTAGAATTATGTGTGGAGTTAAAAGTGGAATGAGCATTCTTCCTCATTTTGCTGTTCAAGTAGCTTTCACTTGGAGTGATGAGCTTATAATAATAATCTTGTCACTTTTAAAGAGTTTTACAGTGTGAAAATGGTCAGAAAGAATTATATTAATATATCAACAGCAAAAAGTAAAGTGAAAAGGAACTGTAATAGAGATGTCATTTTCTTTTATCAATATTTAGTTTCATTGATCCTTGGAGATGTGACCACATCAGTTGCGTCACTTGTCAGTTATGTGCACTTCAGTTTTCTGTAAGCTTTTCTTTTCTTTTCTTTTCTTTTCTTTTCTTTTCTTTTCTTTTCTTAAAACAGGGTCTCACTCTGTAGCCCAGGCTGGCCTTGGACTCCTGACTCCTGTCAATTGTCCTTCCTCAGCCTCCCAAATTCTGAGATTATAGGCATGTGCCACCACGCCTGGCTTATGTGGTACTGGAGAATTGAACTCAAGTACTTAGAGCTTGACTTAGTGCTTGCTAGGCAAGTGCTTTAATCACTGAGCCATTCCTCAAGCCCTGTAAGCTTTCCTTATACTGTGTTTGGACTGAACATAATATTTTAAATATTATCTTTTGGTATATATGTCTTCCCTCCAACACCATTATTATTGAATTGAATAACATTGGAATAGCTGGAATACTACTGCATTTGCATGTATTTTTTTGAGATGAGAGCTCCTTCAAAAAGAAAAAACATGATAGAACCAAAATAATGTCCTTATTATTCATTCTTAACAGAAGCTCCCTTTTTAAAGGTGAAAATAGTTGATATTCAAAAATGGTCTTAGTAATAATGGTCTTTATGTGTCATACTATTTAATTTTTGCCATTTTAGGTAGGGCTTGAGAAAGTACAGCTACACAGTCTAAAGGTTTTTGAACATTGTCACAAAGTCAGACATCTACAGGCCTCCACATCTAAATTACACAAATAACACAATGAAGAGATCTTTAGTAATTGTGGAAAGAGAGTCTGCCTTGTGAATGTTACGTGGCTCCTACACAGTTGGAAATTTTAGCTTTTCAGAAATTAATATTTATGCCTGTTTTCTGTGGAGTTTAATGACAAAGACATATATTACATTTAGTAACAGCATTCGATTTCTTTTGAAGTTATTCGACATCTTTTGGAATCCTCAGTGTAGACTTTATGTTTTTTTTTTTTGTCATCTGTAGTAGCTAGGTATTATGTTTACAAAGCAAATGAAACAGAACCAAAACTCAGCAGACTCATAAGAAATGTCATACCAAGGAGGGGGAAACAGCAGAAAAGAGATCCCAGGCCTATAGGAATGCGAGCAGTCATTTCTCTGAGCGTCTTCCCAGGATGCGAGTGTAGCCACAGCCTGAGTCTCCATAATGCAAAGGAGTGGCCTAGAAGAAGCCATAAAGTTCTCTCATGTCATGGGTTGCTGAGCGAAGATGGATTTACACGATCAAGGTTATAAATGGCTTTGAGGGAGTCGTTAGTCATAAAGTCCACTATTCTTCATAATTGACATGGCTTCCCCTTGTCATTCAGACAGACAGCATTAAGGACATGGGGCTGTGCCATTGTCACAGCAACCCTAGGATCCATGAGGACCCTGTCGTGAGGATTGTGAACTCTGGGCAGAACAACACGTGTCTTTCAGAACACCTATGTATAGCTGTGGTTTTGAATGTTTTGTGTCATTTTAAAAAGTGCAGCCAGAGCTCTGGCTCTACACTGCCTGCTTTCACTTGTGTGATGTTGAGAACATGAGCAATGGGGTTTCCCCCCTGAGGTGTGAATTGCATTCGCACTTGAGCCTGAGTTTTAAGAAGGTGGAAGTGGAAATATTCTCCAACTGATCCTCTGCTTCACCCTTAAAAAGCATATTCTAATGAGGAGAAAAGACAGTATGTTCATTTCAATTTATTTTGGGTGGACCACTGGTTTCTTCCCTTCCAAAGAATCCTAGCTATCTGATATATCCTGAAAAGCATGGGACACGGCTGATTTTCTTTGACCACCAGGAAAAGTAAGGAAAAACGAGAAGGGAAGCCTTTGTGTGCTTTGGCTTACGGTGTTAATGTCAGTGAAGAGGGTGAGGTTTTTAGTTCCATAACTGTATGTGAAGTATATTTTTAAAATGTGACCTAAATCTAAAGGCAGTGCTAGAACCAATCAGACGTCTCCATTCAAAAACTCAAGTTATTTTTAGTATATTATTAGGTATTTTTAATAATGGCACAGGTTATAAAATCATATTGAAGGTGATTGGTGGCTGAGTAAGTTCAGGGTACCACTGTAAGATTCAGTTAAGACCAGTGATGTAGCTTTGATTGAGTCAGGCTGTGGGAATGCAGGCCTTTCGCTTTAGGGTAGATATGATTTTACTTGATTTTTTTTTTAAGGTAGGGAAATGAATGAGGCATGCATTCATGTTTTTCACTTAGACCAGTGGAAGACTTTTCAGTGATGTAACCCATTAGGCTGGAGAAGCTTTTCTGTGAGCTGCCCCGCGGTGCTGAGCATCAGTTATGAATGCTGCACTGTTCTCCGAGCAGAGGGCCTTGCCGGGAAGAGAGCGGTGTGCCTGGGCCTCAGCTATTGAGAAGATGCCAGTCAGGGATGAAAACGTCTTTCATGAAACTATAGCTAACTTCCTTGTGACACATTACCATAAAGTATGGAGTATTTTAAAAACCAATAGTGTGAAAATACACATAATACCTTGTAAAAGTCTAAAGGCTTTAAAGTATGCATGTAGAATGAGTAAAAATATACAAGTTTGTGTCAGAATTCTTTTGAGTGAATGGGTCTAAGCAGTTTTCCTCCTCGCCCCCTCTCCCTGTTCACAGCTCTGATTTCTTTTGCCTTTTGGTTACAACTACAAAAGATGTCTTCTGAGACAAATGCCGTGCATGACATCAGGACGAAGGAATGCTCGGGCCAGTCCAGCATGTTTCAAGTGTCAGCTGCTTGCAAAAATGTTACATTTTTCAGGATGAATTTAAAAATTAAGGATGGTTTCTGAGAGTGGGGATTTAAGGTCATAGAATTCCAGAAGTTTTTGTTTTTCTGATTAGAGACGTACTAAACTGGAACCAAATACTGAGCATTAGTAACACAGCTATTTTCTTGAAACAGAACGTGTGCCTGCCGTGGTCTTTATAAAACAAGTGATAACAACTGATGATAGTCTCAGCAAGAAGATAGCATAAGGTTGTTATTCTGTTACAAACCTAAAACTGAAAATTTGAATACTACATTCTTGTTGTGAGTTTAAACATGATACTTTTGTGAATCTATGACTAATGGAGTATTAAAATTGTTTTAATTTATTTTTGTTATTCTTAGGCTTATTGTGATTTAATTTGAAGCATTTAAATAAAATATCTCTACTTAGATAAAACACATTATTAATTAAAATAACAGCTAACTTTTGCCTACGGTTCAACATAGGAACCAAACATTCTTTCTTTTTGGCTATCAGTATCTTTATACATAAAATAATTATTGTTATTAATTTTCAATCTTAGTTCTACATTAGTCCAAGAAAATGGAAGTTCTGGAAAAAAGATTACCAAGAGCAATTTCAATTATGTGTATCCAGATACTGATGTGTAAAACATTCTAAGCGTACTTAAATCATTGATTTGGTGATTATTGTGTAGATACTTAAGAATTCTAGTGTCTGTGAACTACAATTCTTCATTAAATTATAGCTTTAAAATTTATCTTTCTGTAATAATCTGGAAAGCTGTTTACACCAAGAAAAGTTTCAAAGTACCAGAGGATTAATGGCTGCATGAGAAGGAAAACATTGAGCACTGAGGGAAGGAAAGCTGGAGAAAGGAGATGGCTGGACTAGGAGGGCCAAATGGGGCAAGGTTGATAGGTGTGCTTTAAACTTGCCCTTGTGTAGTTCAGATTGTGCTGTAGCTCATAAGCTCCCCTTTCTCAGGGAGTATGTACAAAGGCAGAGTTTTCCCATTTGCCAAAACCTTGAGGTCTTGGAATTGACAGAGTTTGGCAATGTGTGTCTTCTTTTTAATATGTGCTTCCTGGAAGTAGAGCCATTAGAAGTGATGAGAAAACAGTGGGACTGGACACATCTCTCACTGGGGCCATGTCTTAGGCTTGTGCCCACTAATGGCTTTTTTTTTGGGGGGGGGGGGAGGCAAGAACATAGCTGTATTTAAAAAAAACACGAAAGTATTAGCAAGTATTGGGAAAATGGAAGTTTTTTCTTTCCTTTTCTTTTGTTTACTTTTTTGATTGTTTTGTTTTGAGACAGGTTCTCACTCTGCCATCCAGACTGGTCCTGTACTCACTATGAAGCCCAGGCTGGCCTTGAGCTTACAGCAATCTTTCTGCCTCAGCCTCCCAAGTGTTAAGATTACAGATGTGTGCCACCGTGCCCAGCTAACTTTTATGTGGTGCTGGAGAATTGCATCTAAGGCCTTGAGCATGTTAGGCAAGCATCTAACACTGAACCATGCCCCAGCCCAGGAGAAACTTTTAAATGCACATGGTAAAGCAAATAAATATTTTTGATACATCTGATTTTTTTCTCGATTGAGTATGTATTTAGGATATTTACTCCTCAATAGTTAGTGCCATCTTGTTTCTGCTGCTTCTGTCAGATTTTTCTGTTAACTTATTTCTCTTATTTCTTTATAATGGGTATATTATAAAATACTTGGACACTTTATAGTTGTTTCTGGTGCTTAAGATTCTTTGGGAACAACAGAATGAACCTGCACAGGTTCAGCATTTGGCATGATCTGGTAATTGTATAACTGAGAAAAAAAGTGATTATTTTTCTAAAAGAATGCCTGTTCTACATGTGCACGGCAGACCTTTGTCAGGTTTTAAAAATATCTTTCATCTTCTTACTACAACATTATCAAATAATTCCTTCTGGTATGCAATAGTAGTTTAGAAAAAGGCATATAACTTACATCAGCAATGCTTGATTAAGAGACAGTTATGTATAAGAGCCTGGATCATCAATGAATATGACTTGGATATAAGCTATTCACTGCGTGAGAGTGTCTTGTATGAGAAAACCTTATGCTTATATAATGCTTTTATTCTGAGGACTCAGGAGTCTGAATCTCTGGCTTTTGCCATCAGTGGTTTGTGCCATCTTTGGAGGTCACCAATCAGAATGGCAAGCACCAAAGTAACTAGATTATACATGTTGTCTTGTTTGTTACCCTACTGATGTCACTCAACTACTTCTCTAAGGCTTCTCTGCGGGTGATTTACTTAATTTCTTAAAAACCAAGTTTTAACTTCATAAGCAATTCTTTTGATTTATGTTTTTCTTTGCATTTCTTTATACTAAATCTTACTTGTGAAACACATAGTATGACTCCTGTAGGAGTCTTTCCCATCAAGTGTGTGTTGGTTGGGTACCTGTTATACAGCCACCATTGAACAGGGTGTTAGAGATCACAGACAAACTTGCCATGCATCTCAAATCTTGGATTTCCCAGTCCATGTGTGGGGAGGGACAAAAGTGTTGGGTACAGAAATATATGCACAGTGACAGTGTAGTATGTGCCAGAGAAGAGACACATTCTGGTATTCTTTTGTCAGAATTGGTTCACTAGCATTATTGCAGAAGTTTGGGGGTGGATGCCAAAGGAAAGGGAACTTTGAATCTTGAAGGATAACAAAGAAGTAGATAGAGGGATAAAGTAGAGAAGGAATTCCAAGTGCAGTGGTTGCAAAATCATAAAGAAACATCTACAGGATGTTGGAACTGGATGCATGTGGTTACAGAGCAGAATGTGGGCCTGGGAAGCTGTGTTTTGAGAAGACATTAAAACTTCTATTTTGTGTAATGGGTTTTGGTCTTCATTTTCTACTTCCTGTCGCAGTGGATGTGAATTTAATTAAACTGAAAGAACTCCAAATGATCAACTTTGGAGTGAGCTAGTTAAATCTGTAGTTTAGAAAGATAGGTAGGCCTGGTGGCAAAGGCCTCTAATCCTAATACTCTGGAAAGCTGAGGGAGTAGGATCTCCAGTTCACAAGTTCAAGCCCAGCCTGGGTAACTTGATGATTTAGTGAGTTCTTTCTTCAGGTAAACGAAAAGGAGCTAAGGATGTAGCTTAGGGTGATGACCCTGTTTGACGCCCAGGGCCATAATGAATACATAATTAAGTAGTTTGATAATATGGAATAGCAAGAAGGAAGATGAGATCAGAGGGAGAATATGCCAACTAGTATGAGGCTGTTGTAGTTCTCCAGACCAAAGATGGTGCCTTGATCAAAAGCAGCATGAGTGGGACTGGACTTGATAAGCAATAGAAGGGAAATATACACAAATTAATTACTGGGTCCTGAGGAAGGGAGGAGAAAGGAGCCAGCCATGCTAAGCTAGGTTTGACTCAGTAGACTATTTTTATTTCTGAAACATGGATTGTAGGAAAGGGAGCAAATTTGTGCCAAAAGATGGTGAGTCCCATTTTGAATACTTTGAAAGTGAAGTCCTCCATTAAAAACTGAAATGGCAGAAACCCAAATACTCATAGACCAATCTTGAATATAAAAATAATTGAATGTGTATAATGAGCAAGTGTTTATTGAATAATTGAATGGATATTTAGATTAGCTGTCAATTCGTTATTTTTTAAATAACAAATTATTGACTTGATATAATTGTTTAAAAACCAATGCAGCACAACAAACAGCAGTCCAATTATTACAAAAGAAAAAGAGTAAGTACCCAAATTGTTTTTGTTGCTTAAAAATTTTCCCCCAAAATTAATGTGACTATACGTGACTCTGTACTTAGAGTTGATTAACTTGAGTGCTACTGTATGCTCCTTTTTCTCATTGTCTGTTTTTGATATGTTTTAGTAGGAGGCGCCCAGTTGGCAAATCCGTAGGTTGAATAATAACTTGAAGACAAATGACCAAGAAAGAAACTTGAAAACAAAGAGTGATTATAGCTTTTAAGAAATAACTAGGAAGTTGCTTGCCTAGGAAGCCCAATGTCCTGAATTTGATTGCTCAGCACCACATAAACTGGGCATGGTGGCATATGATTGTAATCTCAGCACAGAGAAGTTTGAGGCAGAAGGACTGCTGTGAGCCCAAGGTCAGCCTGGGCTACATAATAATTTCAGGGCCAGCCTGGACTATAGAGTGAGACCCTGTTGCAAACAAAACAAAACATCCCCCTAAACTGGAAAATCAAGCCATTTGTATTCAAAGTTTGTCCTAGGTGAGGTTTATTAATGAGGGTTTCTCAAGATTAATGAGGTAGATACTGGGTGGTTCAGAGGCTTGTATAGAGATAGATATGTGATTATTTTGTAGTAAAGGTGGATGTTTTTGATGCTTCCTTACAAAGCCTACCTGGTTAATCCTAGCAGAATCAAGTCCCATTTAAGATATAATCTAGACAGCAGGGGTGATGTCCCTCTCTAAGATTCCCTTAGAGGTCTTCACTCTGGGGACATGAAGATTCTTGTGTGGAGGGATACCTGACCCTGTGGTCACATATAGCTTTGCTATTTTTACTTTGTTGTCCATCTGCTATGGCTTCCCATAATGCTAGCAGCATCTTCCTTTGAAGCTATATGAGGAATTGGTGTTTTACAGTCATTTATTTTTTATTCTTGTAATAGCGGTAGAGACCAGGTGTAGGAAAAAAATCTTCTGTCTGGCTTTTCAAAGCTATGAAAAAAAGGCTCACACATTTATGTAATGACTAAAAGACGAAACAGTCAGTGGGAATCACTTCTATATATTAATTTCCTTTGGTCACATCATAACTTAGGGTTGAAAGCAACTGGAACTGTAAATGGTACCTCATTCATTCAACATTATAAAACATCTTTCAGGGCTAGTTACAAATACTATTTGAGGCAAGATGATCACCAGTTTGACCCCTACTTGGGCAACTTAATGAGACCCTGTCTCAAAATCAAACCTAAAAAATGGCTGAAAATGTTGCTCAGTATGAAGTTAGATCCCTGGTACCATAATCGGACAAAAAATATTGAACCTGCTTTGTGCTTCATAGTGAGATGTTCTTGCCGTGATAACTTGGTTCTGTCTGACGCAAAGTGTTATTTAGCCTAGCTGACTCAGAAGTGTGATGTTGTCAGCATTCAGGGGGAGGATCTGCTTCTCTTCGGTAACCACATTAACCACATTCATGGAGTTAATAAAACCATAATGCTATTTTGAAAAACATTTACAGTAGGAAAAACAACCACACAGATTGAATGCTGGTCTTAATAGTTCCTAGACATTCTTTTCCAACATGGAGAACAGGTTTCTGCTCAGAAGGGCCACC
>PVKB01000297.1:779196-826453 GCA_004027205.1 Ctenodactylus gundi | reverse complement strand
CTTGTGCTTGCAAGGCAAGTACTTTACCTGTTGTGCCATTTCTCCAGCCCTGGCTCTCATTTTCTAAGTAGTCCTTGTGGTTAAGGAATTTCTTTGTGACTGTCGTGTCCTTTCTCTAGGTCATCAAGTAATAGTTCAATATGGATTGTTTGGAAATGATCCTTTTTAAAAAAGACATCTATCTCTGCTGTATATGTTATTTTTATGGCAGAAATTTCAAAGATCAGTTTAGTTTCCTTAGGTTTCCGGTATGTGCCTACTTAGTTCTCAGTTATAGGTGGTGTCTACTACTGAGGCAGTGGCGAATGAACAGCAGTAGTTGGCTCTGCTTGAACCTAGTCTTAGAACCAACCTGTATACAGGGGAGTCGCTGTAAAGTTAGTGTTGCTCTAGATTAGAGGCTTGGCCAACCTGTGATCTGTGTGAGGCTTTTTCCTCTGAATTTTAAAAAATGTTATAATGAAAAAAAATTAAGTGAAGTTTTAGAACTTATGCACTTTAACTGTACAATATAGTTTGTATGTGGCCCAAGGCAGATTGTCTTTACTCATTAAAAACAAGAGCTAATAAGTGATGAGCTATAAGTTGAACCCAGCTGCTAGAAGAACTCTGTAGGAAAAGGTAGGGGTTGGGGGATGTAGTGACCATGTTTTCTGTGCCAGATATCAAAGCATACTTCATATGAAGCCACTAAACATTATGTTCATTGAAAGAAATTATAAAAATTCATAAAACTATGATGAAACTCAGGATGCAGGAGAGTTACGAATCTAAAATGACTCCAACGGTTACAAAACTAAAATAGTGATAATAATAATCAAAATAGAAAGATAGCAATGTAAAGCCAATTTGGCCAATAAAATTATGGTTGTCTTGAGACTGTTGAGTTTGAGTTGATATTGTTGTTATTACAGTAACATTGGGGCTTGAGAGACATAGCTCAGTGGTTAGAGAGTTGGCCCAGCAGGAGTTAAGGCCCTGGGATTGATTCCCCAGCACCCCATATGCTGGACATGGTGGCGTACACCTGTAATCCTAGCACTTGGGAGGCTGAGGCAAGAGGATTGCTGTAAATTCGAGGCCAACCTGGGCTTCGTATTGAGCTCAGTCCAACCTGGAATGCAAAGTGAGATCCTGTGTTTAAGAAAAGAACAACAGCAACAAAAGAAAAAAACATTCACAGGCCCTCGTAGAACTGAAGCTGAGTGAGAAGGCAGTGAAGTGAATGCAGGTTTGTGACTGGTCAGTTTTAGAGGTTTGAAAGTAGAAGGATGGCAGGCTCCAAGAAGAAAAGAGTGAGCTTTCGTGGAGTTAGCTGAAGATGAGTGTCAGGAAATTCAGGGAAAGAAGGAATTCTGCAGGAAAATGGTTCTCATAAATGCAATTCCCTGTTTACTGTAGGGTCAGAAGGTGTAAGCCAGTAAGAAATTTAGGAGGAAATTACGAGCAAATGTACACTATGAGTAGAAGGTTTTGAACCTACAAATGGCCACCAGCCTTCATAACAATGTAATGTGTAATAAATGAGCCATGTTTTATCTTATATTAATTTAAATAAGGGTTTTCACTTAACAGGCAGATGTGCGAGGCTTTATTGACAAACTATGGTCTTTATTTCTCACTGTAAATTAATCCCTCCAATAAATTTTTATGGGACTTAGTAGTTTTAAATTTGGCATATAGCTTAAAAAATTAAATAAAAGCATGTGAAAATGAAATGTTGTTACCTTTTTAAAGACAGATGTTCTCATGGAGGTTCTATTGACGTCAATTTTTGATTAAGAAATGGTTGCATGAAAATATTCCTGTTTCTTTTTGACATTGTCACATACTATGTTTAATTAAGCACTTTTATTTACGTAAACAGGATCGTAGCTTATCATAGCCCAGAAGCAATTTGAAGTGGAAGATTTTTAAGTCAAATTAATTATTTTCTGCCTTAGGGTAAGGATACCCACAAGTTTGCAGAGATATTTCCCATTAAATTTTGCCAATAAAAATTTAATAGTCTGGTGCTTTCTGGAAGGAGAAAGAAAAAAAGTATTAATAATAGTCTAGGATGTGAATTTACTACTTTTTGAAATATTATATAAAGATCCTAGGAGTACTATAAACAGGTAGGTATCTATACTTGTACTTCCTATTACTTGTACTTCCTGTACTATTTAGAAAGAGTGAAATGCTCGTGGTAGTCCATGGTGCTGCACTCGTCTGTATGTTAGAGCAGATATTGTATAAAGAACATTAAGAATGTTGTAGCGTTTTTTTTATGTTTCCTGAAGATGCTCCCAAAATTAGATATTTGAGTAGTAAATTTATTAATGACGTATTTTTCTAGTTCCAGTTATCATTAAATATTACATATTTTCTATTCTTCAACTTTTTATCTGGGTTTTCAATTGCTTATAATAAAAATACCTTGAATAGTACAGCTTAGGATTCTGCTGGTGTCATAGGCCTGGAGATTTGTGCAGGAGATTCAAACCACATTCCCAAGATACTTGCAATAGGCTGGGGTGAAGCAGATAGAAAAGCTCATGGTTACCATATTGTGTGATAAATGCCATTTACACAAAATGACCTCATTCGTAGACAGGGAGAGAGCCCTTCCTTTTACTGGGGAGACTAGAGGTGGCAGGGTTACATGTTGGAGTCGGGGACAGTGAGATTTAGTGAAACCTGGAGAGTGTCAGTAACCTCTGACATACAGTATTTTTATCAGTTGCTTCCTAGGGCAGACAAATGTAAACCAAATTTCATCAGTTTGAACCTGTTTGCTACCACAAATCTAGTAGAGACCTACTTTAATGACTGTTGACAAAGTGAGATTTACTAGAGAGCATTTCAGGCTCAGATACCCGCGAACTGTGCTGTGTTGTGTAGAGACTGTGTTCTTTTCTGCTGCATTATATTTGATTGCTAAGATTAACTCTGTGGGCCAGCTCATTTCCTGATGACGTGGAGTAAACAAGGGTTCCACTTTAAGACTGTGTATGTATTTATGTTGTAGACAAAGATTTTGTGAGTGGTTACACATCTGGTGCAAGTATCTTGAGTAGAAGTTTGAACTTCAATTAGTTGAGTTTATGAAGCACTGACAGTGTAGTGCAATATATGAGGCATGTAGGAAATTACAAAGGAAATAGGAAGCACAGTCTTTGCTCATATTGAGTTTGTAATCTAATGGAACAAATATAAATGGAGATACATGATAACAGATAAAATAAACATAAAAACACAGTTATAACCAGTTACAGATGGATGGAGATATTTGCACAAGTGCTGTGGGGTTGGGAAAATGATGGCCACGACTCCTGTCAGCCGGGGTAAGTCAAGAAGTGCTTTAACACAGGATGTAAAATTTACACACAATATTAAGGGCAGGGAGGACCAGGATAGTGTAGTGAAATCATTCTAGAAAGAGGATTGAAATAAAAGAAAAATCAAGGAGTGAAAAATCAAAGCCCTGAGTAGGGCATAGATGACCATAGGATATGGTTTAACAGCTGAGTGCAGGACTCAGGATAACGGTGGTGACAAGCAATACCAAGCACCAGAGGTTGAACAGGACCACGCCTTATATTTTAATATCAGATTCAGTGCAGTTTTGCATGTGTGAGTCTCTGTCTTCATCCTATGCAGTTATTCAAGTGTACAGGTTTATTGCAACTCAGTTCTAGGTTCTAAGTCTCTTCCTGTAGGTTCTGTGAATATTTTTACCCCTCTGAAAAAGGTACAAAAAGTGGAGGATACTTGGGGCGGGGGGGGGGGGGGGGAGGTGATGCATACAGTCCCAGCCTGGGAGTAATCCGTCCACATTCCACTGAACAAAAGTCATTTACAAGGCTAAGCCTTCACATAAGTCTGGGAAAGGTGACGGAGGTGGGTGCCCAGTGAGGAAAAGGCATGAGCCTTAGGAATTGACTCTGTAGTCTCTTGTAACCACTTTTAGCTTACAATCTTGTCATTATTGATTACACCCTTAGCTTCCACCTGATGTTCCTGATAGTTTCTTCAATCTTCTTGGCCATCGTCCTTTCCTTGTTTCATTATTCCTTATTTTTTGTTGACAGTTTTTCCTTTTTTTAAAAATCTTAGCATGATACTGCTGAGTTGCAGTTTATTTTTTCTTTTTTATTTCATAATATGCCTCCAGATTGTCCCTTTAGTCTCTTCTTCCGTTTCTTCTTCCCTATGTGCAAGCTCTTATTAGTGACCTATGTTCTAACAATTGCACTATTTAGTAATTTCCTATCTAAAATTCTACCCTGAACATTGCTGTTAGATAAACAATTATGTCTTCTTTCCCTTTTCTTGGTACCTTTAGTCTCTGAGTCTGGTGTGTACTAATTTCCAATTTGGAGCCATGTGTTTCTCCTAGGGAATGTGCTTTTCTGTGCCTTTCTGAAACCAGCTCAAACTCACTAAATGTGTAACTGAAGAAACTTCACACCAATCTGTTGGCATTTCAACACTTTGAACTGGATATATGCCTCACTGCTGTGGTTCATATTCATGTACAACTTTTTTTTTCTATAAAAATGTTGAATGTGTGCATGTTTATCTCTCTGCATTGCTTTTTAAGACCCATAGTTTCCCATCGGGCTCAGCATATAACTAGGCACAAAGTGATTGCTCAACAAATACTTGCTGAATGAACACGTTGAATGAAAACGAAGGTACATAGGTATGAAGATAATCATTTGGATAGGAATTTTCATTTGATTTGAGAGGCAGTTGGGAACCATTGATAATCTATGAGAACACGAATCAAAAATTACTCAGGATAGAAAATTCCTATGGTTGTCTGTGGAATCCTGACAAACCATGTGAATAGGTAAAAGAGGATCTTCTTTTTTTCTTGAGACAGCATCTTGCTCTGTAGCCCAGGCTGGCCTTGGACTCAAGACAATTTGCCTGCCTCAGCCTCCTGAGTGCTGGGCTTACAAATGTGGGGAATTGAACTTAGGGCCTTGTGCTTACAAGGCAAGCGATTTAAATGTTGTGCCATTCCTCCAGCCTCCAAGAGAGTCTTCTTTGTTCAGGCAAATAGTGGTAGAGTCCTGAAACCTATAGGATTGAAGAAGGTGGAACTCTGTAGCCAGAGGATATTTTTGAAGGGCCTTCTAATTGAGAAATGTAAGATATAAAAATAACTGATAGTTACTTAATAGTTACTTAAAAATAAATGATAGATACTTATTGACACCTGGGGTTAAAAATTTTCTCTCACAAATTCTAGTAGCAGTGTAATGTTGTTGCTAACAAATTAGAAGTAAGGATTTGAATGACTATAATGAGTTGACTAATACATATTTAGTTTCAGATGGCAGTAGGACTTCAACATACAAATGGTTTACTGCCATTGGCATGATCATGTGTTTAAGAGAACTTTGCAGAGTTAGAAGACCAGTGACCTAGCCGTGACTTGGTTATCATTGAGTACTGTGACTGACAAGTCATTAAACCTCTCTACAGTATGTAAGTGGGTTAGACTGGACTATTGTGATGGGGTAGATTCATTGAAAGAATTTCCCTGTATGAGCAACTTGAGGGGTTAGTAAAAATAATTATTGTATTCATAATTTTAGTTTCGCCTTGTTGCTTTCTTCAGACATCAAAAATTCTTTCCTTTTTTGCTGTAAATATATTTCAGTCTTAGCCCTTTTCTATTTTTTTCACCTTTCACACACATCCACAAAATAAATACTTATCAGTTACTGAGAAATTGGAATGTAAGCTCAATTATGCTAAAAACTAATAGGTAGGACTAACACATAGTAACAGCTTCTTTTGCAATATTTATTCTCTTGGTGATAAAAAAACGTAAGTCCAACAACCCATTGCTGCAGAAAGAATTTAGCTACAAGTTTATCAATTTGAGCAGGGCAACTGCACGACTAAATGCATGTGAAACTTAACAAATCCCTTGGGGAAGCTAACTGTAAGAATTTTCTAGTCTGTGTTGAGTTACTGAGGTGAGACATGGTGGATTGGACTTAATGCCTTAGGCAAGTGCAATCAAATAGAGACAGTTTAAGATTTTTCTGCTTTCGGGAAGAGATCTCTGGTAGGTGTCTAAATGAAGTTTTCAGAAAGGAATATAATACTGTCACTAGCTCTGTTCCTGGAATATTTGGCAGGTTCTTTTGGTATAGAAGAAATCCAAGTAAGATCTTTATAATGTAAGCGGTGAAGCAGTTGAAAGATATTAGACTAGTATTTGCTTCATAGGAATACAGAAAAATACAAAGCATTGTTTTTTACATGTTCTTGAGGGGGGAAATGGTGAGAGGTGTATATCATTTATTGTAATTGCTTTTGGTTATGAAAATTTTGTGTTGATATTGTTTCTGAAGGTCATCGTCAGAACTAGTTTTGAGATCTCACCTACTCTGGAAGTCAGAAAGGTTTAATGTAATAGGGAGATTTTGTAAGTGAAATGGTTGAGTACATAGTGTCTGGAAACCAATGACTCTGGTTCTAATTTTGGCTATGCTACTTGTTAACATTCAAATCAGGAACAATTTCTTAAGTCTTCTAATCTGAAAAGTGGGGATAAAACCACCATTCTAAGTTTGTATGAAGATTGAATGAATTAATAAATGTAAAGCCCTTAGAATAGGTCTTGGTGCATAGACACCACTCTGTGTTGGCTATGTAACAACTATAGTAATAATTTTATGTTATGTTTTCTTTGATCATTTAGTGTATCTGTTACGATACTTGGGAGCACAAGTCACATAGATTATAGTCCTTCAACTGTCCAGTGCCCAGCCGATGAAAATGGGGAGGGAGGTTTGAGAGTTGGGTTTCCAGTCTCTTGAAAGTTAGAACCCCAATCAGATACTGGACAAGGTATCCCCAAAGATGGATTCAATTTGATATCATCTAGGGCAGAAAATGGAAGGACCCACATAGATTGGAGGAGAGGGTCAGACATGCTAGAATTGAAGGGGAGCTATCTTACATAAAGTTGGTTACAGCTGTCAAAGCCTCTGCTCTGCAGGCATCACTTGGCTGCTGGATCCCTGGGATTCATGCTTTCCTGTGTTCGCTTTCCTCAAGCTTTTCAAATGTCAGCTTACAGCTCAAAGAGTCTCTATTGTCACTTTAGACTTTTGAACACGATATTGCTGTTTTTTTTTTCTATAACTTGTCCTCATCGTACTGTCGTGTGTCTATATAATTATATAAACAGTCTTTGCACGGAAACTCTGCCCCTAAGACTTAGCCTGCAAGCCTAATAGCCACACTTGGAAGCATACAATTTCCTCCCCAACACTTGCTTGACTGACCGGAAGGCAGAGAGACATTGACATTGACCTCAAACTTCGGACATGACTGTATTGTTTCCACTTCTCTCATTTCCTCTAGCTCTCTGGATCTCTGTGGAGTCCTGCTTGTCTTAGACTCTATCAATTTTTTTTCCAGGCCAATGCTTACTCTTTCTTTTTTGAGAAACTTCTTAATCAGGACTCTCAAAGAAGAGATAGAGAGGAGACGCCCACAAGAGACAAATATCTCGGGCTCTGGGCTTAATGAGAATGAGTACAGAATTTGTGGTTCAGTCTGTGGCATACCAAGGGGAGAGTTGGGACTCTTCATAATTTTACTAGGATAACATGAAGTACACTTGGTTGTCTTGGGCAAACAGTGTCCTGTGTCCATCCTGAACCTGAGTCCTTAGTAGGGAAAAGCAGCTGTTTTACTGCCCTATCTTACTCATTCCACACAGTGACACTAATTTTACCCATGTTTTCTATTTGTAGGTATATATGATATACAAAGGTTACACTGAACTTGACAGTCTATGTACATATATTGTGATAACTTCAGATTCCTTTCCTTTCTCCCATTTTGCCACCCCCTTCCCTCTCTCTTATTTTCTCTTACTCCCCACATCTTGCCCATTTGACAACACTACTATTTGTTTACTTATTAAGTAGTGAGGAGGGAGGGCAACTGCGAGTCGCCACAGTGCTGTCACACCAGACACTAAGTAGTCATTGAAGAGGTGTAAGCACCAAAGTAGCTGCTTAAGAAGTCTGCCAACTGTTGGCCAGCAAATAATTGAGAAGTGATTATTTTAGTGTTATATTTGCTAGAACAAAACCAGTGCACATGTTCATCCATTTGTCTTTCTGTAGGAAATAACCAAGTGAGAATTCAGTGCTGTGTGTAACTATTCAGACCTTCTTTATATCTTATATAATATTTCACAATTCAGCAAGTTGAAAAAACTACCATTTTTATAGGACAGTGGCTCAGAGGCCCTGCTCCCCTTTACTGTCGCTGTAGTACAACCTGGCAAGATGAGCCGAAAACAGCAGAAATGTTTAGAATTCTAAGAGCAAACACATCTATGCCTGGTTTCATTGTCCTTAGATTGTTTTAAGTAAGTGGTAGACTATTAGTAGTTAGCCGTGTAAATTACTACAAATAAAAATGCGTGAGCACAATTAATTGTACACGAGCATAGAGTAAACTCAAATCATGAAGATTTTCGGTTATGCACTAATAGCTATTTTTCAACTTTAACATAAATTTGTACTCCATGGCAATACTGGATACTAAAGTTTGCAGTGATTGCTGTGTTAATTTTAGATTGTAATATAATTAAGCAGGGCTCCTATTACAAGTACCTCCTTTCAGGTGTGAGTTTTCACTGCCATAGGATTTGAGAACTAAGATGGGTTTGCCTAGTCTAGTACAACCATCTCAGATGCTGAAGGGCACAGGGAAGCCCAGAAAAATGAGAGTCACGTGGTTTACCTCACTAGTCATTCTAGAGTTGTATCTAACATTTTAAATATTGCTAAATACTACTTAGGTATCATAGGTAAATAATTTAAGAATTGTTATTTTTGTTCAAATATTGACCTAAATCACTAACAAGGCTGAGATATAATCTGGTATTTAAAGGAAAATCCCTAATTTAATTAGTGTCTTCAATATATTCAGAAGCTATGAAAGTACAAAGCAGATATGGCTTCATATTATATAGTTTTGATTGTGAAATTTGAAATAGATATTGCTTTGTTCAGCAGGTTTTTTCTTTTTGTTTGCTATTTAGAAGCAAGTGTTGCTCCATGTCTTATACTTCATACTAAAGGAGCCTTTTAACCTTCACTTCATAGAAATAGAAAAAATAATTACAAAGAAGGACTCGTCTAGTGGCCGTGATCCCCAAATTTTTTGACATCAGAGTTTGGTTTAGTTGAAGCCTATTTTTGCAGTGGCTATTGAGAAGAATACTTGTTATGCAGTAGGTTATTGGGGAATAGTTTTAAAGTGCCAGTCAGGAGTAGAAGAGCAGGTACTCTGGTTCTAGCATAAAGGGAAACTTTTGGTAATGGGAAAGATAGTATTTCCTGGGTTGTAGGCCATGTGACTTCTGTCACAGCCATTTAGCTCTGTACGATAGTATGAGAGCAATTAAAGACCATATGTAAACGAATGTTCATAACTGTGCTCCAATAAAACTTTATTTACAAAAGCAAGCAATGAATGGCATTGGCCTGTGGGCCAGTTTGTTGACCTCTGTTCTATGTAAGGATAGATTTCTAAATCTATTAACTTATATAAAAATCATAGTTGAAATTTTTTCTACTTGAACAATAAGGAAAAATAGGCACCGCCTAACTTTGTTTATTGAGAAATTGTATATAGGTAAAATGTGCAAGTAATTAATAACATAACTTCAACAGACAGACAACAGTAGAGAAACATTAGTACAGATGATCACTGCAACATGGTTTGTCAGAGTGTAAAAAGGAAATGGCCCGAACGTTTGTTGGTAGAGAACTGGGTTAAAATATGTGGAAATCTGTACAGTTAAAAGAATGAGCTCAGTGTTTTTGTTTCCTAACAGAGAAAAAGTTTCCAAGCACCGGTTCTTTTAGGAGAAAAAGAAAAGTGACTTTTAGAATGATATGGCACCATTTATGCTGAACAAATGGGTCACAAAGATTACAGCATATTCTCCAAGGGTACAAATATGCATTTTTGAATTTATAGAAAAAATATATAGAAGAATACATACAAAATTGGGAGTAGTGCTTATCTCTCGAGAGGGACTGTGGTTAATGTTACTAGTCAATGGTCAAAGCAAATGTAAAGCTACAAATTCTAAAAAAAAATTAGAGAATGACTTGCAATAAAGAAAGGGTATAGGCATTTTTGTTCTGAAGTAGTATATAGAATTAGGACTTATGATTTTTAAGTTTAAAATTACATGAAATTTATTTTCTTTATACTTTGGGGGGCTTAATGGGAAGTGAATGTTAGGTAAGAATTCTACCTCCAGTAGAATGATCATGTGACTTATTTATTGCATAGGCCTTGGATCTACAGAAAATTTTTGAGCATTATGAAATTTTAGAAACTCAGTAATTTTGCAAAGGTGCTAGACTGACCATGGTATTCTGCAGTTTATGAGCTTTAAGTCAATGTTATGGTCAGTCTGACCTTAGAAATTTTTACCTCTGCTAATACTTTGATAGGGACACTTATTTTGTAGCATGTTACCTTGTCATGAGAAATCTGTAAGGAGCTGTTGCCAGCATACCTCAGTTTAGCAGTCACATTGTTTTAGAACATGACAATTATAAGCTGACATGAGTTCAGACATAGGCTGGATAGCAAAGCGGAAGGATTCCAACTTATAGCCAAAGAGAGGCTCTTTCAATCTAGTAGATATTTGTTGAATAACTACCATGACCTCCTCACTGTATTAAAAAGTAACTGATAGCAAAAACATGTGCACGGCAGCGCCTCTTCTGAAAGAACACCCCACCTCACCGAGGGAAGAAGAAATTAGTAACATCAAAAAGACATCACGTTTTACAGTGCCAATGTGAGAATCTGGTAAGAAGCAGATGTAGACCATAACAAGTGAAGGCCAGGTCCTAAGGAAAATTGTGTTGATTTGGGGGCTCAATGCAAAATTTGCATTTATACGGGAGATTGGAAGAGAAAAGAAACTTACATACATAAAGACAGTGAGTCGTAGAGAATCTTGGACATCTTTTTGGAGGAAGGACGTGGTGCAGTAAGAATAATGGTGACACATGGCTGTTGGTGGCAATAGTGGAAGGATCAGCAGTAGTATGAATGTACTATTTATACTAAGAACTCAATGTGACATCAGTACAAGTGTAAAGTAGAAGAGGTAAGATGACTTCTTGCACACAAGAGACTAGTTGTTTGCTACTCTAAATACTGCATTTTTATTATGGAATTATCTTTGCTGTGAGGGCATGCTACATTGATGGAGTGTAAGTAAGGTTTAATAAGAGCTAATAATTCACTAAGTACTAGGAACTATGCTTGGAAAATTATATAAATCTGCATTTTAGCTGAGAATTTCGATTTTCTGATGTAGACATTGTGAACACCTTCAAAGTAGAGTCTATTCTGGAAAAGATACAATATTTTCAGCCTCAGTTATTTCTCTTAATCACTGTGTTTTTTTACATAAACTCACTCATTCTCTCTCACACACCAGTCTGAAATATCCTCAGAGCTGGACTAAAAGAGTTGCTCTCACTGCTTGACTCCTATAAGACATTAAAGAAAATTCCCATAATTTTGTTTAAAATAAAAAAAGTACAATTTTTAGTTAATTTGTATACTGTCATGTTATTTTGGCATATAACACTAAGATTCATATTGGGAGAGAAACAGGAACAAGGAAATCATGCTGTTTGTTTCTAGAGTATGTTATTCTAAGGATTATATTGCATGCTTTTAGTATTGCAATATAGAAATGATAGCTGTAGACAAGTACATATTTGCTTTTTGCTTGTGTTAAAGCTGCAGAGATATGCTTATAATTAGTATTTTCACTTTTAACTACTCAATGTCACAATTATAATCAAATATTATATACCATTCTTTTGCGCTAATCTTGAAATGGTACTACATAAGAAAGTCATTATTAATATTGGCTCTGTGATATATGACTTATCTTAAATGATTAAATGGCACACATTGAAAAGTTACTATATTAAAATAATAAGTAATATCTTATTTTTAGTAAATAAGCTTGTTGAACTTCAGAAAGTGATTTGCTTGTTTTTTAGGGACCTAAGTAAGAGCACACATTCTTAAATTATTTTTTTTAATTTCTTTTTAATTTAGATATTTTGCATGGCTCATGTTTAAAAGTTTAGAGTAATATGTATAATAGTAATTTTAGGTTTGACTTCATTATTTTCTCAGTTTGTTTGCTTCCAAAACTTTTTTTCTGAGCTGAGTATTATCTAAGACATACATAAATCAAAACATCTTGTTTGTTGTACTGTATAAATATATAAAAATACACAAATTCGTGTCAGTAAAAAGTAGATTGTATTTTGATCAGGTCAAATTGGGTGGAACAAGAATTCTGAGGATAAAAGAGCCAACGAGCATTTTTAAACACCATCAAGAGGTTGGTGAGCATAAAGACTTGATTCTACAAAGAGGAATCTCTGCCCCAGCAGAGCTGTCCAGCAGTGGGCTGAACCAGGCCTTCTAAGGAGCAGAGAAGATTAGTCACAGGTTCTTAATTCCTTAGCAGAATCAATCTTTTTTGTTTTGTTTTGTTTTTCCTTTCTTTTCTTCATTTTTGTGCTGGAAATATATCCCAGGGCCCTCATAGATAGGTAGATAGATAGATAGATAGATAGATAGAGATATATATTTGAGATGAAGTCTTGCTAAGTTGCTGTATTGCCCAGACAGGGCTCCAACTTGTGATCCTTCTGTTCTAGACTTCCAGAATACTTGGCAGAATCTTGTGCAGTGAGTCCAGAAAATGCAGTGGTTTGTCTCTGTTTGCAAATAGAGACTGTGTGTAGCTGGCAGTTGCTTTATGAAAGATAGAGGACATTCTTGAGCAGGACCTTTAATAGTCTTTTGAATTCCTTTGAATGTAGGTACTGATATGAGTTCTGCTTGTTGATGTAATTAAGGAGTAGAATAGCTGGCAGAATCTAGGATGTATTTCTGAAGTTCTAGACTGTGTCTTACAAGGTATGGTACAAAGGTCCTGTCTTTATCTTTTTTATAGTTTTCAGAAGTGGGAAGAATGAACTTGATAGGATGTGACATCATTTTAAGATTAGCTTAAAAGAATGACGAAGAATATTGGCAAAGAATATTTAATTGTAATTGTGACCTTGTTAGTGCCAAGGCAGCTTTAAAATAACATTTACTTTTTGAGTAATAAAGAAGAATGGTGATGGAAGGTGTCATGGTTTGGGCTTGGAGTGTCCCCCAAAGCCTCCCATATTTGGATCTTGTGGAAGAGCTGTGGAACCCTGTGCTGTTGAGAGGTGGGGTGTGGATGGAAGGGACAGAACACAGGGACTGAACCTGGATGTGGATACACTATTCTCGCCCTTCCTCATTGACATGGGTTCCTGCCTGTGACGCCATGACCTGCTTTCCTCCATCTCTGCCAGCCACTCATGAATGCACTGTGTGAGATCTACTGAAACTGTGAGCTAAAGTAGACCTTCTGCCCTTAAGAAGTGGATGAGAAAGTAATGAAGAAAGAAGGCCCTGGAAATTCTTCAGAAAACTAATAAAGAGGAGAGGGCCATTATAGTTAGATATGGATATGGAGACTACAAAATACAGGTTGTAAGCAGAAATTTTGTAATGATTGAAGGGGTTTAAGCAGCTCGCCCCAAGGACTGAGGGTGATGATATATAGTGGAACAACTTAATGTTTTCCCCAGCAAGAAATATATTTAAAAAATACAGTGAAAACTGTGTATTCACACCCATCTACACACACATGGTGTATATGAACATATGTAGATGTAAATGCATATATTCCCCCAAGTACCCATTTATACATTCAGGAGAAAAAAGGATAAAAGATATTGAAGGAATTACCTACATGCAGTGAAATTTTTGTATAGGTTTAGTCTTTCTGATGTGTATATATTCATTTGCTTCAAAAGGAAACACCTATTACTTTGATAATGAAAACTGTATTTAAGCGTTTCCCCCATTTTATTGATATGTATAAGTGCAAAACATATTTACACTGATCTTGAGTATTTTGTACACACACACACACACACACACACACACACACACACACACACATACACACATATATATACAAAGTTACAAGTCCTTCTCTCTTTTCAACCCTCCCCCTGCCTTCCAGTTCCCATTATTCCACACATTAAGTTCTATGAAATAATTGTGATCTGGGTTTCTCATATCAGAGAGATCATTCGATATTTCACCTTCTGTTTCTGACTCACTTCACTAAGCGTGATGGTCTCAAGTTGCCTCCATTTGCCTACAATAGCCTCCAACCTATCTATCTTTATAGATGAGTAATATTCCATTGTGTATAAATACCACAATTTATGTGTATATTGGTTTGTTGATTAGTATTTTGGTGTCTTCCACATTTTAGCTCTTGTTAGTTGGGCTACTGTGAACATAGGTATACATGTATCTCTGTTATATATTGTTTTTAAATCTTGGAAAAATTCCCAGAGGAGGTATCACTGCATCAAAGGGGATATTTATTTCCAGTCTTTTGAGAGACTTCTGTACTGCTTTCCATGGTGGCTGTACCAGTTCATACTCCCACCAGCAGTGCAGGAGGGTTCCTTTTTCCCCATAGCCTCGCCAGCACTGATAACTGTTTGTGTTGTTGATATACGCCATTCTTTCTGGAGTTAGATGGTATCTTAGTGATATTTTGATTTGCATTTCTCTTTTGGCTAAGGATGTTGAACATCTTTTCATGTATTTATTGTTCATTTGAACTTCTTCATCTGAGAACTAATTGCCTACTCATGTCCTTTGCCCATTTTTCAATAGGGTCTTTGATTTTGAGGGGCTTTATTTTCTTTAATTCCCTGTATATTCTGGTCGTGAGCTTCCTATCTGAATTATTAGTGGTGAATTTTTTTTCCTAGTCTTATGGAAGCAAAGTTAGGGAAATATCTAAAAGACATAGGTATAGGCAAAGACTTTCTAAATAAGACACCAAAAGCAAAAAGAAATAGCCTCCATTATTAACAAATGGGAGTATATCAAATTAAATAGTTTCTGCATGGCAAAGGAAATTATCAGCACTGTAATAAGTCATATTTTTAAATACCAGAAATATAAAACACATTCATTTTAGTAGAAAGCATTTGTGTCTGGACAAAATAAATGAAGAAATAATTGTTGGCCATATTTTTAAATGAACAGTATTTTAATTGTTGGGATTGTAAACATGCTATTCGATTAGATATAGTAATATTAGGAAATTCTATTTCTACATATAGTTTGCCAAGATTCTAAAAAGTTTATGAATTGCCTTTAAAAGATAATCTTTTGAATGACTGAGGGAACAATGGAGCAATTGCTGCACTCAACTTAATTCTAAATTGAGGAAGACTTTGTCAATCAAAGGAAGATTATCTAGGGGTAGAGGAATAGTGCACCAGTTAAAGTGCTTGGCTAGGTACTGGAGTTTGATTCCTCAGCACCACGTACACTGAGCGCGGTGGTGCACATCTGTAATCTTATCATTCAGGTGGCTGAAGCTGGATAATAGCCATGAGTTCGAGGCCAGTCTGGGCTAGACTAAGAGTGAGCTCAGAACCAGCCTGGACTATGGAGTAGGACCCTGTCTCAAATGAAAGGAAGATTATGTATATATAAAGTGTGTGTGTGTGTGTGTGTATATATATATATATATATATATACTGTAACTGGAGAATTTAGGGAGCAGATTTTTTTTTAAGTCCAAATACAGAAAGGTTAGATCCTTAAATGCAGGATCATTGCTTCTATAGCATTCAGTAGTTAATCTAAAAATGAGATGGAGTGATTTGATACTTAGGTCTTACTCTGTGACCAGGCTGGTCCAGAACTCACTGTGCAGCAGCCTGGGTTAGCCTTGGACTCAAAGCAATCCTTTAGATTTTAAAAGACTTTCTGGTATTTAGTTGACATAGTAATTAGTCATTTGTGTAATAAATTAATAAATGAATGAATGATTTAGTGAGAAGATGATAGAATGAAGGTGGACCATTAGGGTAGGGTGGTCTAGTAACAAAATTCTGACAATAATAAGATGACTTCAAGATAAGAGGAGGAATGGTCCAAAAAATGTCATAATACACCTCTTTTCAAAATAACCACATAAAATATACAACTATATGAAGATTTAAAGGTACTGGTGGTAAAAAGGGAAAAATGAAAGAGAACTAGCTCATTTCTCACTTGTTCCCTGAATTTCTCTCATATTAACCATTTCAGTCTGTGTACCCTCTGTTCTGCCCCCTTCCCTTCCTTATTTTTAATCACACTGTGTCGTCTTCATATTCTCCTTTTCCCATAAAATATTTGCATATCCTGGGTGTTCCATAAGAATTTGCTGATTTGTATTGTTTGTAACAGATGGTATAATGTTAAAAGATGTCTACAGAGAGAGAAACACTGCTGAATTCTATTTAACTTTTGTTTTCTCTGTAAAGGATGATGGTTTTTCAAATTGGAAAGGGCAGAGCAACCTTAACTACAGGAACCTGGAAACTATAGCGAGGTGTAGATTTTCCAAATGACTACCCAGTACTTTAAATTGCTACAGACTCATGTCACAGTATCAAAGGGAGTTTTACTTGCAATTATGGAACTACTCTTAGAAAAGGAAAGAGAAGAGATGAGTCAATTTTTTGATATTTTGGAAAAAATGCAGATGCCTATAATGTGTCATTCAGAAGTGGGGATGTTGAAATTGGCAATTGACAATAGTTGAGAAAACTTAGGAGTCACATGATGCCAACCAAGTTAGAATAATTATATTTTTAAAATGTGATGGTAGAATTCCCATTGCATAGTATACATGGGACATAGTTACTTGAGAAAGCATTGTCGTAGTTACTTACTCATTGCTGGGACAGAATACCTGACATCCACATCTTAAGAGAGGAGAGATTTATTTTAGCTCACAATTTCAGATCTCAGTCCATACATGGGAACTGTAATGGCAGGAAGAGTCTGGTGGAAAACATCTGCTCAAGACATTGCAAGAGGAAGAATCAGGGCCTCCAGAAGGAGCTGGGGCAAGAAATTATATCCTTGCAGGCCACACACCAGGAGCCTAGCACGGACCTCTGTTGTGCTGTGTGCATCTCTCTTCCCCTCCTGACCAGGCCTCAGCTATTAACAGCACGTAAAATCCAAAACATCCAAATACTGGAGGATTTGGGGATTCAAACCATAACAGATTCAACTCTTTTGAATGGACTGGACCTCAGGGGTAGAAGTTAGGGAGTCTCAATTAGAATATTGCGTTTTAGCTGACCTTCAGAAAGTATTCAGAAGTGGGATGGTCTGCCTTCCAGAGGGTAAACCTCATCATTGTTTCCAAGTCATGCAAGTGTAGGCGTTCCTGAGAGATAATGTGGAGAGTGTCTTTTGCCTCTTGAAAGAGGTAGACAACCTCTCAGTTCACTCCCAAATCTAAGCATTTATCATTCCAAAAGTGCATTTTTGAATCATGAGTACTGCCCTTTCTGAATCCGTTTTTTTTTTTAGAACATAAACAGATTGCAAGAAATGCATTTTTATTTTAGAAGATGATTATTTCAGTATTATTGGGAAAGCTATCATTTCAGGTAGTAAAATTCAAAGCAGTGGATTAATTACATTACAGTAAAGGCAGTTTCCTTTTCACCATTAATTGTAAGACATTTCTTTCACTATTGAGAAGGAATCATCTGGTTTAGAGAACATTTATGTTGAGTTAAGAAGGTGATACACACACACACACACACACACACACACACAGAGATATATCAACGTAGCTTGTAAAGAAATCTAAACCTTGAGAAGTGAAAACTTTTAGTAAAAAATCCTTTCACATGAGAAGCTACTTGATGTTTCATAAGGTGTAATGTTATTTAGGACCTGATGGTACTTCCTTTCTTCCTCCCTCCTTCCCCTCCCTTCTTTTTTCTTCTCATTTCTCTTTGTTCCTCATTAGTAGCTGCTGCATTATCTTGCCTAGATTCATAACATTATGTTTAAAAAAATGAGTCCTGTTTTCGTATTAAAGTCAGCTTAATTCATACCCTTCCTTCTCCACCCAGGTGTCAGGCCTGCCCAAGCTGTTTAGCACAATGAAAGTTCTTGTTTGACCATAACTGCACATCTCACTCCACAGGCAATCAGCATTTTAATTAGTGATTCAAAGGAAAGTCATTGTCCCCTAGTTGCTTTATCATAATTGCCAAATAATTTTCCATTGAATAAATAAATAATGTAAAGGAGAAACTCCCCTCATAATGCTGTCATTAAGGCTTCATTTTTTTTACCCCTTCATTTGTATTTGTATTAACACACAGCCCACTTGAAAGGGAGTAATTATAATGGCTTTCTGACAGTAGCCTATGTTTAAAAAAAAAACGGGGATGGTTTCCTTTTCTATCATCAGTTTGCACTGCGTGGCTTATTTTAAGGTTTAGATAAAGGAAGCTCAGGGTGGCTGATGTCTCTTCAAAGGTGTGTGAAAGTGAATGATTGATTTGCTGTGTGCATCATTGGAACTAGGTAACTTGCATTATGACTCTGATGTACTGTGTAATTGATGCAAGTCCTTTCATAGCTTTCTGAGATTGAAATCAATATTCATTTGGAGTGCAACAACTGTAATAAACTACATTCCTTTTGTAAGCAGTGGTCTAAGGCTTTGTAAAGGATCAGTTAGGAGTGACAGATTAACATTTTGGTCAGGCTGGGGTCTATTTGAATAGATATGAACATTGTCTTCAAACAACCCCATTTAAAGCAGCTGGTTTCAAGAAATGAACTTGGTGATTTTTTTTTTCTTCATAGACAGTTCTTTTGCTTTGCCTTTTGATGCATCTCTCTTCTGTCCATTTACAGGTCTGGACACAAAGGGAAAAAACAATAATTACTTCCATAAATAAGTTGATTTTCATGAAAAAATCCCAGAGATGTTACTTAGATTCTTTGACAGATTTTTTTAAAAATGGCATATCTTTATTATTATACCTTTCAAAATGTTGATGGTTGGCAAATGGAATTTGCATTCTTTGAAAGACTGGCTATGCCTTGACAATTTAGTGAACAGTAAAATTTCAGTTACCAAAGAGATACATGCTGAAGAATAAAAATATCAATACAATTAATTTTCATAATTGAATAACATATTTGTACTTGTAAGTATATCCATAGGAGACCTAGCATAGTTGAAGCCAAGAGTGCTGTTTCTGGGATCGCATATATCAGGGTTCAAATTCTGTCCCATTGCTGACTAGCTAGCTGTATCAGTGAAATGTAAATTTTAGACCAACATTGCTCATCTAGAAAATGCAAATGATAATGGTAACTGCCAAAGTAATGCTAAATAATAAAAATACTTAAATGATCATGAACAGTTAGGACAATAAATCATACTCATTTGTTGGGGAGAGTCATAATTTCTCTCCACCCTGTCTTACCACCTTGGAAGCACTTTATTGTTTATATAACAAGAGTCCAAGGAGCCAATTTACTTCTCAGCTGCCCTGGTTTTTCTAGACCAATCCTTTTAAAACACTGGGTTTGTCTAATACTATTTAGAGTGATTATTTTTACCACAGCGAGGCTAACGTCTTTGCATTTGTCTCCTTTCAGCTCTCTGTCTCACATTTGTTGCTGTGTGGCTTGCAGGGCTACTGTGGGAAGCAGATGATGTCCCTTTAGGACAGTGCCTGCATGGTGGTGAGGACTATGTCATTATCATCAGCATTAGCAGTGGCATGAGAATCAAAGTGAACATTTGAGTGTTTACCGAGATCAGGTTGTAGTCTAAGTAGTTACCTAAATTATAATTTCCATTTTTACAGAGGAGGAAATTGCAGCATAGAGTACTCTGGTTGACACATAGCAGTTGCTTCCAAGTGACCGTTGGTTTTCACTATTCCCCTGTCCTAAATGCCTCAGTGGTTTCCTTACTTTCACCAAATATGTACATTTTCTATGTGTCAGGGGTCACCAATTACACTCAAAGGTCAAAACCAGCCTACTGGTTTTATTAGTTTTTATTAATAAAACCAGCTTTATTAATAAGGTTTTATTAGTCAGCATTTTTTCTACATGTGTCCCACCTATTTCCCATGTAACTTTCCTAAATCCTACTAGTTTTTCATAGCAAAGATCAAGTCTCTTCTCACTGACGTCATCCCTAATTGTTTGCACCCAAATTTTTTTTCCTTTAAGCCATTTAGCACGTTGAGTCTTTACATACAATTTAATGTTAAATTATACAATGAACACAATAATATAAGCAATATTTCGTGTTGCTGACATTATCACATTTCTCCAATTAGATCTGGATAGTAAAGGATAACCTTAGAATTGTAGTGTGCTCTAGTAATAGAGGAACAATTGCAATGACTCGAGGACACATAAAAGACTACCTCAGAATGTTGTGGGACGTCTAGGAAGGTATCAACATCTCCACTGCACTCATGTGAGATTAACGGAGACTCCCAGAGAGTAAGTAATGCTCTGTGCCCGAAATCATAGAAAGTAGGATGTTTGCACTTACCTCTCTCCAAGCTAGAGCTCCATACAATCTCTGCCTGATTCACTGGTCTGCCTCTTGCTTACCTACCACATTTTGCAACATGTCTGAGGAATCCTGTCTTTGGTTTTTAATATGTGTACTTACCTTAGTTTACAACATAGAGGACATAAGCTTTCTAGTATTTTGAGGAAAATAATGAAGGTAGAGATTTGAGCTAATATGAAATGAAGAATATATTGGAGCATGTGCTTGATAGGTGAAACAAAAGTAATATCAGCCTCGTAAATATTCTGTGGGGCAACTTTACTAAAGTTGCCAGAAATTACACATTTTTTTTGAAATCTAAAACTGTTAGTATCACTTAATTAGTGCATTTTTATACACTTCACAATGCTTTCTTTTCCTTCTTTTAGTCAATTTTTAAAGGAATAAAAATATTTGTTACTCTGATTACTATTCTTCATCCGCAAGGATTCATGATAGGTTATTTTATTTGGCCTTCTCTTGTTCAGAAGTTTTGTGTCCTGTGTTTGTTCTTTGCAGTGAATTACCGAGTTTGGGTAAAAGTTGGCTTGCGTATGTGACTTTGCCTTTCTGAGTGCTGATAGAAGCCACTGCCTTTACATTTTTATTTCAGGACTCCTAACAGTTTTGTAAAAAATTCTTTCTAAAGGCTGCCTTCAGTGACATCTGTGTTCTTCAAGCAGACATAACAAAAATAGCAGCAAATACAAGTTAAAAAAATAAAAGGCCACCCTAAAACCATTTTAGCCCTATTTTGGGGGGTTTTACCATCAAATATGGCTACCCGTTAAGATCACATCTCACATCTCTGCCACAGACAGTTTGACAAGAAGCAATCTGAAGGCTTTCAGAAAGAAATCTCTTTGTCGTAGTTTTTGTGTGATATAAATATTACAAGGTCAAATTCATTTTTTTCCTAGTGAGACAAAATGTTAACCTTCTACTTGGATTCAAAGCTGACCCATGACATCACTTTTGGAAGGGATATTTCTTTTCGTGGAAGGTGTGACCTAATCGCCATATTTCTTCTATGTATTTCATTTCCTCATTTGACTTTGAGTCACACTCACCTGTTTTCATACATGTGTGGACTTTTCTGTGGCTGGAAATAGATCTGTAGGCTGTTGACAATTATTGTCATCCCTAAAACATTCTAAAAATGCATTATAAAGGTGGATTGATTCTCTAGTCTTATAATAACCTGAATCTGGCACTGGTAAAGTAGATGGGAAGAGTATTCAGAATATATGCTTGTCATATTAGAAATTTGAATCTGTTAGTAGTTTTAGCGTTTTAGGGAAACAGCCTGTTTTGG
Organism: Ctenodactylus gundi; assembly: GCA_004027205.1. Lineage (NCBI taxonomy): Eukaryota > Metazoa > Chordata > Mammalia > Rodentia > Ctenodactylidae > Ctenodactylus > Ctenodactylus gundi. The sequence goes on along the minus strand of PVKB01000297.1, from coordinate 804,560 downwards.
TCTTGGTATTGATATAGTGACAAATAGAGCTTTTGTCTTAACTATCACTTTGTGTTTATTTACAGTATGATAGTAAAATTGAAAGCTTAGATTTTATTTATTGTGCGTGTATTTATGGAGTATACAAAATCTGTCAAGTGTAGCCTTTTGTCCACTGGATTTTGTATAGTCATATGTGCAGATTAATTCAGCAAGTATTTATTGAACATTTACTTTATGTTAGTCATTACAGTAGGAATACAAAGATAAAAAATGGTGACTACGCAGGATTTCCCCTTAGATGTTCACAGTGTGAAAAAAAGTTGCAGGAGAACTAATACTTTAATTTGTTGTTGGTAGGAGAGTAACTTCGTATATCTCCCGGAGAGGAAAACGTGCCAGTACACACCTGAGTACTTATGTTTAAATAGGCACATGTGGCATGTGACTCCCAAATGCAGCAGGATAAGAATTACTTTCATTTATTGATTATCATATTTTTAATTAATGACTATGGGATTGTATGTTAATGCTAGGTATAAAATGTTAAAAGAAAATAATCCCATTGGTTGCAACAATTATCCATAATTTGGATCTTAAACGAAAAATACACACTCATAAGATTATAAATACATACCAACCCAAATGTTCTCATAGACTACTGTGAATGTTGGAACTAAATTTTGATTTTGATTGTACTTATCTGTAATTTTCAAACTTTTCATAGTCAACATGTTATTTTTGTACCAGAAAATTCTAAGTATAAAGAATATAATTTTTCAATAATATAGAACACAATACTCTAATAAAAATCTAAATTGTGAGTCACATAAATATTACCATTAAAATACATCCTGTTGCAGGGCTCTTTTATTCTTAACTGATTCGTGCATTTCTAATTTTTAATGACATTCTTGAAATGAGTTTCCATGACCACTAATAAAAATGTTGTATTTATTTTCATATATCCTAAAGTTAAAAGCTAGAGAGAGGTGGGGAAGCAGAAGGAAGAAGGAAAAGAGAGAAGACAGAGCAGAGGAGGTTGCTCTCTCCCCAGTGCTCACTGAAACTTTAGAAGTGTAGAGCAGCTGGCTTAAATGGTTTGGAGCAGGCTTTTGGGATCAGACAAACATGGGTTTGAATCTTGGATTTGCCATTGACCTTTGGTAGAGCACTTTGAGTTTCTGAGTCTTGTGTCTTATCTGAAGAGTGAGAATATCAAGATGCCCCTTATGGGATTATTGCAAGAGTTTAATATATTAAAATGTGTGAAACACATAGTGTTTAATAAATGCTAATTCCTTCTGCCTAAACTTACCCACGGTGCAGGCATTACTTTTCTGATATTTTCTACAAGAAAAATTAGAGCGAATCTTCCAGGCTAGGAAATGCAGTGAACATCTTAAACTCCATGAGAATTCCCTGGTTGGTGCCACCAGGAACTGAAAAATAGTAGGGAAATTGTAGCGGAAATTTGATTGTTTAAAATAAGCTGTTTGAATGCCACTTTTCCTTCTTTGAAGGCTTTCTCTGCTGTTATTAGCCAAGACTTTTGTCTACACCATGAGGGATAAGATTCCAGATCCAATTAGGTATATCCATAAGACATGTTAAATTCAAATCATTTGTTCCTGTCCGATGACTGTATCGAATGCAAACCCAGAGCAACCCCCCCTGCTGGGCCTCTGGCCAGATGCGATTCACCTGCCAGATCTTAGCCTCAGTACTGTCTTCTGGGTCGTCTTCCCAGACACCACAAGCTTAGTTATGACACTTACTTGTGCCTCTTGTCTTGTTTGGTTGTGATCATATATTCATTCACCCACTGTCTTTCCTCACTAGAATGTAAGGCTATTGAGGGCAGAAGATCTGTGTAGCTTTGCCTTGGATCTGTATGGTTCTGATCCTTAAGAACTACTGAGTTAACATCCATTCATTTCAATTGTTTGAACAGTTATTTGTATGTGAGTGGATCCTGTGCACTAACAGTGGAATAAATGATGTTCTCCTTTTTTGGTTCCTCTTTGTCCACAGCTCTCTCATTACTGTTATTTTTTTCTCATTTTGTGAAGAGCGAGGGAAGAATCAAAATCTATCATTTTTTCCTGTCCTTTGAGTTCTTCCTCGCAATGGATTTATTGTCCTTTATACTCTTGCTTTCTGTTTTTTTTTCACTCCGACTTCTTTTAGCTGTAGAATACTGCTTCATCAGCTAGCTACTTTAAATGTATTGTGCCTTTCTGATGATTTTTGCTAATTAACATTGTGTGTAAATAAAAATAGATGGAGTTTCTTGATTTCAGAACTCAGAGTTCCTCATCCTTTCTCTGTTATTCCCTTCCTCCTTTTCTCCCTGTACCACTGAAGCTGTCCTCTCATTACAGAGTCTAGCAGGGCTTAATCCTTTGTAGCTCAGTTCCAGGGACTCTGAAAGACCTGCCAGTCCAGGGAAAGGAGTGGTGTTAAATATGATGTGCTTCACGCCCTTCCTTCCTGCCCGGTAAGTGTATCATTTCCTCCAGTTGACCCAGCGAAGGGAGGTTAGCAAAACGCTTCTAATTCCTAGGTCAGATCTAGCCTCCAGCCTGGACCACCAGCGTCGGCAGGGGGTTGGGTCTCTGCCAGACCCTTGGAGATAGGAACAAGGGCTCTATTTTTCTTGGTCTGAATTGAGTAGTCTTCCTGCTCCCTCCTCTTCTAGGAGTTTACATAGATGGAAAATAAGTTTTCTCTTTTGGCAAAATAGTAAGGCAGTTCAGAGAAAGACATGTTTGGGCACTGAGTCAGGAGGAATAGAAATCACTGGAAAAGCTCTGTAGTCTATTCATTTTTAAATCCTGATTCTCCAGCTTTTTAAAAGCTTTTCCTCTCTCTCTGTCTCCCCACCTCCCTCACTCCCTCCTCTTTCCCCCTTTTTTTCTCTCTCTCTGTCTCAATGGGTGTTGGTATAATGGGTTTCAAAATTGTCAAAAATTTCACTTAAAATGTTCATTTACTTAACACTTGGTTAATAACATTCAAAATATAGATTAGCTGGACCAATGGACACAGACCTGTACTCTTAGCAATCTGAGATGCTGAGGCAAGAGGATCATAAATTCAAGCCCTGTCTGGGCTATTTAACAACTTAGTGAGAACCTGTCTCAAAATCAAAACCAAAATAAAGGGGGGGGGGGCTGGGCATGGGATGTAGCTCAGTGTGAAAACCCTGGGCTCTACCCTCAGTACGAAGATGTTTAGGTTAAACTGGTCTCTTGCTCTCTTTCCTCTCTTCTCCCCCTCCCCTGTCTTCCCTAGTCATGTCCTTCTGTTTCTGATATTCTTGTACCCAACTTCCACTTAATTTTGGCAGCTCAGAGACCCTGCTTTATTTTATGAATGGTCATTGAGGAGAGGTAATATATTTGCCCCCACCCTTTGAGTCATTTCCATTTGTTTTCTGTATTATATGATTTAGTGCCTGGCTGTAAACGGCCCTTTCCCTTCCATTCTACTCTTTAATATGTGAATTTACAAGGGGCAGTAGATCTCCCAGAAGCAATATACATATTTTTAACAGGACATGGGGCAGCTGAACTAACTTATGTGGAGAGCAGTGGAGTGGATATGAAGGAGATGGGGAATGGCACAGAATGCTGACCTCAGTTACAAGCTCTGCCTCCACGTTCTCTTATGTACCACATGATACTGTGTCAGAAGTAGACTCAAATCTGTACGCATATGGCAATGGGTTTTGATAGCACATATCCCTCTCTAGTTTCAGTCAACACACAATTGCTTATAAAATGACTTTTTGTTTTATGAACTTAAGAAAAATTTTTTGGGGTGTAAATAGTATCTCACATTATATAAATTAGAATTTAGTCTCTCTAATAAATATTGTTCTTAGGATTTTGAACATTTGGTCTTTGCCTCCAAATGGTAAACTGTATTTCATAATTGTGAAGCTAAACTTAAGGATAGTACAAATTTTTAAAATATTAAGATATTTTCTTGCTTTATCCTTAAATTCATTGATTTTTAAAGTATCTTTTTGAGTTGTGTTTTGTGACTAAGCTTTAGGGTAATCTCCTTTATTTATTTATTTGTTTGGTTGGTTGTTTATAAGTTAGGGTCTCGTACTGTAGTCCAGATTGCTCTGGTAATCACTATATAGCCCAGACTGACCTCAAACTCACAACAGTCCTCCTGCCTACCTTATGCTGGGATTACAGATGTGTGCCACCACGCCCAGTTTATATTGTGCTGGGGAATTGAACTCAGGGCCTTGCACTTGCTAGGCAAGCACTCTATTCCTTTGCTGTGCTATTCCTGTAGTTCTGCTTTTCCTAGTTTTAATTGTAATTGTTTTTTAATAATTTCACTTTACAAGGTAAATGTTTGCCCACTGGTAGGTATAGGGGTAAAAAAAAAGTGAGTAAGGGCTGTCCCAAAATAAAACCCAAATGAACCTTGTTCTAAATTCTCCTTTTTTCCCCCTTTCATGCTTTGGTCTGACTGTCAAATAATTTTGTCATTTGCGGATTTAAATGGATTCTCTAGGATTTATCTTATTCCAGTCAGAACCCAGGGCCTATGATGGAAAAAATGGACAGATAAGGAAGTAAAATAGTCCTGTATACATTTCTGGATTAAAGTGGCTGTCTGAGGTACAGTGGAAATGATGAGAAGGGTATATATACATTTACCTGTGGAAATCATGGAAGACTTTACAGAGGAGGTTATGGGTAGATGATATTCTGAAAGCAAGAGTAGGAGTTTGAATAGCTAGGCAGAGGCAATCAAAACGTAGTTTTGGTGGAGAGTACATCATATGCAAAGGTCACTGCAGAGGAAAGTCCTGGGTGATAGAAGAACAGGGAACTGCTTTGTGGAGACAAACAAGGGGGCCAGGACTTCAGGGAAGAGCTGGGGTTGGTACAGCAGCACCAGGGAGGTTGTGTTCTGGGCGAGGTGGCTGGGACTCACCTCTGTATGCAGAGGGGAGCATTTACTACATAAGTGGGGAGGTAAGATGGGTCCATTGTTTAGACCGACATCAATTTTAATATTTTAAAATGCAGTGGAGATAATAAAAAGAATTTTAATAAAATGAAGGAAAACTGATCAAAGGTGAAAGAGACTCTAATAAGAAAAGAATTGCTTTGTAGCATAGGTTCCAGTCTTTTAGGAGAGTTCTTGAATCTCCCTTAAGGAATAGTGATTTTTTAAAAAAGTGTGGTGCTTCTATTCCTCCTCCTCCTCCTCCTCTTCCTCCTCCTAGACTTGTGTTCTAAAGAGTTTAAAATATATTATTCACTATTTATCACATTCTGTAAAACATGAATAGGAAAGTTAGCTTTTCTAGTCTTTAGTTCAGAGTCGCAGACGTGGTGGGGCATGACCTTGGAAGGGCTGCAGTGACTAAATTTCCGGATGTCAGGAAGTTGTGTCTTTTCACTTTTGCAATTGAGAGAGCCAACTCCAAATTGTGTTTCTGGCATAATAGTTACATGAGAATATTGAATGCCAAAATCAAAATGAGATGAGCAGGACACAACCCATTAAGAAAACCATCCCAGATGATTAATTATATTGACAGACTACATTCTTTAAATATTTGTTTGTCACGTTGAGTATGCCAGTTTATACATTATGTACTTGTTGACATTTTTGGTATAATGGTGGCAGAATTACAACTTTGAATCGACGTCTCCAATTAAACTGTTGATTCAAGTGGTCCTAACAGTCTTAGCGAGTTGCCCTCCCTTTGGCAATGCTTAATACTGGCAAAACTAAGGTGCCAGCATTGTAGCTTTAAAAATATGCACATTGCCTGGCTGTTGAACAAAGTAAAAAGTAAATTTGAACACTTGGATTTTAACCATTGAAGCAAAGACAGAAAGATGATTGAATTCAGTCTTAAATTTTACAGAACTTAATTTAATGGTGAGCACAATCACACTCTGTGGTGATTGTTTTCAGTGCTGCTTTATTAAGTTATGTAATGGCAGGAGTTCAAACTCAGTGATTGCCGAAATGGTAAATTTAAGGAGCATTTGAGATGGCTTGCCAAAATGCAAGTATAAGGATTTTCAAAGTGCAGAAAATATTATTTCCACTTTCCCTTTTCTGTGGCTTATAATTCTTATTCAAATATTTTTAGGGATTATATTTAATACACTGCTTTAAAAATGTTTAAAAATCTCATTTTATTCCTCAAAGATTTGTTTTTTGCTGTTGCGATTACATGATGACAGCTAGCTGGCTTTTAAAATTGATCAGGAAGTATTCTGGCAGTCATTCAGTGTTGTAATAGCACTTTAATGGATATGAGCTATTCACCCAGATCAGACTCAATGTCAAAACAGGCGAAAATACAGCTGTCACTCTGGACAACAAGATACTCATATGCAAGCAGCTGCTTAATACACTGTAGAACGGCAGCCTTTTAGTAATATTTAAAAGGTATGTCAGTGCCAGGATATGAGCATACTGTAAAGTCAGTGTGCATGTAGGAAAGAAGAGGATGAGACATGCATGCATTTTGTCTGTACACTCATATAAGTATTGCCTGTGAAAACAGTTTTTTGGTATCGTAGATAATAAAGAAAGCCTTGTAAATTTCTTCTTTGTTTCAGTAGACAATTTGATTTATTGAACATACACCACACCCCCCACACACACACACTCACACACACATAAACACACAGTAAGGTGTTAGTGAGATCAAGGTCTTTCATTCAGTCTCCATGTGAGGCCAGCTAACCTTATCTCACACTAAATTCCAGTGTTGGTGCTTCTCCCATCTAGCCAAGTTATGTGTATGCACATTGATTTTATGGAGAGCCAAAACTGAGAAAGCACACTTAGGACAAATACTGGTCAAATTACTCACAGAATTTCAGCAGTGAGTTGGTGTCATGTTTCTCATCACCTGAAGGACAGTACCTCATTATGGTAATATGAAGAACCGTGATGTTCTGTCACTAAAATTTTGAAGCAGCTTCATGGTTGCTAATTTATTTGATTCTGGGGCTAGTTGTATGAAATGTGCAGCAAGGGCAGTTTATTATGTAGTTTTCTGGGTGAAGCAAAGAAGACACCAAATGGTCAAGTGATTGCCAATGTCATACACCTAGTTATGATGGCAACTTAGGTGTTCAAATTTCGAGTTCAATTCTCTTTTATATGACACAGTGCCCTCTTTCTGTATTTGCAGTTTCCACTCACCATATATTTTTGAACATACATTGTGTGCCCCATATTGTTCTAGGAATGGTATGTAATACAAAATGTGAACACAAATTGCTTGATCTCACAGTGCTGAGAATGTATAGATTAAGTACAGACATATACAATAGAAACCACCCAAACACAATAAATGCAGGAGTGGAGTTGGAAACAGGACGCCATGAGTATGCAGAGGGGCATATGTAAGGGAGCCCTCAGGAAAATACTCCCGTTCTTGGACAACTGTAGACACCATTTGAAATAGACTGTGAGGAACCTCTTATTTCCCAAGTAAAGAGTAAGATGTGAGCAAGGACGAAGTGTGTTCAGGTGGATATTGACAGTTTACTGTGGCCAGAAAGCAAGATAAACAGAGGACAGCACATGATGCGGCTGAAGAGCCAGATGGAAACGTTTTGACTTAATTCTGCAGGTAAAGATTCTCAGCAAGGCATGACGGATTAACTCCGCTTATTGGAATAGCAGTTTGTCGGTAATTCATAGGATAGATTGAAATGGAGTGGAGCAATTTGAGAAGGCCATTTAGAATCTACAACATCCATGGCATGCATGGCAAGAGGAAATGAAGGCCTCCATAGTGGTGGGAACATGTCTGCAGGTTATTTCCATGTAGGGTTCCTGAGTACATTAGAATATGATAGCATGTGAAATTCATGACCACAGCTTGTCTTCCAACATTTTTTGTTCGAAGGCTTTCTCTATCTGTGGAAGGCCTTGCAAAGGAACCAGCTCAGTCTCCAGTGACTGATAACTTTTTATGGTTCATATGTGCACCAGCTTCCTTGCTCTCGCTTTTTTTTTTTTTTTTTTTGAGACAGGGTCTTACTCTGCAGCCCAAACTAGTGCTGAACTCACTTTGGAGGCCCAGCTGGCCTGGGACTCACAGCAGTCCTACTGTCTGAGCCCCCCAAATTCTAGAAGTACAGGCGTGTGCCAACGTGCCCAGATTATTTGGTGCTGGAGAATCAAACTCAGTTCTGTAGTGCTTGACTTAGCACTTTGACCACTGAGCCATTCTTCCCTTCTTTGCTCTTTGAATGGGATTATCCTGATATGCAGTGTAGCTTCCAGAGCTCCTGGGTGGGATTAAGCTCCCGTGATCTGCAGTGGCAGTGCTGACTGCGTGTCCCCATTGACTGCCTTCTGTTCCCTGTGTCACTTCCCAACACTTTCCATTGTTCTGTTGTTTTCAATGAATTACTTGCACCAGGAGATTCATCTCATTGTCTGCTTGTGGGACATCATGAACAGCAACAACAATCTTGAAGTTTAAATTTGATCATGTGTATGTGTGTGCGTATGTGTACAGGACATGCACATTCACTTAGGCATTTTGTCAAACTTTCATGTGCACCGAGTTTAAATTAGAGATTATAAATTGTCTCATTTATGATCTCCAAATGATTTCACCTTTTTTATAATCTTCCCTGTATTTGCAAGGGCAACTGTTGAATAGAAGTTCTAAGTGGTGGTTTTTGCCCAGCCTCCTTTTTTTTGCTTTTCAAGTGAGTATATATATATATGCATTGCTACATACTTTGTGTGTCCTTTTTAAATTTTGTGAACCAATTAATGTCCATGGCCTATCAGTGAATATCAGATCATACCACAGTGTCACGTCTGTTCTCTACCCCATTCTTCATTTGTTTGCTGATGACTGCTCTCTCCCACTAAGACCCATAACACATTAATACCGGTCATGTTTACATTCCATAGCTGTATAGTTACTTCTCAGTCCCATTCTGACATTGGCCAAGTGTCAACCTTTGCTTATATTTACTTCTTTGTCCCTAGAGTTGGTATATTGACTTTAATGTGTTAAGAACATGAAGTAAATTATTAAAAACAAAATTGCTGTTGTAGGGACAGTTATTCATTAGAGTTTGAGCCTTCTGTGTACTATGCAACTATATTTAACGATGTTTGAGGAACTTGTATGAAAAGAACATCAAAAATAATTTATTATAGCACTGGGGATGCAGCTTATCAGTATGGGGTGCTTGCTTATTATATGTGAATCTCTGGGTTCACTTGCCAACACTAAAAAAAAAAAAAGAAAAGTAGTTCATTAGAAATTGAACTGATTAAAATTATCTAAATCAGATAATAACTTATGCTAAGGATACCTGTAATGGCTTTTAATGTACTTTTGTGCCAAGTTTATGGAAATTTTTCTTCTAATTTGAATTAAAAGCTTTTTGTTGGGTTAATATTTATTATTTTCTTCTTCATTTTAAGCATATTATAGTAGAATTTAGATATAAAATATGTATTATTACTTTAAATCATGAATCAAATTACAATAATGTTTATAAGATAGGATCACGAGTTTAAATTTTTGAAAATAGTTTATCTTAAAATATTATAAACAAAAGTTATGTAACATTGCAAACAAAATTCTGGGTTTTTTGTGTTCCTCCTTTTAAGATGTTACTGACTTCATTGATGCTTTGTGATAAACTTGCGATAGACTTAGTTGGAAAACAAGAATAAATTGGTCTTAGTTCTATAAGGAGTTATTCAAAGTTAGAATTTTAAAGTATGACACTATATGCTAAAGGAAAAAATATGTATCTATTGTATTTGAAGTGTAAGTCTAAGTTCACATGTTCTACAGAATATACACACACACACATATTTTTTCCAAGAAATAATTTATTCATCCAAATTCTTTTAGTCCTTGCCAGTACACATAAGTTCTTTACTGTGGATATAATTACCAGTGTGCAGATTATTTGTTACTTGAATTTTAAACTTACAACCATTTTATATATCATTAATACTACCTTTAATGATCAAATAAATAGATTCAGAATAAATTAACAAATGAAGCCTTTTTCTTTCCAGTATGTATTCATGGTTTTCCTATTTACTTATTGTGGGCATATAATTTATTAAGAAAAGGAACTGTGGGGCTGAACTAGTGGGTAGCTTGCAAATTTTTGACTGCAAACACTACAATAATATATTTATTTGTTAACCCCAATTCCTGGTTCACTTGTAGCTGATCTGGTCCTCGGAGAGCATCTTCTTGAATATTATTTCACAAATGAGCAAAGTGTGGCAAGGGGAAGCTGAAGTGGCTGGTCATCTAGGGATACTTTATTCATTGTCTCTGAACCTAGCTCAGCAATTCTGGTTCTTTGGAGAAATTTTTTTTAGGCAAAGCTATTTTTTTTTCTCTTAAAAGTATCTGTTAGTTTATAAGAAGCCGATTTCATCGAAAAATATGTTGGGTCGTTGCTATGTTTGATGTCAGTCACATGGATTTCTTTTCTGAATGACTGAGCTGATCAGTTATTTTGATGTTTTGCAGACACCTAATGAAAGGGCATCATTAAAAAAGTTAGTTTTATTTTCTGAATATATTTAGTGGATTTTGCATATAAATGAAGTCTGGCAAATAGCCTATTAAATGCATACATAATATTCACTAAATGGGCAAGCAGAAACTAAGGGGCTTTTAGAGGACATTTTGTAAATTGACAGCAGTCTCTTTGATATGTTTTTATCTTGTATTATCATTACCCAGAGGCCGATTTTTGTCAACTTTGATGGGACTAGGACTTTTCTCTGGAGGATAATAGCCTCATATCCTGAGATGGAAACAGTTGTTGATGCTTTTTGACATCTCAAGCATTTTTGTGGTGTATTAGAGCATCACCTTCACTGTGCACGTCTGATCTCCCCAACTAACCTGTGAGCTGTCTTACACATCTTCCAATCCCCTGAAGTCTCAGCAGAGTCCCTCATAGTTGTTGCTCAATAAATAGCTGTTGTTCACTTCAGAACTAGTTTTGTCCTTCTTTATTTTGCCTTTCAGGCCTTTGGAAAAAAAATCAGACATAAGCAGCAGATACTTGAAATGTTTCTTTATCACTTGGTGCACCATTTTCCAATTATTTTGCAGAACACAATTGCCAAGAAGTATGTTGGAATTGTCTGGGCAACTGATGTGGCTTTGAGGATAAACACTTTGCACTGACTTAAGCTCTTCTCTTAATACAATTTGTATTTTGCGTGTCTTTGTAGCTTCCTTACACATCTGGACTTAGGTATTGGGAACACTATATTAAATGGAAGTTCCCAGCGCTCTTTGGTCATTTATCAAAGCATATTGGATTTTCATAGACTTGCCATGGAGCAACCAGTTTCCTGGTCTCTTAGGATATCCAAAGTGAAAACACCTTCTACTTGCCTAACTTATTTTGAACCTGCCTTGGAAGCCGTTTCCTTAAAAAAAAAATCTATCCACCATACTGTTCGTCAGTTGTATTTTCCTGATATTAGGGCAAAAAGATCCTTGAGCTATGCCACTGCCGTGTTCTTTATCCTTTGCCCAAGGCTGAGAACAGAGGATTCCGAGTCTGAGGAGTTTAGAGAACAACATAGCAATGGCTTCTGTAATGACATAGAGCTCAAGACCTGAGAATTCTCTGGCCTGTTGAAGAGAGAGAGTTATGTTATTAAAGTGTAGTGTAACTACTGACAGCTTGAGAAGAACGATGAGAACAGTGATCCAGTGATGGAGGAGGTCCATCTGTGGGAAGGAAAGTATGTCGCTGCTTGAGGGCCCTGCAAGTCACTACTATAAAGACCATAGACCAAAGAAGTGGCACTGGACATCTAAAAGTAATATGAAGAAAAAAGGTGACAGGGTGATGCAGGCAGCAGAATTTCTGGATGCTGTAATTTTGCCAGAGCTACAGTAAAGCACAGCACAGTATTTATCGATGTGGTAAATCACACTCGAAACAGGGATTTTGGTAAAATTAACTTGAAGTTTTATAAAGTGAGATAAATCCCTGTATAGCAAATTTACTCCTAGGATTACTAGTAATGTAGTATTGATAGGGAAATTGTCTATTTCCACTTTCAAAAATAATGAAGAGAATGCAAACAAGCAAGCATCACATCATTACTCGTAAGCCAGAGGTGACTCTTTGAGGGCTCCTGAAAACATAGATGTTTTCAGGTTCCTGGACTGAACAAAGTTCTTAGGAATCTAATGTGGATTTGCTTTGCTCCAGACCTACAAAAGGGCTGTGTGCACACAAATCTAGGCATTTTTTAAAAGACATTATAATTGTTGTGTTTCAGACAAGTCATAGCCATTTTATGGACTGGAGATGCAGTTTAAGGCTGTACTTTTGAAGTTAGTACTTTGTTTTCTTGCTGTAGTTTGGAATGCTGTGCTTTTACTTTTGATGTTAGATGTCTTTAGATGCCAGCCCAGCCCTTGCTTGCAAACATACACAGTCACTTGTATGGGACCGTAGAATGGGGACTGTATCAACAGAAGCTACAGGTTATCACTTACGGAGTTACTACATGAACTACCTTAATTAGGTGTCAAAAGTGTTAGTATGTTTGTGATCTCCATACCACTAATTCTAAATTTATAGTCTCTTCAGATAGGTGGATGAATTCTCAAAACTGTTATCCAAATATTTGTTGGAGAAATGAGTCCTGCTGTGTATACTAAAGTTTCTCAAATGTTATTTCCAATAACAAAAAATTCCATGAAATGCCTGGGGGAGTTGGATTAATGCTTTGGTTCTAGTCAAAGGAATTGGTAAAGTGTCAGCCAAATTTCATAAATATGAACAGGAACTTTCTTTATTGCTCTTCATGTCAGATGTTTTAGTCTATTAAATTGATTATTATTCTACATGAATATTCTTATATTTTATTCATACAGATTTCTGTGATTTTTTGGACTTTGGAAAACTTTAGGTTCAAAATTTGAGGCATTGGCCTGTAGAATCCTCATGTCATTTGATTTCTGATTTTCCTTCCCCCCATGTCACCTTTTTTAATTGTGAGCCTTCCTTGTCAGGGAATGGTTGTTTTAGGACAACTTGAATCATGATGAAGTTTAATATAAATTGATTCTTTAATCTTGCTGAGTCGTGAATGGCTTTCAGAGATGAGGGAGAAAAAATGACAGTGTGGAACATGGGGACACAAAATAACATATTTGGATGCTGTCAATATCCCATTTGTGACATCCAAAATTTATGCATGAGGCCATGCCCAAGAACTCTTTTTTGAGAGGTTTATTTTTACTGATTAACTGTTTTTATTGAGTGGTCTGTAGCGTCCTTCTCATTACATAACCGAGGCTCATTGTGAGGTCAGTCTGCAGAGCTCATCACTTGCATGCATTTGATGCTTCTATCTATGTTCCCATCTGATTTTATTGCATTTTAATAAATGGAGGGAGCGAACTTCCTATAACATGGTTACCTTTTTGTGAAGTACCTTCTTGCTACCAGTGCAGGCCTAATTTTCATTATACTTACCCTGCTGCAGAAATACTTAATGCCAGGAAGGAGATATTTACTGGAATCCTCAAGTCCAGAATTCATCATGATTCAGTGTGAAATCCACTGCCCTTTGCTCCCCACCCCCCCTTGGACTGGAATGAAATGCGCCTTAAACTGAAGTGAAATACATCACATGCAGCAACAGTGGGCCCTCGCTTTGCCTCTATTCCTGGTGTGAAATCGATACACTATCTTTCCTCCTGACCTGTTTCATGACCTCCATTGCAGCTTTCATGCTGAACAGCAATTGCTTTGAACAGTCCGGGTCTGCCACAGCTCACAAATGATTCTCAGTTTCTGTCTAAAACTGGGGCTGATAACAAAGGCTTGATTTTAAATAATGCAGTTGTAGTCGTCTTCTAATTATGAATTACACGGAAGTGCAAGCTCCTCTATTATTAAACACTCTCAATAGCAGGCGCGGTACATGTGCGGGCTGCACGCCGGGGTCTGGAGCCGGGGAATCAGGCTTTTAAATTTTTCTAAGTTCGAAATGCTAGAGGAGAGGGAAAAGGCACAAGGTATATTTACATGTTGCATTCGCGTCCTGAGTAGAATTTATCTTTTCTCACGTGAGCCTTTCTTTTCTTTTCTTTTCTTTTCTTTTCTTTTCTTTTCTTTCTTTCTGGCTATGGGAGCAGTTTTGAATACTAAATTATAAGGTGTTGCACAAGAAAAGCCTATTTGACAAACACTTGGTTTTCGCTAAGGTGGATCTTATTGATAAAATTCCAGGATTAGAATGTTGGGATAATAATCTAGTCATCCTCAGAAGATTATCAAATTGATGAATTTATTGTTTCAAGGAAATTTCAAATAGAGACATTTTTATGTATCTTAAGAAAACACCTGTGCTGTTAGCTGGGTTACTTTACTTTGTCAGACCAGAAGTCAAGCAGACAACAGAAGTTCTGCGTGGGAATGGGGTTTTCCAGACATCTTGGTATGAAATGAGGATCACATCAGATTCTGGTGTACTTTGTTAAAAAATATAAAATGAACATTCTTATGTGTATTTGGTTAGTGTTCTTGAAATTAGATTTGTCTAATAGTGAAATGGTGTATTGACTCCAGTTGTTTCATTCGTTAAAGATAATTTAACACCGCATTCACTCATCTGCGTAGCAGCCAGCATTTATACATCTGTAACTGTATTATTTCATTTCACGTGGAATTGTGGAAGGAAGGAATGTTAGAGGACCAACTGATGTCTGACCTATCCTGTGTCCAACAGTTTGGCTTTAAATTCTAACCTTTCCTTATTTGGCTCTCTACTAAAAAGTGGTTAGTGAGAAAATTATCTTTTATGCCTTCATGTTGCAGATTTAGGTAAATATAAGACTACTAGTAGCCTTTACTATTTGCACAGGGCATACATTTGTTTTTTCCTCCAAGCATCTGACCTTTGTCAGATCTCTGGGGTTGTTATTATTCCCAATTTCAGAAGAGAAGATATGGGGAAGGTATGTGAGTTTTTCAGGGCTACACTGGTAATGAGTGACTTAACTTAAAACTAGACCAGAGTCAGCTGACTGCGAGTTTAGAGATCATTGTAGTAGAGGTGGACATAGAAATTTTTTATTACTATTAGCCCTTGAAAAGTGGAGATGTGCTATCTTAGATGCCATAATTTTTTTATTCTTCAAGTATTGTCTTCAATATTTCATACATATTGTTTGTAGTGAATTTTATTTTATTTTATGAAAAAAATGTGTTCCCTTGGGAGAACTTCTGGTAAATTGTGAACATATATATTGTGTTGTACCAGAAGTAAATGAAGAAGATATTTGAATATAGTGACAAACAGTTAACTCATGAATAATGCTCTTGAGTGACCTAGTTTGTTTGTGTTGGTGTTGATGGAATGAATGTGAATCACTTTAATTTGAAGATTGAAATTCCAATAATTAAAAGTCTAACTGTCATATTCTTTTCTCAAACATCTTTTATTTTTTCTTCTGAACTCATTAAAAGTATTTTTAAGGTAAATAAAAAATGGCAGGGTTCCTGCATCCATTTAGCCCTGTTGTGTTTTTCCATATTTTTAGGAGCAACTTTAAGTTTGGGTCCCTGTGTCCTGGGACCTTTTAGTTCTGGAAGCTTCCCATTACATTTCCACATAATCCAGTTCTTAATATGCTAAGGTTTCCTCATTGCACCTGTGGGAATATTCTAACTCTTTTGAGTGCAATAATTAGAAATCCCAGATGGCAAGGAAGAGTGGTGTTGCACAGGGTGTTTGTACCTTGAGTGTTGAATCCTTTATTTAGAAGCACATGTGCATACATGGATATGTTCCATCAGAAGAAAGACAAACTATGTTTCCAAAGGACTTGCCTACCCACCAGGCATCACAGGAATTTTCAATCCATTTTGTGAAATTTTTAATTAATTTAGAGCTACCTATTAAAATTGATAGAGAAAACCCTGCTAAAATAAATACCTTTGTCAATATCTCAATAAAAGTGAGCTATATTTCTTGTTCTCTTTCTCATACTATTTAATTATATTCATTATTGTTTACTTTTCAACATGCCAGTTCATGCTACCTTTGTGAACTTGGCCTTGGCATTGGTGTTATCTAGATTCCACTTTAGCATTTCAGTTTTAAGCTCCTGGTTTGAAGGTCTTCTACCATGAGTTTTTCAGCACAAAATATAAATTCTGGCTACATTTCAGTGGTAATTCAGTTTAATCAAGTTAAGAAAAGGGTTTTATTCACAGTGGTTACTGTGAGAGAGAAATATGGGTTGTAAAAACAGAAAAATACAAACTTTTATACAGAGCCATTTTTTTCTTTAAAGAAGACAGTGCTAATAAATCTTGTGGGATCAAGACCTTGAAAGAAACTGAAAGTATGTACAGATCTCAAATATTCCCAAGAAAAGTACTTTATATTACCTTGCTTCTGCTGCTTCATAATGTAGTTTCAGTTGAATGTAATCTCCTTCACTCAAATATATTTTTGAGAAATTGCCATACTGAAAGTTGAAGCCGTTTTTGTCATTCAAAAGAAGTGGAAGATCAATACTGAAACTCTTCTGATGGTTGTTACAGTTACTTTAGTGTTAAAAGATTTACGATAAGAACACATTTCTAAGTGTATATTATATACCAAGCAGTAGCATAAAACCTCAAAATAAAACACTTTTTTTTTTCAAGGAGAAGGAGGTGGTTTATTTATTATTGAAATGCTACACTAAACTATAATTCAGTGATATTTTATTCCAATTAAATCCTCCTTAGTAGTAATCCTTTTTTATGATAAGCAAAACTGAATAATACAAGGTGTGTTCCCTCCAATGAATTGTTGTGTAACAAGACTTGATGGTAATTCTACCTTTCCCAAAATCTGATATCAGGCAATTTATCTTCTAAATAGTACTCCTGAGTACTGAAGCTGAAATGTTTTGGCTTCAACCCAAATCAAACTTGAGGAAGAAGGTTCTCCAGAGCATTTGCCTAACTCTGTAAATTTAATTGTTATAATGAATAGAATACATGTGTCAAGATTACTTGTGATTTTACCGGTATATTTTGCTTCCTAAAACAGACCAACATGACAAAGGCTGTTAACTCTTAGTGGTCTGTGGGGGTGGGTTGGGGGGGGAGAAGGAAGCACCTAATGCAGTACATAATCATTAAATATAAACTATATTTAAAGGGCCAGTTAACAGCAAGTAACCTCAGAGAAGTGCAGATTTTAAAATATACTGTTATTATAAAATATCCTGATGGAAATATAAAAAGCAACTTCCCAAGTATTTGTCTCTAAAACACAAAATGTTCAGATAAAAATAGTTACATACACAAAGAAATATCTTCTAATAACCTGCTTAATTTGTCTTAATTACAATATTCTTTCATATACCTGAAATTATGATAATTTTTATGTTTTACTTTTATGTACTATTTCTCATAGACAGTGAGATTCAGCACAGTACTTGAGTCAAACCAATCTTTGTACCAGTGGCATCTATGCTGGGGTCAAAGAGAGACACTGTTCATTTTATTTCCTTCCTTCCTTTCCTTTTGTCATGTCATTACTGAAAATGTACTTGATTATGGAGGGAGCCTAAGCTACTATAACTCATTACTGTGAATCATCATGTTGGTTTTAATAAGAAAGTGATCAACATTAAATAGCTCTTATTGCCAATTTAGGGTAATTTGTCAAAGATAATTTTTTTCCACTTCTTTTTCTGCTCAGAAATAGTTGCTTTTTAGTCTTTATTTCCATGATATATTTGGAACACAGCAAGTATTATATTTTATTCTTATTTCTAGTAGAAAGGCTATGCCCTTTGGAACGTCTGACCATTTCTTCTAATGCATAACAGTGTAATTACTAGTCACTGTGGGTTGACATGTGTATAGCAACAACTTATGTAATTTCAGTCGATTTGGGCAAGTCTATTTTTCACATTGGTTGAGTTAGGGTTCAGGCACGACACAAATATGTGCCAAGTATTGTGTAAGATATAGCATGTGATGAATTCCTACCTTCAGAATTATTAAGAGTTCTTCAGGAGAAGCAGGAGAGTAAACAAATCATTGAAATGAATGGTGAGGAACATCATAACAGAGATGGGAGCAGAGAACTTTAGTTATTTAAGAGTAGATGTACCATGGGAATCTCAGAAAAAAAATTTGCAGAAGAATTAGTATTTGATGGATGCGTTGAAACAGAAAAATGTGCACAGTTATGTGTTATGTAAGTGCTAAGAGGTTGTAACACAGAGACCATAGAGGAGATGAAAGAATTTTGAAGTTTATCTGACTCCATTTACGTAACAGCTCCAGGTGAGTGGGCCAGCTAAGATGGTAGTCCTTCCCTGATTCATTCCAGGTCATAGGGTTCTGTTCTTTGTTGCTCTGTTGTTAGCTTTTGTTTAGTCTACAGGAGATCAAAGGTGGCCTCTATAGCTTGAGGAAACCAGAAGGTGTGGGGGAATAGCACTGGTGTCATAAGACCCAGACCTCCAGTGGTGCTCCTCTCTTCCCCCCCCACCCCCTTTCCTAGGTGAGAACATAGTCATGTGACTGGGTTCCACTGCAAGGGAGGCTGGGTACCTAGTTACAACTCTGTTGCTACCACTGCCAGTATACAGTGGACAGATATCAAGAATCAAATGTGTCTTCTTGAGTTGGGAAAAGGAATATATAAAACTTTTTTTTTTCTGAGTGTATCTTTTGGGTGTGTGTGTTTCTGCTAGCAATCAAACCTAGAGCCTTGCATACACTAGACAAGTATTCTGTCTTAGAGCTACATCACTAGCCCAGCCCATGTCTGATTTTTATCTCTGAGACTGGCTGGAGAAATCTTAGTCATTTATAACTCCCTTCCCACCTCTTAAGTCTTAAAGCCTAAATTTAGTCTGATGAGAAGTGTTTTACTCTCTTTTAGTCTTTTCTCATTTTATTTTTGAGTACTGTCACAAATTGACTTAATTCATCTAGCAAATCACCCAAAACTTGGATACTGTGTGCCTCTTAGTGTTAGATAGAAAACAAGTGTTTCTGCTAATGTTGGGGAAGAGGCTCAGACGTGATGTGTGTTACATCTTGTGTGGATGAGGCTTGTCCAGTCCACTCCTGTGTCTGTCTGTCTTTCCTTCCTTTCTTTCTTTTATCTTTCTTTCTTTCCCTCTCTTCTTCTTCCTCCTCCTCCTCTTTCTCCTCCTCCTTCTCCTCCTCCTCCTCTTTCTCCTCCTCCTTCTCCTCCTCCTCTTCTTCTTCTTCTTCTTCTTCTTCTTCTTCTTCTTCTTCTTCTTCTAAAACAAGGCCTCGCTCTGCAGTCCAGGCTGCTCCTGAACTTATGGCCTCAGACTAAACTCAATCCTCCTTCCTCAGCCTCCTGAGTTCTGAGATTATACACATGCACCACCATGCCCGATTTATGTGGTTCTAGGGAATCAGACTCAGGTACTGGACACTTGACTTAGCGCTTGCTAGGCAAGAGCTTTAACTGCTGAACAGTTCCTACAGCCCCACTCTTTCCTTCTTTCTTTCTTTTGTTGGGAAAGTAGTTAACCTGTGTTTCTTTGGGCAAGAGAGCGGCAGAGAAAAGTCTCAGGATCAGTTCTTATTTGAGTTGATATTTTTTTGTAGCTGAAAATAGTTTGTGGTAAGGCTTAACAAAGAGCCTCTGATTAGGTCTTAAGACTATGCAGAAAATGGTTCAGAATAATTGCCATGTAGGGAAGGAGCATTTATTTCCACAGCTTTTAGCCTAAGCAAGAGAAGAATGGAACTAAGTTGGGATGGGTGTCCATAGCCTATAGACATGGTTTGCCTTAATCATTTCAGGAGAAGTGGATTTTGGCCTCGAGGGTCTAGACTATAAAGAAACCAGCACAGAGCCATTTTCTATGCACACCCATGGGATTGTTAGATTTCCAACAATTTTTATAACTGAAACTAAAATATAATGCCTATAATTAACTAGAAAACATATTTTAACAAATGCCATACAACAGAAGCTTTATTAGAACACATTTTATAATAAATGAAAGATAACTTGTCCTTTTAATGCTTAGTAAGTTGAAGAAATGTACTTAAGTAAGTTAGGCCTGAGGCACATGCATGTCAATTAGAGAAGTAAGAGTCATGGTGACGTATTAATTTGAGAGTAAATGGCATGTTTAAGAAAATTCAAGTAGAGGGCGTGAAGTATGACTAAGGGTGGATACTAAAGAATGATGATGGTGAACTTGCAAAAATAGGGATGTTCTCTAGCAAGAGGAGTCTTGTGTACTCTGCTGTGGCTCTGAGGAGAGTCTTCACAGTAGTAATCTGTGTTACCTTTCCATTACTATAACAAATACTTGAGATAGTAAACTTAGAAAAGGTTTATCTTGACTCAGTTTCAGAGTTCTCAGACCATAACAGGTGGGCCTCTTCTACTGGGTTTGCAGTGAGAAAGCCTGTCTTTGTAGAAAGCAAGTGGTACAACAAAGCTGCCTACCATGTGGCTGGAATACCAAAGAGAAAGGAAGAGAAAGAAACAAAGATTTCAAACCTTCACACCGGGGCACACCCTCAGTTGCCTAAAACCTCCAGGCGGCTTCAACTCTAAAAAAAGTTTCCACTATCTCCCAAGACCAGCATGGCCGAGGGACCAAGCCTTTAACACATGGGCCTTTTGGAAATGTTACAGGTCCAAACTATAGATTGATATAATTTGCTTGCATTTAGAAAGCCTAATTTTAACCGTGGCTGATTGAGTGAAGGAATATCAGTCTAAACTAGGATAACTGGTAGCGAGGTAGATGAGGCAACTTACCTGAGGTATGAATAACGCGTTAAGTAAGGAGACATGATCTTGAAAAAAACACACGGGAGACATCCAAAAGGGTTTGGTGACTGCTTGCCAGTGCAGGATAAAAGAAGGAAAACATCCAGGACCAGTGCTAGGTGTGCTACCTGGACACAAGTGTGGGGCGAATCTTTGAGGTAATCCCATCAGGAGTTTCAAAAGCCAGTCAGGAAGGATTTTGTTTTAATAAGATCAGCTGTAAGTTCTAAGCAGAATTGTTTAATAAATGTATGAACATATAGGCCTTAAATTTGGGATTAAGATGAGGGCCGAGGAATAGAGAATTAGCAGCTGTCAGTATATGGGTAAATTTTGAAGTTAAAAGTACATTTCCACTAATCTTCAAAGTACTCTTTCTCACTTTGAACACACTTATCCCATTGTTCTTTCTGCTTTCTGCAGTAGTTTTTGACGTCCTTTCTCATGTTTTTAGTTGTGGCTGAAAAAGAAAAAAATATCCTGAGTTGATTTAAATTGTTTACTTTTCATGATCATTTTTACTTTAAGTAAGAGCCAGAAGCTTTTTGATGCTAGATCTGATAAAGAAGATGGATGAGGACTTACGATGATGTTTTTATAAGCCTGTCCTGTGGTTGGGTGGCACTTGCCGGTGGCATTCACTGTATTTTTGAGTATGCCTCATAACAACTCTCTGAAAGAGGATTTCCGGAACTGCTTCAGAAAATGCTGAGAAGGATGGAATAAATGTAGTCAAAGATGGGGGGGGGGCAGTATTTTGAGAGGTATTAATAGCATTGTGTCTTTCATTATAATCACTTTTAATACAAAGATTTTCAACTGTATATTTTGATTACTATGCTCAATATTTACATATAAATATAATGATCAAATATATGGTGGAGGGTAAATTTTTTTAAAGTTGCTATAGTAAATAATATAAACTAAGTGTGATACCTGTCCCATGAAATCCCAAGTGCCCTTGTGCATACTGCTGTCCTTTCCTACTCGTGACAGAGTAGATAGAGCTTTAAAGATATTATGTAGTCACTAGAGGCCCTAATGTCAGGAAATGGCATTTCAAAGAATTTTGGCTGATACATTTGAAACTATTTGATGATTTACTCCTATTTTGAAGGAGCTTTGGTTACACGACTGAAGAAAGTGGAAGCAGACAGTAAAATATTGGTGGATAGGAATGCACAGGTCCTCAGTCACTCCAGAACAGATTCCTTGGAATATTAGATTGACCCACTAGAGGGTGATCAGGAAGACTTCCTTTCATCAATGCAGAGCTTCTTAAGCACAAGAAAAAATTTGTGTTGAATTCTGTTTGGTAGTGTCCTCAAATGTAATGAATGTTACTCTGGAACTGCTAATAGTCTCTGCATCTATATCCAGGTCTATTGGCCTCACGTTGCAGTCAGACGTGTTTCTTGACCTTTCTGAGGCTCAGTTTCCATCTGATTGTGTTTCTCTGACTCTGAATGTTGCCCATCTGGGATTCAATGTATAAGGTACTCTGCATTAATAAAAAAGTTTATGAAATCAGAATAATTTAGAAATAATGATTTATGCTACAGGCAGATAATTTTTATAGTAGAATTTGTTATAGGGAAGTCTTTTTCAAACAATTCTCTGTTGCTTGGGAAAAACTTGTGGAGCTTGGAGTCAAAAAAGCTGATCTGGAAATCAGCTCCATGAGTTTATTGGTTGTATGACTTAAATGTTTCAAATTTTATTTTCCTCATCTTAATATTAACATTAATAACATGTATAGCTGTTGTGCAGGTCATTGTCAGGGCTGTCAGATATTATGTAAGTATAGATTATTCTTACTCAAAGATGAGTCGTCCTAACATCTTATATACACAAGAATCCTTTTCACCTTGTTCCTGGTTCCTGAAAGTAAGCTTCTAGAGAGATCAGCACAGTGGGAACCCACATACTGTGGCATAGCTGATAAGGATGGCTGGCAGCCTAGTGCACTGCAAGGTGCTCTTCCCTTCTCTGCATTCAGGCTGTGACTACAGATAGAGACCTTCTATAGTTATATAATTATTTTTTCTACAGGTGTTTTGTTTTTTTGGCCTCCTGAGCTACCTTGATCTTGGGAGTACTCCCAGCATTTCCCGTTTGCCTGCTTATTTTTATCTACCTGTGTTAGTCACCTTTTTGTTGCTGTGAAATAATAATGGGGAATAATAATAGGAAGAAAAAGTAGGTTTGGCTGCTGGTTTCAGAGGTTGCAGTCCAAAGTCAGCTTGCCCTATCGCTTGTTAGTCTGTAATGAGGTACAAATATTGTCACAGAAGGTTGGGGCAGAGGAAAGCTCCTCACCTTGTGGCAGCCTGGAAGCAAAGGAAGACTGACAGTGCCAGAGCAGGAGCTGGGGGCATGGCACCGTTCCCAGGGTAGTGCTCCTCTTTGCACACTTCCTTCAACTTGGCCATGTGTCTTAATTTCCATTAACTCTCAATAATACCAGAAGAGAATATTCTCACCATTAGATTAATCCATTGATAAAATTAGAGGGCTTGTGACCCAGTTACCTTCTGAAAGCCCCACCTCTGAACACATGAAACCTTTGGGGGACATTTTAAATCTAAACCATACCACCCTTTTACTACTGTTAACAGCACAGTGCCTCAAGCCATGTAGAACTTATATTTTAATGTCTTTGGTTGCTTTGTCTAGTTCCAGGTATGGCATTGGTATAATTTTGTCAGGCATTTTGTTTCAGAACCACTTCCCAGAACCTAAAATGAATGGAGAAAAAGAGTTCTCAGTAGCAGATAGCTTATTTTTCTGTGTGTATTCATCTCAGAATAAGGCAGAGAACTCACAGCATTGGAGAGGTTTTGCAAGAGTGTCTAACATTTATGGGATGAATGTTCTAAGTACAGATTACCCTGGATCTCAGATCTCATTTGCCAAAAGATACACAGTCCTGCATCAAGAAAGATGCTGTGTATATTTGCATTTAAGAAGGGAGGCTACTGATAAAGTGATTGCTGCTCCTTTCAAGGCACTGGTTTCCATTTATAAGACCTACAAAATATATATCAACGTCAGTCTAGAGGTCACCTTCCTGTTATTAAAAATCTCCCATATCTACTGAAGTTACAATTGATGGTTCCAGTTAGCATATAGCCCTCTGGACATCTCTTGAATACATCTCTGTAGGATTTAGCTAGCATCCTTGCATGTGCCCGTACACGACGAACATAAGTAACTCACCGAATCTTTGTTGAATGAATGAATTGTAGATATAAGAGTCATGTCTCTTTATTTTGTTCCAGATACTGTGATGAATGTACTACATCTTCATCTGTAGTTGCATGCAGTATTATAAATTCAGAGAGGCAGTGCCCTTTTTTAGTATCACATTGCCAGGAAGAATTCAAAATTTTAGATGCCTATTTGGTGCAAATTGTAGGCTCCCAAGCACTACTCAGACATGCTTACCAACAAATAGACAAATACTGAGGACTCTTAAAGAGGAAGAGGACTGAGGAATAGAAAGGCCCATCTAATTTTCTCCCTTGTGCCAAATTCACTGGAGTATAATTGCACTCAATGTTCAAACACTTTCCCAGTTACCCTTTTAGGTTTTTATTTATTTTGACTTCAAGTTTATTATCATGTAAGGCTTGTTAGCTTTCCAGAGTTAATAGGAACTGCAGGGATACTTCTTTTAGTGCTGAGGAAGTTTGGTAGGTATGTTACAATCTACAGGGAAAACTTTAATTGGAAACAGACTCTTGTGTCTTGTTAAAAGCCACCTCTTCTTAGTAAAGAGTCTGTTCTTCCCAGTTTGGGGAGAAAAGCTAGAGTCTTCTATCCTAGAAACTGGCCAAATGGATGTTTCAGTTGTCTCAGAACACTAGCAGTGACAGGGAAATTATCAGTCTTGAACATAGCTTATCTCTTTTCCATCTAGAGTTGATGATTCAATTTGTTTTTGTTTTTAAAAGCTGGAATGTCTCTCCTTACATCTTGAGCCCAAGTACTTTCCGTAGGCTCACAATAAATAAATAACTTCAAGCTAACATTTCAAATATCTGCAGCCCCAGTGATCTTCTATAATTTTGTCCCTGGAGGATCTAGTTCTCTTGATGGCTTATCATCTGTCTTGGCTGTGTCTCCTAAATGGAGGGCATTGAGCTTAGCACATTATGACTAATGACAAACTTGTATTTACTGCAAATATTTTTGATAAATATTACATTAATTGAATCACCAGTGGAGATGATAAATTATCATCAAACAAAATTCTATCAAGAATACAGGCTGTATGAAAGTATTTCAGTAAGAAACTTAAAAGATCACAGTGACTTATTTTGAATGCAATTTTCAGTTTTTCATTTTTAACACGTAGTTTATAAATATATTTTACCTTACAGTAAGTTTGTTATTTAGATTGCTAATCACTATTATACAACAGTAACTGTGCAAGGTCTGGGATAAGCAGTTAACACAACTATCTCTTTTAATTCTGCTAAGCATTTTGTGAAATAGGTAATTTTTATTATTCCCGCTATTGT
>PVKB01000297.1:504196-774196 GCA_004027205.1 Ctenodactylus gundi | reverse complement strand
AAGGTGACTGTTTTTTCCCTCAAGAATTCTTTCTGAATGTAAGCTGGTGATATTTGCTTTCATTATTCCTCCAACTGATGGTATTTTCTATTATAGTTTCCTTTTTTAAAATGATCAAGAAGTGTTGGTGGCTGTGAAGGCCAATCTAAAATGTCCTCAGAATGGACACAAGATGAAGCTGGGCCTACTTCCTGCTAGTTATAGTTTAGTTGATAACTGGATCATTGTATCTTGACTGTTTATCTCTGTCTTTATATGTTGATATTTTGTTTCCTAGATTTTTTTCTTCTCCTTCTCAGAACTGGTATAATTATATGAAATTGTTTCTGGTTGTTTTAAAAAATTCTTATTTGTGAGTCATGTGGTATACTCTTGGTTAATTTTCTGTAATTTTTTGATAAATTGTGGAGTTGTTGTGATCCATGGGTACTTTGAAGAAGTCCTTATTTGTATAGGAAGAGAGTCTTTTAAGGACTGACATCAAAGAAGCAGTTGATTGTAGATAGTTCAAATAACTGGTCAGCAGTCAAGTGTTGGACATTTGTAATTAAACCAGTTTCACGAGAGTGAAATTACTATCTGTTTTGTAGCTGAGATTGGTCAGTTTAGAAAAAGGAGAAGTTTGTGGATGGGGCCAGGAGAAGTTTGGTTTATAATAAGATATCTCCTTTAGCCACAGGAAACATCTCAGGGGTTTGCTTTTTTAAAAGAATTGGTATTTGTAGTCAAAGTAGACACAGTAGGCAGCACAGCTGTGACTGCCAGGGAAAGTCACTAGGGGGATATTCGTAACAAGGAAATATTGGCAAATAAATGATGAAGAAGGGGAAGAAATCCCCAACATGTTAAACTGGAGCACTGTCACTGAGATGATTAATGGTGTTGTGCATTTTAGTGAAGATACTTATCTGGATTGTCCTGGAACTATAGTGTACGTTTTATAGCACCTATTTAAAAATCATTTGGTATACGAAAACGTTAGAGAAAAGGCCATGGCCAGAGATACTTGGTTTTTCTCAACTAAGTCTTTGACTTGAGATGATTAGAAAGCTGGTGTTAATGTATGTTATGTGCAAGTTATGTTTATTTTATAGAGTATATTTAGTATTAATCAACATTGCATAGCTCTTCAGAAAGGAGTGAAGATGTTTTGTTAAAACGATGAATCTCTTTTCACACTGTTGAGGATGAATATTATTAATAGTAGGGAAATTAGTATCCTGCAGATCATGTAGGCAGGTGACAATCACATGGCCACAGTGGATGAAAAGCTCAACTTAAATCATTGATGTGGTAGATACGATTTTTTAAAAAAATTCTTTGTCATTTTCTGGTAAAGTGTACCTGTCTTGGAATATCTTCTGGCTTTCATCCATAAATATCCTAATTCAGTTACATGAATTATCACTTGCCTAGAGGGATCATTTATCAACTGTAGCAGGTACATCTTTGGGAAAGTTACTTAACCTCTTTCGACCACTATAATTATTATTAAACACAGGGCTAGATATAAATGTCATATAATCCTATCTTCAATGAGCTTATAGTCTATTACAGCAGTGTTTTTCAAACCTTGTCACTACTCAGATAGAAGAGATGAATCCAGTCTGGTGACTAAAAATCAGAACTTAGAAATTAGAAAAGAAGATTTTAATGTGCTGTCTGCAAGGA
The DNA here is from genome assembly GCA_004027205.1 of Ctenodactylus gundi. NCBI lineage: Eukaryota > Metazoa > Chordata > Mammalia > Rodentia > Ctenodactylidae > Ctenodactylus > Ctenodactylus gundi. The sequence goes on along the minus strand of PVKB01000297.1, from coordinate 772,525 downwards.
GACTTTGTTTTATTTTTGTAGGCTGGTGGTGTAGTTCTGTCTGCTTGGGCATGGGGACATACAACTGCTCATATTTGTGTTTCTGAGCTGTTTGTATCCAATACAGAATAAGAGCTATTGTAATAGAGTGTGTAAACATAATGTGTAGATAGTTGCTTCATGTATTCAGGGGCCAGTAAATTATGACAGAAGTGCTTACTCCTATGGAAAAGCTTCGTGTTTGAAGAGGGGACACTGTCTAGTCTCACATCCAGTGATAGACTGCATCCAACTCAAGTGTATGGGTGAGAGCCAGTTGCATGTGCCTCTTTGTCTGTGATTGATAACCTTAGGTTAGTACCTTGAAGTCAGAAAAAGTATTTACACCACAGAAATTGAAAAATGCTGCAAATCAGATACCTCTCACCCTTAAACTAGTTGTTACACATTTACCAGTACACCATTGCTCATATTTCCTCCAACTATAATTCTAAGAATTTTGTCATCATTTGGAACTGTTACAGTGTTTTATATGTTACATTTAGATTTGAGGGATCATTAGAATGATCAGACAGTTGTCTAAGTAAGAAAAACATAAGGGAAACAGGAATAAAAACCTGTAATTAGTTATTTTAAGAGCTCTATAATTTAAAACTTAAAAATAATAATAGTTATCTTAACTACTTATATTCAATACTTGTAAAATTTAAAACTTCAAAAAAAAAAAAACCTTTTAGGTTCCAATTGGTAATGCTGAGGCTTTTGGTTTCTGTTATTGTTGTGTGTTTTTATTATTTTTATTTTTATTTTTTTTTTGCAGAGAGTGTTAACATAGTCTTTTAAGACTAGGATGTTGTAAATACTTTGTTGTGCTAAGCAGTCATTTTGCTAAGCATTAAAACTTGACGTTTTAGGCCCTCTATTTCCAACTTTTTATTTATTTTTTATATTGGCAATTGAAACCAGACCCTTCACAATGACCTGCATATCCAGCCTGATAATTTATTTATTCATTCCTGAGACGGTGTTTCACTAGTTCCTACCTTGTCTAGGTGGGGCTTGAGTTTGTAATCTGAAAAAGGAGAAAAGAGTATCTCCCTCTGTTTTGATTATACCCTGAAACTCCATTCTAAAATGCAATAAAATACAAATACTTCATGAGTCAGGAGAGGAAGCATTCCTGGACAGGAGATGTAATTATAGTAATGCACCCACAGAGTGTCACCTGTGAGGTGAGGCAGAGGTCAACTGAGCCAGAATGGTTAATTTACAATTGGCTAGAGTGCGCTGTAGACTCGGATGCTACACTAGTATCTTGGAGGCTGTGGTTAAAAACAGTCAATTCACTTGTGTTTAGAATAGACATCAATGAGTCTAAGTGACTGGGATTAATTACTTACATTACCTGTGTGTATGATGTGCCGGTGCCACAGACGCTGTGTAGACACACTCCGTTTTAAATAAAGGGGTTCTGACCAGGGTGCCTAGTCCCAAAGCAGTGAAGACTGAGAAGCCCTGATTGAGAAGGTGTTTCTAATGGATTTACATAATTGTCCCACAGTATAGCAAGAGGTCACTGGAAGAGTTTTAAGCTTTGTGTTTAGCATCTTCTCTACCCCAAGTTCCTGAACACCCTATGAAATTCATTCCACCAGAACTCCTAGTTATTGCTTCCAGCCTGGGCCCCTCCCTCAAAGGCCATTGTTGTCTCTGTCCCTTATTGCAGATCAGGGGCTGTGAAATGATAATGCTGCTCTTAGCAAGACCAGTTGTACTTTCATGAGCAAAAGTGAGCAAATTCAGGAGGTGGGAGCCCCCCCCCCCATAGTGTAAGACCCCATTACAGGGCTTGGAGAAATTTAATGGGACAGGAGGGGAATGGAGTTTCCTTTCTTTTCTTTTCTTTTCTTTTCTCTTTTCTTTTCTTTTCTTTTTTTTCACCAGCATAACCAAGAATGTGAGTCTTCTTTTTCTCAGTGTAGAGTTAAGGCTGGGCTTGGTTAAGAAGTTTGAGGCTTTCCCATTCTCCTTGACGAGATACATATGTGCACAAAATGCTAAACTTCATTATAAACCTTAAATTTTGCACTTATACATATCAATAAAATGGGGGGAGAAAGAAGTGTGCGGCTGGAGATGAGAGAATTCAGACTGAGAAGAGAGAAGAAATTGACAAGGCTTAGGGAAGAAGAGAGTGAGAGGAGCCCACCCTGTGTTGTGGGCTGTGTGTTCCAGACAGAGTGTTAAAGGCTCTCACAGTGTCACTCCAGTTAAAGAGCATGAGACTGGTGCCTTGTCAGGCAGGAAGCTGGGGCTAGGTGGTCACCAGTGTGGAAAGGAGCTGAGGAAAGGTCAGGGAGCTGCAGCTCCAGTAGTGGAAGCTTTCTCTGATTATTTAGCCTGATTGATTGCTATTATAACACCCCAAGCCCCATACTGGAATAATTTATGCCAGTTGTGCTTGTAATAGTACATTACCAATTCAGAAAATAGACATATGCAATGAACTTCATAAAGTGCGATAATAGAATCTGCCTGATATGCAGGCATTGAACTTTGTAGCAAGAGTATTTCAATATCCATATGAATTCTGATTTCTACGTCATGTCTTTCAGACCTCTGCGTGATTCTAATGTTTTTTCCCCACTTAATTTTAGCATTACTCCAGTAAATTACTCATGGCATATGTTGGTACTATAGGTTGCATGAATGCATATTACTTGGGACTTAATGCCTGACTAGCTTAAAAATTAGCCAGTTAGTCCTTTAACAAATATACTTTAATCATCACCCGTGAATCACTCAGAGATGGCTTAGGGCTTAGAAGACTGAGCTATCAACAGGTAATCATGGTTTGCTTGAGCATTGCTTCCAGAAAATAAGGGCCAACTATTAAAGAGTAGCACAAAGGAGTTGCTCTTAATGGTCACAGTGGGTCCCAAGGTCTTTGTGGTGGAGGAGATGTTGACCTCTGGAGAGGGACGCCTGCTGTAAGGGCTGCAGCAAGGCAGTTCTGGTGTAACAAATTGCCAGTGCTACAAGGAAGGAGGTGAGGATGGGGACGTGAAAGGGCAGGGTCAAACAAAGGCATCAGGTTGGGAGAGTTGTCAGGAAAGGACATGGGATATAGGCTGGGAGTTGCTCTGCTGGTGGACTAGACATAAAGTGGGATTCCTGCCCTGGAAATGTCCCATGGCTTCATCTTTGTTTTGAAACTCATTTAGCATTCTTTGCAAGGAAGAACGTGAGGTTGTGTTGTTTGTTATAAACACTTATGAGAGATCCCTGAATGTGAAATGTGGTTTACTCCTTTTTCTGAATTTACTCCTTTCCTGGCTTGAAGAACTCTGTGTTTGCCTTTTTCCTCACAGACTACTTGTAATTCAAGATACATAAATGACAGAGAGTAAAAATGGATAGGCACAGGCAGTGAAATTTAGAATGAAAGAATATGAATTGGCTTCACCGGAGTGTATATTTTCATTATGAGAGAAGTGACAACCTAGATTTAAAAAAGAAATAATTAGCTAGTGACACACCTGCAATATGTTTGAAAACTTTAGGAACTTGAGAACAGAAAGTAGAGGTCAAGGTGAGAGGAACAGAACTACAATAAACCTTTTGTAGACAAATCCTTGAGGTACAGTATTCAGAATTGTTAATAGGTGGCTTCAGAAGGAGGCGAGGATACCAGTATGCATGTGCCTAAGGTTAAAAACAATACTGCGAACTTAAAGTAAGACATAAACTATGGTTTTAATAAGTTCTTTCTTTAAGAACAGCTTATTCAATGTGCCAAGTATATAAATGTGTCATTAGTGAATCTTTGGACATAGTTTATGCATCATAATGAAAGAATTATGACTTATTTCTTGACTCTAGGCAACCTGTTTTAAGATGTGAACATCCATGTAGCAGAATTTAATCATTACTAGAGTTGGATAAACCTTCTGAAAATGGATCTGGTTTGATTTTAGCTCCACAATTACATAGTAGAGGTGAGACAGTGGTGGTGTTACTTAAGTTTTTAAGCATCCTTTTTCACCTCCAAAATGGTGAGAAATTTACCATTTCATAGTTTAAGAATCAATATGGTGGTGAAGATGATGGTGATTACTTAAATTATTGATTGTTACCACATACTGATGTCAGGCATTAGGCCAATGGCTTAACATCAGTCTTTTAAAAAATCCTTACAATAAACTTAAGCATTAAGCATGATTATTACCACAGTTTTGAAGATAGGATAAGAGTCATATAGGGCTGAAAAATACTTACTCAAGATGAAGGTAGGATGAGGTGATGTTTGGCTTAGCATCACAAAACTGTGGCACAATAGCTAAATACAACCTCTGCTTTTCTCTTGCTTATTTTGTAAATAATGTTGTATTGGAACACAGCCACACCTGTTCATTTATGTATTGTATATGACATTTTATTTATTTGGCTACAAACCCTGCCTAATTGAGTTGTGATGACAGGCCTTATGACACACAGAATCTCAAATATTTGTCATCTGGCCATTTATAGAGAAAGGTTGCTTGCCTTTGCATTGTATCTAAGGATGCTAGACTTCATAGCCTAGGGTCTAAAACATGAATTGAATCCCTAGTACTGCAAAGCAAACAAAAACAAAATAAAAACCACTTATTGTGGTATTTACAATATATCTCCTTTCTGAACAACATTTTGTTACTCATTTATTTACTTAAGATATGATATTTAGCTCTTAGAGGACTTGTTTGCAAAGTGGAAAGAGTGTTTCAACTTCTGAGAAGCTAAGTCATAGGACTATAGAGATGTTGAAGAAAAATTTGAAAAAGAACACATTCTTATTGTTTATGGTATGTGTTACAACCTCTTCTGTTATATTAATGAGAGAAGTTCCGTTTTCATAGCAGTCAAAGCATAAAATTTCATTTAAGGGAATACTTGTCAATGTTAGTGAATATTCAGGATCTCTGTTAAAAATAATTATGCATTTTTTAGGAAATTTAAGAAAATATAAGAAAATTACATATAATGTTGTGGAAAAGCCATGTAATAAAATTATTTTTATTATTAAAAATATTTTAAGCAGCAAGATTACAATTGAAAAAATACATACCAGGATTTATTTCTTTTAATGGCAAGTTGAATAAAGAACATAATCTCCCTAAAATTCTTACTAATAATAAAGGGATGGGATTGTGTTTTCAAGTTTGTTCTACTTAGAAATTTTATTTCCATATGTTATTCTGCGGCATCAGGGACTCCACAGAAAATGACTTTAGATTTGAGTTATATACTTTGGAGCTCACAAAGCAGCCACTGGCGAGTCCACCACATGTGTTGAGGAAATGGTCTTGGCATTTCCTTTCATGAGCTTCAATGCCGTGTTTCTAGATTGGTGAATGGTTAGACATCTCATGGCTTTCCATCTTTTTCTCTTGGAACTGGTACTTAAAGACAGAGATGTAACATGTAGAAGATTTGGGTAGTGAAAAAACATCAGTGTCCTTTGTATTTGTCCTTCCTTTAGATTGCTATTTGGATTCTATTTTTGCAGATTTATGTAATATTTATATGTCTGTCTCTTCTTGCACACACACACACACACACACACACGCACACAAGCATACACACATGTGCTCTCTCTCTCTCTCTCTCTCTCTCTCTCTCACTCACTCTCTCTCTTTGCTGAAATTTCCTTTCCTTTGCACATGTTTTTTTTTTTTTTTTTTTTCCTGGTGTGGTTTGTTTTGTTTTCTGGATTTGTCTCACTTTTTGAAATATCTCTAAAAAGAAACCATGATATATACATTAGTGATAATGATTTTAAAAAGAAAAATCCTTCTTTACTACCTCAGAATATTTACATAGTGATAGTAGTACCTCATGTAAGTGTGCAAATAGTTTTGCAAGTTGTAGGATGAAACTAATGATGAGAAGAATGTGGTGGGCTTAAGAACCATGACTGTTTGAGATTGAATGTGAACATCTAAGTGAAGGAATTGATCCCTGATAGTTTGGGGCTGCTTTAGAAATGCCTTCTCTCACATGCCTTGCCTGCTGCATCTTTCCTGGGCCACTTAAAAAGAGAATTCTGTTTATAGCATTCATTATTGAGATGTTTGGATCTAATTATTAAGGCAGCGAGAAGCCTCGGGTCCTTTGAGGGTTTTGATTCAATGGCCAGTATGTAAAGAAAACATTCTTGAATGATTTTTCATTGGTAAACTTGAGACCTTTTTAAGTTACATATCATTTTAAGAATTCTTTGGAATTGGATGCTTTAGGTTTATGTGTCGGACTAGACTACCACTGCATCTTATTTAAAACCTAATTTTCCTTTCCCTCTCTTGGCCCAGTTGTGAAGGATCCCTGGCTTTCATTCAGTCTTTACATGTTCTCATGTGTTACAAATGAGAAGAGGCCTATTTCTCATACTAGCAGTTCTCATTGCTTTAGTTGCATTTCATCAACATATACTTTCATAACAGTGTCATTTCTTGAATATTGCCTGTTGGGATGCTCACAGTGAATCATGGCCAGCTGCATGCCTTGGCCTGGAAACCAGACTGTGCATAACATTTTTGGTGATAATTCTCTTTGCTTACTGTCCCACTTCTAATAAAACTGTTTTAAGGGTGAAGTTGAGTTCAGTTGGTTCCACTGGACACAAAGCCTCCTGTCTAGTGTGCCTCAGGCACCATCTTGATCTCCTGATGAAGGATGTATTTTACAGTCATTGCAAGGAGAACTTTGCTGGCTTTTGGGGAAAAGCAGCATACTCCTCCACTGACTCTTACTGCTTGATGACTTGCAATGTTGAAAAGGAAATTAGTATCTCTGATTTTCTTCCTCTGGATGTATTACACAGGTTTCCCAAGTCTTGAATTTTAGTTTTGGTGGAAGAGGTGGGATCATGATAACAGATTTTTATGAGGGATTGGAGTTGCATCCAATGGAGATTGGAGCAGAGAATAGGGTGTTTCTGAACTCCTGTGAAATTCATGATAAATACATTCATCCGATAACAAAATTGTTTATCCTACATTTTGAATGTTACTTGACCAGAGCTAGTAAAAATTATATGAGACTAGTAGTAATAAAGAATGATGAATTTTAAAGAAATTTATCATGGTATTTCTCAAATGCCTCAGGGAAGATAAAAGTAGAAAACTAAAGTGTGTGCCATCAGATTTTATGTAGAGTATATGTTTATGAGGATCTGGTGGCAAGGTTGGTTCACTTGTAATAAGTGTAATCTAATTGGGTCTATCCCAAAGTGATTAACAGGTCACAGTTATTTGCTGGGTACAGAGGATCTTTAAAAAATGAGGCTCCATGGTACAGAAGATGTGACTACCACTACATCTTCAATCTAAAGAAAATGTTCAAGGCCTTTCAATAGAAGCTTTATTCTTTTTTTCTTCTTGAAAATTAGTAAATCTTGTTGTTTTCATTTCTGACTGCAAAAGCAATATGTGTGCATGGTAGAAAATTTAGGAAATACAAGGAAGTAAAAATAATCAACTGTAATCCCACTAACTATCCCAGGTATTTGATAACTACTTATAAATGTGGAAGCTTTACTCTTGACAGTGAAGTTGTCTTTCATTTTTACCATTTCTGCACCTGTGTTAGCTGGTATTTCATATGCAGTAGTACATGTGAGGCTTCAGTCTAAAGGAAAAGAAATAATCTTCTAAATATGGTGTTTTATGGCCTTCAAGTATTATTGTAATACTTGACTCAAGAATCCCTGTTTGAAGTGAATAATGAAATTCTTATTTTTCACTTAAGAAAATAGAGGCTGAGAGAGATGAGGCAAGTTGCTTAGGTCACACAGCTCTTAGGGTGCAATCTGATAGCTGTATATAGGAGGCCAAATCAGGACTTCTGGCTGAGCAGTTCATCTTGTTTCAAATGAATGACAAGACCCTTTGGAGCTGAGTGAAACTTTAGTTCTGAGACTTATTGGTTCTGTGCTCATGGGTGGTCTAATCTATTTCCATGAAAGAGTGGAATCCCCACCCAAAAAAAGAGGAGTAAGGTTTGTTATGTTGAACATACAGTCATTTTAAGAACATGTGGTCAGTATTGTTTGAGTGTAAAATGAGTATGCTCCGTGTTGAGGCAGTCAGCCCTTCCCTGTACACAACTGTGTGTAGCTATCACACAGAAATGTATGAGTCTCTACTTCTTGATAAATTCCAATTTTTATAATTTTAAGCCACACACATCCCTTTGTGATTCACTTTGTATCAAACTCCACATGTGATAACCAACAATTTGCCAAGCATGTCAATGGAAATTTTCAGTTAATCCTCACAAAACCTAGTGAATTGTGCTTTGTCTCTGTTACACATGACTAAAAACAAATTCTTTCTTCCTTGGTACTGAAAGTTGAATCGGAGCCTTTGCACTGAACTACATTCTTTTATTTTGAGACAAGATTTCAGTTAGTTGCCAAAGTGCTCATGCTGGGTTCAAACTTGTGATTCTCTCATCTCAACTTCCCGGAGTGCTAAGATTACAGCTGCGCACCACCAGGGCTGGCTCCAAACCCTTGAATCATAGAAATGGTGTGACGTGGCTAGCTAGACTACAAGCCAAGACTGTCTTCATGTTCCATTTAGGGGTCTCTTCAGGACTGTATAACCATTCTTCCAAGACAGAACCCAGGCATCTTCCTCAGAAATTTCCTTTCCTCTCTTACTTTGCATTAGTTTTATGTTCATTTTTGAGAACAGTGCTGGGGATTCACCCTTGGACCTGATGCATGCTGAATAAGCACTCTACCACTGAAGCAATAGCCCCAGGCCTTGTCTGCGTTTCATAGTCATTCATACTCATGGAATTATCTTCATTCTGCCCCTCTCTTGTCTTAAATAACCCATTTGTAGCATGATTTCTATTAAAATCCTTTTCCTTCTGTTCCCATTTTCTTGATTTAAGTGATTATTTTTATGCCTCCATTGTTTCAGTCTTCTAAAGAGTCATCTTAGTTCCTTTCTTGCTTAGTTTTGTTAAGATGAATAAATTCTGAGTCATACTGTAGACAAAGCATCATGGTAAGGAACACAAGAAATTTCCTCCTTTCCTGGGCCATTAGATTAAATTACTGTTTGTAATATACTTCCTTGCTTAGTCATCTACTACTCGTTCTCACCACACAGTGTCGGCAGTCTTAGCTTACTGTTTGCTGCTCATTAGTTTTGTTCCCATCTCCTATTCAGCGCTTTCCTCTCCCCAAAAGATTTGCAGTACAAGTGCTCTGCTCCTGTTGATGAAACTTGTCCACAGCTCATCATGCACCTCTCATCTTGGCTTGTGTCCCCCGGAGGTTTCTGTGAACTAGTTTTATTTTATCCAGAGTAGTTTCTTTTTTGTCTTAACACATTAATTGGTCACTTTCTATAATAAGGAACTATCATTTGGGATATACCTGTGAACGACAACCAAAGAGAAAGCATTCAAAATAAGCAGTGAACCACAGACATTAAACATTAAAGAAACCAGCTGAGAGTAGTGGTGTATCCCTATAATCCTCATACTGTGGGGGGCTGAGGAAGGAAGGTCACAAGATTAAGTCTAGCCTGGAAAATGTAATGACTTAGATTCTATCTCAAAATAAAAATTAAAAAGGATCTATCTATTTTTCTGTAGATAAATAGATATAGTGCAGAACCCCTAAATTCAATCTCCAATACTAAGCAACCAACCAGACAAAACAAACAAACAAACAAAAAGGAAATCATGTAGTCTCTTGGTGATATGGAAAAAAGAGGTGAGGAAGGAATTAGGAGTGCTGGGGTGAAGGCAGGTTGTTTGTGATTTCAGATAAGCTAGGCCCCACTTAAACCACCATGTTTGAGTTATGACTCTAAGGCATTTGTGAAAGTGGAACTCAGATGGTCAGAAGGAAACAACTCCAGGAGAACCAACAACCACCACAAAGGATTTGATGCTGAAGAACTCTGGTCATACTCAATACCAAGAAGCCAAAGGGAGAAGGAGCATGTGTGTTAATGAGCAAAGACAAGGACAGCAGGAAGAGACAGGCCAAGCAGGGAACAGGAAGCCAGCTCAAGGCATGCTACAGTGTAAAGCCTTGTGCTTTTTACTCCACTTAAAGTGAAGGCTTGCAGGATTATGAGTTGCTGAGCAATGGCACCTAACAGACTTGTAGATTCAGTCTGGCTGCTGAGTATGTGCTTGAGGACTGCAGGGTGGAAGTGGGGGGAACAGTGTGGAAATGCTTGCCATAGTCCGCCTGACTCGTGCCAAAGATGTGGAAGTAGAAATGGTACAAAATATGTTCTGAAGGAAGAGGCAAAAGGGTTTTCTGATAGATTGTGTATGGCGGGGTGGCATAGGAAGTCAAGTCAGTAGTGAATCTAAGATTAAATCTAGCATATCATTTATTTTGGATCACTTGTGATATCACACAATCATACATGCACAGAAATATCTTTTAGGAACTCAAACTTGAAGATGAGACATTATATAGACCTATTAAGGTAACATGGTAAGAGTGTGTGTGTGTGTGTGTGTGTGTGATCATAAGATTGTGAATTTCTTAAAGATGTTCACTTCGAGAACTTTTAAAAAGTCACTTGTTGGAGACTAATGGTAGTTTGCCTACTCTTAGTGGTTCAAAAACAATTGGAGCGGTTCAAGTGTAGTGGCTTGAAGTGCTCAGAATCTGTTGGAAAACATGCATCCAACCTCCTTCCGTTAGTTTCTTGCTGGATGATCTTCACCTCTACTCCTATTTGCTTGCCTGTGAAATGGTAGTCCTATCTCACAGGGTTTACAAAATAAAAATAGCTGCCTAATATTTAAATATTTAAATAGATGTACCATTCTTTTAGCAAGTGCTCAGAAAAATCAGTTAAAATAAAGTTTTTACTTCAGGATTTGTTTCTTCACACTCATGCCTTAAATTGTCATGTCCAGAACTTGTCAAGGTACATGGTTAATAAATGTACATTATCATATCATATAGGAAGACTTGCTGTCTTGTGGATAGTTACACAAATCGCAGACAATAGCATTATGGTCTCTGATTCATCTGCCTTTCCAGAGGTGACCGTAGAAGCTGGTCAGCAGCCTTCTAGGTGAATTTGATTGACAGATGGACAAACAGCATTTAAATGTCTAACATATAAAAAAATCAGCATTTTCTTATTATTTTTTAGCTTAAAATGTTGAATGTGTATGAAAATGAGAAAAATAATTTTCAGGATAGATATGACTTTCCTAGTACATAAAAGCAAAGAGATCACATCAAGGAGGTAATATAATTTTTTTGTCCAAATACAGGAAATTACTATTTTTTCCTTCATGTTTATATTTTGATACCTAATATCTCCCCTTTTCTGCTTTTTTTTTCTTTTGTGTGGTCGTTGTCCCTTTTATCCCCCTTACCATCAGAGGCTTTTGTGGCCTCTCAGCCCAGGAAGGAGCAGTGCCTTGCTGCTGGGAAACTCACGGAGACGTTTTTAGTGCTGGAGGGGGCTTGAAGAGGGCTTAATTCTGCCTTCATCCTGCTTGGCACTTCAGGGAGGCACTCAGGTTCAGTTGAGCTCAGTGTTGCTGATTGTGTCCTGGACACCCTAGATGGCCATGCAGACAGCAGCTGTCAATCAATACCAGGTAAATATTGAGCAGGGGAGTCCTTCTGATGAACTTTTGGATCATCATTTGAATGTAGCGTGCAGTCAGAAGAGCTCCATTGCTCATGGTCGTAGCACCAGGTGTGGAGATCAGATCATGAGAGCGCAAGTCGGAATGCCAAGGTTGCATTCTTTGTTCTGTACTTGGGCCTGTATTTGCACAGTGCTAGACTAGCTTAAGTATTCAGTGAGCAAAATGGGGACTATTTAACATAGTATGACTGCAAAATATTTAGGATGATAAAGTGCCAATACTACACAAAAGGGACTTTGTGCTTTGTAGATACGAATGTTTGAAAGCTTGTTTATGACCAAATTTTGAAGTGTATAATAGTATGGAAGTTTTTACTTTTTCATCCATGTTCAAGTCTTTTTCTAATATGGGAATTATGGAAGTCAGGGTATGAGTTTTCAGTCTTATTAGTGCATATCTGTGAGAAGTAATTTTACCTGTCATTCATTTTCCTTGTTTTGGTTCATGGCTCCTGGAGGCCACAACTTAACACCTGTAACACATTTACTCAGAAGGTGTGTCCGTAGTTAATTTGCTCTTTAAGCGATTCTGATCCGGGCATTGAAGCTCATGATACATTAATGGTTTATCATCACTAGAAACTATACTACCATCATCATCAGTACTTAATATTTTGAGTATTCACAAAATAATAAGCATGTAGATGGAGCTGCATAGAAAAGGGGTTTTCTACTCTCAAGAACCATTTTTAGATCAACACTTACATGGTCATAACATGAGATAGACGACTCATGATGAAACTATTCATACATTTTCCATTGGAGACCCAAGATTATGGTCAAATAAGCAATTCTAAGAAGGTTTCATGGCTAAACCTTTTAGAGTGAGTCTCTTAGTTGAAACTATTGATTGAGTCATAAAAGAAGTATTTAGAAAAATGTATGTAGTAAGTAGTGTCATTAAAATAACTAATAATAAATATACAAATCTCCCAGTGTCATACATTCTAAAGCAATGCGTAGAAACTATGTATTTTATGAGTCTTAAATGTATAATTGTAACATTTTTATTTGTTTAATTAGATGAATAAATATCACTGTTACTTTTTTGCAAACATGAACTACAAAAGTGACAAAATCCATGCATGCTGTTGGAAGAAGTCTTAATTTTACATAAATGTTAAATACGTAGAACCTAGTTAAAATGTCAATCCCAAAATAAAATTAATCATGTTCTGAAATTACCTTAATAAAATAAAGTACAAAGTTGTTATGTAATTAGAGGTACAATTTTACATTTCTATCACATATCTGAAGAATAGATCTTGAGTGTCTTTTTTATTTTAAGACAGGTTCTTGGCTGTGTACTTCAGACTGGTCCTGAACTCATTGTGTAACCCAGTCTGGCCTAGAAATCATGGCAGTCCTGTCTTCTAACAAGTTCTGGGACTAAAGGCAAACACCACCATTCCCAGCTATAATGTGGTGTTGGGGGATCGAACCCAGGGTCTCTTGCTTCCTTGGAAAGCACTCAAATCACAGAACTATACCCCTACTTCTAGTTTTAATAACTTTTAAAAATAAAATTTTAATTCTGCTTACAAATGAAAAATGTCTGCTATGAATATTCTGTTCTTTAATTGTAATATTCTGGACTAATGGATGAGAGTCACCTACCCCTTCCTTGAAAGGAAAGAATTTAAAATTTTATTTAGAAAGTAATCTCAACTGCATGAATGTCAGACAAAAACCAAGGTATTAGAAATAGGTGTGCTGTATTTCGAGAGTTAGACAAATCTATAATATAAACATAAAAACCCAATATATTGAAATATGATTTATGAAAGGTGAAATTTCTTCATAATAGAAATTCTCTGACGGTCATATTACTCAAAGAACAGCAGGAACTATTGCACTTGTGTCTTTCCCTAAGGATCTAAAATCTAATTTGGATTAGGTTCCAAGTGAACATGTGTTAGGTGGACTCATACTAACCTTGAATGGATATTTCACCTCACCACAAAGCTAGAACATAATTTAACATAAATCTTGGTTTGGAACTGAAATAATAGGGGTTAATGTGGGTCAGAATGGAATTGGCAGGGCTGGGTGGGAACTTGTTCACATGGAGTGCTAGCTAGCAGTGCTAGTACTTTTACACCTTTGGTTTTCTTGAAATTATATGTAGTGAATTTAATTACTAGTATCTCTGTCTTTCTCTCTCTCTTTTTTTCTCCTTCTCCCCTCCCTCCCTCCCTCTTTTTCTCTGGTGCCATAGTCTGGGTATTGGCTTTATTTTGTGTAGACTTACGTATGACTTATATTTTAGCTGTTATTTTATTTATAATAAAAGTATAGTAATTTTAAGTTTCCTAGTAATTTCTAACAAACAAATAGTTACCTTTATACTTTAGCAGGAAAGAAAGCATTATTAAAGTGGTGGCAAGCAAGTTTCATTTTTATTACCCAGGCAGTGTGGTAATTATTTTGGAATAATGGAATGTATTGACAGAGAATGTGATTGATATTTCTGAAAGCTAGTTAGCTGTGTTCAGGAACCTCTGGAGTTTCTATAGCGCAGAGTTAATATTCAGTTGAAGAGGGTGGACAATATGCACAGAAATACCGATTTTAAAAAGTAGTGAGTGCTCCTCAGGACAAAGGACTATACATCAGAGCCTGGGACGGAGAGTGACAGTGCTTTTGATAGAAGAAAGGGCACATGAAATACCTTGAGATTGGCCTAACTATTGCTGTTTTATACAGATCAAGAAGCATAAACTATTTTGTGGTTTCAAGAAATTTAGAAACTCCTTGGAGAAGATGGATTTTGAAGCTGAATCTTGTGGAGCTAGAGTAAACAGCTCCATCCATCCCTTTTTCTTGTAGTCCTGGGGAATGAATCTAAGGCCTTTGCATTGAATTATACCCAAGGTCCCTTTTAAAAAATTTTATTTTTGGTCAGGATCTTGATAAGTATCAGGTTGCCCAGGCCGGGCTCAAACTTGGGATCCTCCTGCCACAGTGCTGGGATTATAAGCGTGCGTCACTGTGTCTGGCTACAAACTGTGTCTTTACATTGACAGGGGATGGAAGAGACAGTTTGTATCTAGGCATGACTAGAAAAGGGTGAGATCATGGGCTCTGAAGAAGAAGAAATGTGGTTTGGATTTTATGTAGTTTAAATATGATGAAGTGTTTGGATCAAAGAAAAATTGATGTGTGGGATTTTTGTAGCTTTTGTGGATGGTGTAGATGAGAAAGAGGGACTGATTGACAGGTTGTGTAATAACTGTCACGAGAGTAGACTGTATCAAATTTACATCTTTGTAACTATAAATTATTTCAAGATTTATTGCTGGGCCTGGTGCTGCAGACCTGTAATCCCACCATTCAGGGAAACTGAGGCAGGAAGATTGCAAGTTCAAGTCCAGCCTGGGCAATGTACAGACTGAGTAAGACCCTGTCTCAAAATCTAAACTAAAAATATAGGCCTGAGATAAATTTTAGTGTGAATGCCTTGTGCTCAATCATCAGCACCACAAAATAAGCAAATAAATAAGATGTATTTAAAGGGCACTGTATGAATATGGGATGGTGTGGAGGTGTACAGTCCAGGGGTCTGCAGCCCCTGGCTATGGACTGGTACTGGTCTGTGGCCTTGGAAGGACCCAGCCTCCTGGACAGATGAGTGACAAACGGGAGGGGAGTGGTGAGCAGTAGCCCACCTCCTGTCAGTGTGTGCCTATCAGGTTCTAATGCTGCTGCTGATCTGATAGGAGGTGGAGCTTGGCTCTCTGCTCCTCTCCTGCTGCTGCTCCAGTTTCAAAGCCACCCTCCAGTAACCTGTTGCATAACAAGTACTCTGTAACTCCATCCCCAGTCCTTGGGAGAATAGTCTTCAACTAAATTGGTTCTTGATGTCAAAAAAGTTGGGGACCACCAGAGGGGAATCATGTCATCTGATTTATGAAAATGATTTACAGACTTGAGAGTTTGAGAAACACTGTTCCAGGTCTAGTATGCTGGCTGCAGTGTGCATGGTTATTTACATTCCTCAAAAAATTAGATCCGAAAAACACTTTTCAAAGTATATGTACTGATAGAGTATCAAAAAGATCTCAAGAGGCAGTGAACATTTTTGAGCTTAAATAGCCAGCCAAAATGGTTTCAAAGATAGATTAATTATTATGGCATGATTAACATTTCATTCTTATCTTACTTTATAAGAATCAAACACATGATAATGTTATAGGAAATGTATGTGGACTCATGATCATCTCGTGGATGACCTTGAACTCTGTGTTGATTTACTAAGTGCAGCCTGTGCATCAAGGTACACATCAAACATCACATGCACAAGTTCTGTGGAATGGCGCAGGAATGACGTGTCATTTCTTAATGGCAGATCACTGCATGAGAACCATGTAGACAGGTTTAGTCATGATAGAACCAACTTAAGTCATTTTTTGACAACCACTGTGCTGAAGGGAGGTATTCTGTAAAATTTTTCTGGTCAGTTGTTTGTGAACTTCAAGATTCATACAAGATTAACTTTATTCCTGCTTCCATCTACAAAAAAGAAGGTAGGAAAAAAATCTTTAATCATTGTTTCCTTAGAACTAATAATTGAAGTATAGTATTTACCCCCTGCTTCAGTATATAAGCCCTACTTGAGAGATGGTTCATTGTATAGCAAGTTGGCTTTTATCTTTTATAGCACAAGAGTGCTTTGATTTTTGGGGCAACAGAATCCCAGGGCTAACCTAGTTTTTTTATTTTTGGAGGAACATTGAATTAAATATTTTAAGATTTTGTGAGGAAGACACATGCTTATGCATTTAATGCTATATTTGATGTTTAAATTTTGAAAAGTTTCTGGGCTGTGGGGAATGTGAAAGTTTTTTTAAATTGTTTTTTTTTTTTAATCAAATTAGGTGACTCTTAAGAGCATGGAAGTGAGTATCCTAACAAGGAGGTTGCCCTGTTATCAGCAATATGTCAAATATCTTAGCTTGGATCATTTTAAAGCATTTTAGTTTCTTTAATTTCTATTTTTCACCTTATATGTGTTACTGTAAAGTTCTTTATGACATTTGTTTATACAGTATGCCCCTTAAATGCCATTGCTCATTTCTTCTTCATGTAAGAAACTGATATCATCAAAGTATCACTAATGCTCTGTGCTGTGATTGAATTTGTCGTAGTGTTTATGGTTCATACGGCAGTCATCTCTCTGTAGGATGCTAGAATGCACCTTAGACCTGCTTTACTAGTCATCGGAAACACTTAGAAAACTATGCCTTTATGCTAAATTCTACATCAGTGAACTGGAGACAGGGGAAGGGAGAATTTCTTATAATCATAATTATCTGTAAAATATTTAAGGGATCCAAGGTATAACAAATTCTGATAGTTACTTAAGAATTTAGTAAATACTTACTAAATCAGATTTTAAATTTTTATAAGCATGTATATTTTAACATTTTTTAGATTTGGTTTTACATTTTATTGATAGAGATTGAGTTGCATTAAAATAAATTTAGTTTAAAAATAATTTAAAATCTATATTTTGTGTCTGTTTTTGTAATAGTCAAAATTGGCCTTTAAAGTCTGTAGCCAACAAAACTGTTCCACAATTTTATAAAATGCGTTTTACATTTTTTTACAGTTGTCATTGGCCTTGAAACACCATTAATTAAGAAAAAACCTGTCTATCACTACCTCTTCCTCAGTTCTTTCACAATACATGAAAAACAATGGTCATATATTTTTTTAATAATCAGACAGTTTCTACTGTTCAGAAGTGCATAAGAAAAACTGACCTCACAGCCCAAGAGGAAAAAACAGAGAATTGCAAAGTTGCATAGAGGGTCGCATGGGAGATTTCATGGTGGAAGGTAAAGTGCTTCTTGCTGAAAAGCCACCAGGAACCCTCACACCGGGGAGTTTTGCTTTTACATGGATGCCATCTTAGCAATTCCACAGAGAAGAGTAGAGACTTTCTATTAGTGGATAAATGGAGATTAGCATCATTTGCTGGGTTATTTTATGGTGTTTGTTCACAATATTTACCTTCATAAATTGATTCAATATAATCTTTACAGCAGCAATCCTTCCCTCATTTCTGGAAGACATATAGATAATGTAGTACTTACATTAAGGCTTACATGTCACTGAAAAACTGTGATTTTTCCCTTAGTTCAGTGGAGCAGCAAGATTATATTAACATAGGTTTAGGACATTTGCGTTCCCATAGGGTAACAGAGTAGAGCTGATACGACATGACTTGCCTTCAACAGTTGTTTTAGCAAGATATCCTTCATATACAATTTACCAAGCTGAAAGGCATAAGAGAGTAATGTTAACAAGAAGCACTGTTGGCAAAATTCTTGACTTTCATCTTTATCTGATTAATCCAAAGCAATGTGTTCCTTACAAGAAAGTATTTTCAACTGAATATATATGATAGAATATTTATTTCTTTTAAATGTCTGTAACTTCCCTGGGTCTATTTTTGGAGTGTGGGATTTTAATTCTACATAAGCTTTCTTCCTTTCACTGCAAGTCTTATGTAAAGAGTATGTTTAGAACTTTGGAAGCCTTAAAGCAGCAAGGTGCTATGTATTCATATAACAACTACTGAGCACCTGTTAAGTACTGGGCACTGTTCTAGGAACTGAGGGTTAGGATAGTGGTTAAAATAGGCAGAGGCATGAGCCACTCTGTGGCATTTGTATTTCTGTATGGCAGCAGTCCAGTGCAAAAATGGACCAGTGACAGAATATGTAGAAACACAGCAAGAGCTTTGGTCGTAATAAGAAGCAGGAAAGTGGACAGAGATGCCTAGGGGAAAGAAAGGTTAGTTTGCATTCTGAGTGGGTGGCAAGGAGAGAACTTAAGGGAAGTGTGACAGAGAGCAGATTCCTGTAGAAGTTGCTCAAGTGAGCTGAGAGGGTACCATGGTGGGGCCATTTTGAAACATTAGTTTCTGTTATCCTACTGTGTATTTGATGCCCACACTTGAGGGGTGCTCTGACCTGTTTCCTCTATTTACATTTTCCCTAAAATTCCTCATAGTCTGTTTTGTTGTTGTTGTTGTTGTTCTGTCAGGAGAAATGAACTCTTACAGAGCTCTTAGTTCACTGGATGAAAAGTATTGGGATGTTTTTTTGAAGATACCATAAAATGAAGCTTCCGTAAATATTTCAAACTACACCTTATCAAGAGATTTTTTAGTACACATTTGAAAGTGTAAAAAAAAAAAAAAAGCTTTTCCACTCTAAAAATGGTATTCTTACTAATTTACTAATTAACACTCTTCTTCCACTTAGCACTTTTCAGGACCTGATTTAATTACAGTTTATAGTACTTTAAATAGTGTTTTAAAGTGAGTCAGTGTTGCTTTGCTCAAAATATTGCAGGTTTCCCCCCACCCCCCCTTTTGCCTTCAGTTTTATGAAATGGATAATTTGCTTTCATAGCCAGAATCCTCATTGAAAAAAAAAAACATATAGTTCTGCTACTTGATGATAGAGCTGTGTCAAGTGAGGGATGCATTATGGACATTTGCTTTGCAATCATCAGGAGAGATTTAATTGACTACTATGCAAGTAGTTTTGTTTTGACTCTGGGTTTAGAATAAAATGAAATGAGCAAGAATTGTCCTATTTATTCTAAGTTTGCAGACTGTATTTAAATTGTCTGTCAAGGTATTGAGAAGGTTACTCTTTTGGAGAGGCATCCAGTTTTCCATTTATGATAACAGAGTAATCAGTTGAGAATAATTTGCTAATGTGGGCATTAATGTTTTAGCAAAACCAAGACAAGTCAAATAAATCCCATGAGTGAACCATAAGTTTCCCAAAACATTAAAATGTGAGTTTTAAATTGAGAGATAGCAGTGCAATTAGATATTTACCAGAACATTTTTCTCTTTGAATAAGATAGCCACAAAGTAACATAGTTGATATAATATTTAATATATCCATATTTAAGATGGGATAGATGAAATTCCCAGAGGGCACACTATAGTTCTAAGCACTGCTTCCTTCCTGGAAGAATTCCCAAAGGAGGGGGAGTTTCTTGCTGACACAAGAATTTCTTGTGATGTCACATTTATTTTTTTAAACCAGTAAAAATAGATTATTAGAATAATCTTACAGAGTTAATATAAAAGTAATTGGGAATCTATTTAGCTAGTATTTCTAGTAAGTTATATGAAAAGCCCACAAGAGTTCCCAAAAGTAAATAAGTAACTGCTGTTCCACCTTTATTATTCTCCTTTTCTGTGAGGCTTAAACCCCAGATTGCCTGGCCCAGAACTGTGAATGCATGTTTGGAAAAACAGTGCTAAGCAACATGTTAAATTGCTTTCTTCTGTATACACTGCAGGGTTATTTTCAGTTCTGCCCTTCACTGAAGGGAAAAATACTTATTTAAACAGAAAATACTTTCCTTTGGTTACCTAACATTTCTTTTCCTACTTCTAAAATAGATTTCTCTCTCTGTCTCTCTCTGTCTCTCTCTGTCTCTCTCTGTCTCTCTCTCTACCTCATGTATATATATATATATATTTTTTTAATTTTTATTTTTTTAAAGGTTTGTTATCTACAGTCCTTGAATTTTACTTTTTTTTTCAGGTACTGCAATCTTTCTATGTGCTGCTCAGCATTTCCAGGTAGTAAAAGTTTATTTTTAAAAAAGAAAATATTTCTCATCTGATAGAAAGTTATATAAAATGTTGCTGGGGAGTTTTAGGATCTGTGCTATTGAATTGGTTTCAGTTCGATGCAGTAATTTTTTATTTAAATAAAATAAGGCCTAGACATGTAAAATAGTTGAGAAAGAGGTGGTAGCAAGTCATCTGAACCCTTGAATGCTGCAGTTGTGGCTCCTTCCAATGAAACAGTGCAGTTTAGAGAAATGTGGAATGGAACAAAGCTGGGAGAAGTCTCTAGAAGAAATTGAAAGTTGAATTTACCTAGAATCCTTGGGATCTGGGGTAAACACTCGAGGTCACAGAGCCACATGAATGAAATTTGAGGCAAAGCCAGGCAGTTGCTGGTTCCTTTCTCTCTCCTAAGCTTGTAAGATCTGCAGGAAGGTTTCCATGAGACCCTTCCACAGTTGTCCTCTGCCTCTGAGCCACACCCAGGGCCTATTGTAGTCTTGCTTCTTCTCTTCTGCTTGCTCATTACTTTGGTTCTTTCAGAGCTGTTTAACTAACAAAATGCTTTCTTTTTTTATTTCGAGGCTTTCCCTGTCTGAATACTATTTCCCAGAGTGGTTTTCATAGGTTGCTGATAAGTGCCATTTGAAAAATGGGTTAGGTGGTTTGGTAAACACTGAGTTAAATCCCCAATGGGATTCTTTACCAGTAATTTGCATGCCTAATGAGCTGATATACTCCATGAAGTTACTGGAGGGGAAATGTGCCACATATCATATCCCTACAATATCTTTGTCCCAGAGCTCTGTTCTCCTAGAGCCTTATTCCTAGGGACCAGCGTGCCTTGGAACTCACTCTGCAGACAGTAGGTGAAAAATTCTGACTTTCATTTCAAAACTCGCAAAATAATAACACAAAACAGCCTGTGTAAACCTAAAGAACGAAACTATCTTCTCGGTTTAAGAGAGGAAAAGAGGCCAACTTTTCCCCCAGCTTATTCTGAAGTACTGTACTTGTGTGCGAGCCCATCAGCTGCCAAACAGGAAGAGCTGTTCCAACTCTAAATTTAGCTTGCCACCTTGCATTGCTGAAGGAGTGGTTTCCACCCACATGCTGCGAAGAGGTTTTGTGTAAACTGACGCTTCTTACTTCACCAAGTGAGAAAAATCATTAGCCTCCTCGCTCCCACCCCAGCCTTGCGGCCCATTTGCACAGTCTCTGCATGTTAAAGACGATCTTGCCAAACATTTAGATATTCTGGTTAAATTCTTTTGCACTGGTAATTTAAACTGGATCAAAATCAAAGATTGCTGTTGTCCAGGATTAATGGAACTGATCAACCTGTGTCTGTTTCTTCTTTTACTCACCAGGGCTAGACAGCTCTTGCTGTCCTATCTCAGCAAAGGGAAGCCACTTCTTTGCAACTCTGGGTGTACATGAATCAATTTGTATTGAACCACTTTATATGACAATCCTTGGGGCATACTTGTGTATTTTGGGCTATTTTGGTGCTTGCAAAATAGAATGCTCTAGAGGGCAAACTAACATTGTTACCTTGGGCTTGATTTATAGGTCTTTTTCCTGGGCAGCTGAACTTGTAATGATTTCTCTTTAAAGATTTATTAAAAGATCAATTGTCCCTGATGATTGGTCATGCCAGTGAGAAATAAGCAATGCTAAGGCATCCCTGGAAAGAATTGTGTTACAAGCTCAGTTGGTACTTAGTGAATAGTGTTTACTAACTGGCCCAAAGAGAGTCATGGTAAGTCCAATGAGGATTCGGACATGAGCCCTGTTGCAAAGTTTAAAGCAGATTCTCATTTGTGTTTCTGGAAACAATCACATTTATGAGCAAACCTTGATCTGTTTGCCAGAGAAACATAAGGATTAGCTGAAGAGAAAGAGGAGAGTGGAGACAGCAGAGGGAAGGCACAAAATGCACAAGTTGACTTAAAAAAGGGATAGAGCTAACATGACCGGATACACCATTTAGACTTTAAAAATTTGTGTTTTCCAAAGAATTTTTTGTGAAATTAGATTTTTCCACTATAATTATTCTTTTTAATATTATATGCTCATGATACATAATAATTGCATTCAACTTGGGGGATTCATGCCTATATATCGCATTTTTAACTATTTTACAGTCTGTTCTCTCTGCCCTCCAGTTTCCCTCTCCCCCAACCCCTCTCAGGTCTTTTAATTAATTATATTTTGGGTTTGTCATATGAGAGGCTGTGTGATATTTAACCTTCTGTGTCTTTATTCTGTGTCTGATTTCCTTAGCTCAGACCCTGTCCAGTTTAAATGCAAATCTTTTCCTTCTTGTTTCAGTAACATTTAATCTACCCCTTGTATTTTACTTTGTTGATATGTTACTTGCTTAAACTTTTCTACTGTAAATTGAGAAAAGTTGGATGAATTGTACTTAGTAAAATTACATTATGTAGACCTTTGCCTTAAACATCAGATGAAGAGTTGCCTAGGAGCTGACCTTTTGAAATAAGAGGTGTAAAGCTGCAATTGGAAGCATCAGTTCAGGGCTGACCTAAGTTTAGAATCTCAGCTCTTCCACTTGTGGCCTTCATGAAATCACAACTGTTTTATTAAACAATAATGCCTACCTTCTAGTACTGTAGTCAGGATGTCCCAACCCAAATAAGGAGAGTAGTGTTCTTGAGCCAGAATGAGGACGAGAGTCTGAAACCTCTTCTTTATTCACCAAAGCTTCACATATCATAATTTACTTCCACTTAAAAAATGTGTTTCTGGAAAGGGGTGATGGAGCTCTTTTATTTGTGGAGGAAAAAATACAGGAAAAAGGCCTGAAGAATGCAGATCATTCAAACTCTGTAATTTGGTGTTTCTCAAGTAAAAAATTAGGTGATTTAATTTTTCTGTCACCATGGGATAGATATTTTTTTCAGCTTTAGTAAAGTATATCCAAAAATGTGGGGTCTTGCTGTAGTTACATCACTAAAAACTACTTGATTTATTTCCAGAGATGAGACAGAAATGTCTTTAGAAATGTCTGCCAACCACAATGCATTTTGATTAACCACTGCTACTACTAATTTTTAGTTATACAAATTAATAGAGTGCCTAATTATGAGACAATCTTGGAATTTTCTTTATGTCATATTCTTGTATCTGTATTAAACATAGATGAAAGGACTGGTCATTTGAACTTCCTAGTTTCATGGGAGTTTCCCTGAGGTCATCTGAGTGAAGGCACTGCTTTTTATTTTCCTCTGCTATTCATCCAATCCAGATCAAGAAGATGTCAGTTTCAGAATGGCTTATCTTCTGTACATTCGAAAGTGAAAAGAATTTCCTCCAAAAGTAGGTTTATAGGTGAAGAGTAGGCTAGACCATTAAAAAACTAAACCAAAAGAGTAGAAAATTCTTTGATAAACTGCAATGTGGAGTTTTTCTAGGCAAGAACATCCTAAGACACTTACGTCTGAGAAAAGAACAGAGAAGGAACAGCCATTTTAGTGCAACTGAATATGAATATTTTTAAAAGAACCAAATATCATGGGAACTACTTTCTCTCCTGTAGGAGAGCTTGAGTCACTTGATGGTGCTAGAGATCAGAGTAGTTACTCTTGGGATGTTTGACTCCATGAAGTAGTGGGAAAGCAAACATTGGCCTTGGCTGACCTCAAGTATCTTGATGTAAAGTGTTTGGCAGTACCAGGCTATGTCTGTAATAGCAAAACTGAAGCTTTCCCTCACCAAGGAGGATCTTGTAGGTCTTCTGCTCTTTTATCCTTCTGCAGCTCTCATAATCTGCAAAAAGCGCAAAGCATATGGTCATCACAGGGATTGTCTGGTCCTTTCTCCGTGACTCCTTGCTTAGGTATCAGTTCTTGTGAGTGATGTCTCCTTTGTTGTAATTCTTAGACTCCATTTCTTTCCGGTGATGAGAAGGAGGATGACAGCACATTATTTGGAACTGAAAAAACTTGACACAGACAGGAATGCTTCCAGTTATTAACATGATCCCCTGCTCACTTATAGTCTACTTAGCCTGCTTGGTTTTAAATGAAATGTCTGAAATATGCTGCCCTGGAAGAGGCTGCAAGGTGGAGTCCCCTATTTCCTTGCTGATGTGTGCAATAGCAACTGAAGTCTTAAAATATTAAGCATGCAGTATTTTATAAAATACATTTTATGTTGATATTGCTTTATTTTTTAATATGGCAAAATACACCCACCAGCGCTGGTATGTGAAAAGATATTCTGAACTGAATTCATTGTTCTTTATTTTAGATTTATGTTGAGGTATTATTACAATTGAAAGTATTATAGTTACTTTCATGTGAGTTAAAACTCAGCTGTAACAATTCACTGACTAAATATTATGACGGTAGTCAGCTTTCAGTTGGAAGTGTTAATTATTCACCTCATAGTAGACTCACAAAAAAGATTTACCAACAGCCTCCTACGAGTAGAAAGAATATTGTCTCTTGGCATATTTTTCAAACAAGCTTCTCACATCCCCAGTGCAGAATTATTGTACTTTCTCTTCTGTGACATGTAAAAGGCTATAGATACACACACAGGATTGGATGTGTCATTCTGGGATAAAAATGATGTGTGTTTTTATTCATCCAAGTGTTCATTGGAGCCTTTAGTTGGCTCTGTAACTTAAAGAAAATCTTGATTAAGAAAGTAATATTTTGTATGTACATATAATTCATACACTTTTGATTTGGTGGCCATTTTTCTTATGTTCTAATAATTTAAAGCAAAAGTTTAAATTGTTATCAATTTTTTTGTGTATTATAACAGTAAAATTACAGGGGAGATCATTTAGTATACAGCACAATGTATAATTTGTAACACATTTTATAAAAAGAAATAGGAGAATATCATAGGAGAATGGTTTTTAATGTATAATATTATATTTCATTTATATTATTAATTTTATGATAACAGCATCCCAAAGGGAATATCTGGGTAGGGGCTTCTGTTTCGGTGTTTCAACAACTGCACTGGACCTGTAACCCAGGGTCGGTGCCAAAATTTCAATTTAGTCATGCTGCAGGTACATCATGGTTTATGCTAACGAGCAAAGCCAGGTATTTTCAGTCTAAGTCCTTCTTATGTTTTCATGCTCTATTGTCTTTTTTACAACAATAAACTCAACAAAGAAGAGGTTATTTTTTGATTAATCTTCAACATTTTCCTTGTTTTAAAATTTCAAGGTTAAAACAGTAAGTAATCGTTTACACCCAAAGCTTTTATTTTTATTTTTATTCTTTTATTTTTGATTTTTGTCCTGTTATTCCTCTTAATTGTTTCCATATCCTTTTCTTTTTGATGTTTCTTAACTTTTAAGCTGCTTCTTTTTATACTACAACTCATATGCTAGTATGTCTGAAATCTGCTTTTCTGTGTGATCTACATGTCTACCTTCATTTTTTTTTTTAGTATTGTTACTGATGATGTGTATCTTTCTCTTTTACTAGTTTGTTTTGTTTGTTTGTTTTGGTGTTGCTGCCTGAGTTTTCTTTTGTAATTTGTAGTTCATTTGTATGTTTTAGAACTTCGACAATTTGTTTATTTTTCCCAGTTATACACTGTAGCTTCCTTATTCTTGTGCTGAATGACATAAACTAAGTTCACTGATTATTTGTGGACTACGAAGATTCATAAGCCACTGAAGTCTGAGTAGGGATGCGTAGGGGTCACCTCATAAACACAGTTTGGCCAGTGGGAGCCGGTGTAGTTTCTATAGGATAAGAGTATAAACCAGCTTTGTTTGTCCCTAGGCTTATATTATCTTATCGGTAGTTACTGTGGCAGCTATTTAAGATCAGGGTTTGGCAATTTCTTGGTGAACTGCTTATTTTTTAAAGGGACTTAATATATTTAGGATGTTTGTTACTAAGTTAGGGTTTCCCTGAGTTGCAATTTCAGCTGTAAAGAAAGGGCAGAATTTAGCAGGTCAGTAATACAAGGAATGAAAATACATAAATGGCATTAAGCATAATTGCTCAAAATCAGTGATGCGTACCCACAAAGTATTTCACAACTTTGATCCAAGTACCATTTATTCTGATTTGAAATGAATTCTGATAGTTGACCTTAGATGCTTTCTTGTCATTTTCTCCCAACCTTTTTTTAGTGATGTATGCCCACCTCAGATCTTCTCCTGTACTACCACATAACCTCTTCTATTGGTATGGCCCAGGGAATACAGGCATTTATCTGGTGTTATTCTAAGAGTTAGGGAAGTTGTAAAGGATGTTTGCCACTTCTTTTAATTTGGTTATTTTCTATGCATTCCATAAGATTTTAGCATTGCCTGAAAACAGAGCCCATGGGATGGGGCCAGGGCCTCAATTTTCTTGCCTCAGAATTGTCATATTGCAGCATGATCTAGGTATGGGCTAGGAACAAGGCCAAGTATTTTCAATTTAAATTTTAGCAAGGGTGGCGAAAACATTAAACATGGCTGGGAAATTTGGACAAAGGGATAATTGCCTACAATACCTTCCCGTTAAAAACACAAACATTAAAATTAGCAACTTCAGACCTAACATTTTTTTCTAGAATTAAATTAAGACAAACTTGTATTGTGTTAACTTTTTATATAGAATATTTGTCTTCTGAGGATGTGATCATTTAAGAAAACAAGTTATAGAAAGATGGAGCCTTCTGTACAAATGATTGCATCAGTGTTAGAAGGTAATAAGTACTTCACCTCACAGTATTATTGTTTTTAAAATAGATTTCTGTTCTTCCAAATGATTAATTGGAAATTTATTCATATTGGCTATTTTAAAGTAGGTGTAAGAAGTAATTATTTTTATATAATGCAGATGTAAAAGAAGATGGTGTCTAATTACAACTAGTAGCAATTGTTGAAGGAAAAATATAGTTTTAATTGTGCAAATATTAAATCACACATAAATAGACCTTTTATGCAAAAGGTTAATGTATATTATCAAATTGAGTGTAACGTTCCAGAAATTTGGCATTTGAAGTAGGTTGAGTTGACAAAAACTTAGGCTATCAAAATAGATTCAACTTTTTTGGCAGTAAAAGTATTTATTAATGAGTTCTTAATATGTTCACTAGCCTAAATAAGGAATGTGCTTATATTCATAGCTGTCTTCATTCTTCATTGAAACTTATGGTGACCTTAATAAGTGTCATACCATTCTGCAGCCAGTTGGACAACAGTGAGCATCTTCCTGGTTGAAGACAGTCTAGAATCCCTGGAATTCAGGGCAAAGGATCTAAACAGGAGAAGAGAGTGGCAATTTAACAACCGCCGGTAAATTAGAAAACTAGACTTTAAAAAAAAAATCACACATAGGGGAGGAAAAATTACCAGTTTTATTTCATTGATGTCTATAACTTATAGGTAAAAATATTCACTACCATTATGGAGCCAACTATAAAGGCAACAAATAATGGTTAGAAGGTGGGAATTTGAAGAAATGCAGTTACGTTTTTCATTCCTCTCTTTATGATCTTTAAAAGGTCTATTTTATACACAATCAGCCAATATTTTAAGAGTGGAACATTTCAATTTTAGATCTCCGGCTCTCCCCTACATTACAGAATACACATTTTATCTGATAGGACGCATGGCGAAGAATATTAAAAGATACAGTGGCTAACTTTAAGTGAAATCAGGTGTGTACAGAATCATTTTTACCGTGGAAATGTTTGGGAACATCCAAAACTGAGTTTTCACTTTAACTTTTGGGTCTTTCGTGTTACTCCGTGTGTGTTGTTTTTGCCATGCGATAGGTGCTTTCAGAAAGCTTCCTGGTTGTAGTTCTTAGTATGTGGAGTTATTCACAGATTTTAAAAACTGAATATATGGAATTGCAGAATCATTATTCTTAAGATGACAGAAAACTCATTAATGTAAGTGTTGGAACATTAAATAAGTGACAGCCAGGTTGTAGATGCACATCAAAATGTTTTTAAAATATTATTCTTCTAACTTTATATTCTTTGACTTCTAAATTATTATGAAGATACAGGGCGTGCAGTGTGTTGGTCATTGTTGAAAGGTAGGAGTGCTGTGTGTGTGTGTGTGTGTGTGTGTGTGTGTGTGTGTGTGTGGTGAGTTTTTGTGGATGTGATCTGCATTTAATCTGGGGAAATTAATTCCCTAAGCTGCTGGCAGGCAGCATGTACTTGTTAATTATTCAGGTGGATGACAAATGCAGAGCAGAGGTTCCGGCTAAGACAAAGTTTGTATGATGCATGTTTAGTAACTGATAGGCCTGACATTCTGTGGTGTCTTATTCAGGGCTAATCCTAATAAGCTGCCTGGTGAGATGAACGCCTTTCCTCCTGTCCTCTGCAGAGAAAACAGAGATCTGAAAAAAACTTCATTAAGGCAATAAATCCTGTACTTCATGGTGTTCTTGGAAAAGGTATCTTGTCCAGATGAATAGCAACACAAAGTCAGAATGCTGATGTGATATTGAATACTACAGCAAATAAAGCCTCGCACTAAGGCTTAGCCACTGCCTTCTTTCTGTTATGAAGGAGATTCCAGCTTAATTTGCTGAGACTACTGTACGCAAATGGAGACTTTTAAATTAAGTTAGTACCCTAGCATTACCATTGACAGCACAGTGCTTTGTTAATGAGTTTCAAGTGGTAGAGAAACTTTTTCTTTCCCTCTTATTAAATATGGTTAGGAAACTTTCATACATTCCAATATATTTTATTAGGATGGAAAGATTTCCCATGGGATTGCTGGGAAATATTTGTCAAGGAACTGCTCCACATGTCTTTCTCTCAAAATTTGCCCTTGCCTTCATTTCTGTTCTCTCTCCATCTCTGTCTCTGTCGATCTCTCTCTGTCTCTCTCTCTCTCTGCCTTTGCTAAATAAACTATGCAAGGATTCGAGTAGCTCAGCTAGAAAGTACTACAAAGTCATGTTCCTGTCTTAGTTGTCATGACTTAACTTTTCTAGTTTACTTGACCTTTGCTTAAATGTATAACGTTAACTGATATAGGACTCAAATGATAATGTAAACCAGTTTAATTTCAAAACTTCAAACTCATTTCTAGACACTAAAGAAAGGCAGTGTGTTTCTTGAGAACTATAAGTGAGGTTAGTACTGAAATGTGAATCAATATTTCAGACTTGTCCTTAGTTACAGTTGTGACTTTGTGCAGTCATTTAGCCTCTCTGGCCTTAGATTCCTCATCACTCAGTGATATAGTTCAACTATACATGTAATCTGTATTTCTATGATTAAATTATTTTACTTTTGTCTAGTTTTGTGGCCATGATGAGCTCCTATCCAAACCAGTTTATGAGGATTAAAATTTTTGTTTATTTTATTTTGCCTATATTAAGGTCATGATGGCCATTCATGATCTTGGGGTCTCCTGTGCAGCTCCTTCAAGGTTAGCTCTTCTACTTGTCATATTATTTTATTCATTACATTTTAAATATCATTTTGGTCATTTAGAACTCTAGTGTTACTTGTGTAATGTGCCAACAGTTGTATTAACTACTTTATAACAGCTTGAAACAAAAATGGTAATATGCGTATAGAAGAAATACCTGAAAGTAAACTATTACTAGTTTGTTGGGAGATGTTCTGTGGTCTCCCCAAGTGATTTTCCTTGACATTCCAAGCATTATTCTGTCTCCTAAAATTGTATATTTTTCATCTATTATTTTCTATATTAGTCACTTTCTCATTACAAAAAAACCCCACACCTATCAAACAGCCATCATTTAAATGAGAATTTATTTGGCTTCTAGTTTCAGAGATTTTAGTCTATGATTGGCTGACTTCAAGACAGAAACATCATGGCAGAGGGGCTTGGTGGTGGAATGCTGTTCACCCTCTGGCAGCCAGTAGGCAGAGAGAGGAAGAAGCTGGAAACAAGAATAAATGCTTCCATGTCACACCTGCTGTGACTCCTCTAACCAGGCCCCGCTTCTGAATACCTGAGAGTTTGGGTGAATGTTTTAGATCTAAACTCTTAGTAACCGTGTCTTAGTTACTTTTTTTTTAAATCACTGTGACTCAATACCTGACATCCAAAACTTAGGGAGGAAAGATTTATTTTAGTTTACAGTTTCAGAAGGTCTCAGTCCATTCCTAGGTGGGCAGCTGGAAAGTGATGGAAGCACGTGGCAGCGCTGGAGAGGGAGCAGGGCCAGAGCCAGAGCTCCAGCGGCAGAGATCCTCACAACATGGTGGTACAGAGAGAGTCTGGGAAGGACAGAACCAGCACACACTCCTACAGGTCAAGCCCACGCCCCTTGTAGCCAGACCCACCTCCCAGCCCTATGCAGTATCCCTAGGAACATGAGGCTTTTAGGGGACACTCCAGATCCAAACCACCACAAACCAGTAGGCTACAGTTCTCTCTTGTGGCCCCTTTTTAGTCATTTTCTTTTCCACAGCAATAATAATTCAATCTCCTTACAACATAGATTTGTTTTATTATTGATCTTTATATAAACGGAGTCCTTGTAGTATGTGTTCTTTTAAGTTTATTTTTTTGCTTGACATTACGTTTATAGGACTTAATGTATACACATCATTGCTGTTTGTTGATTTTCATTGCTGTCTAGTGTTTTGTTTTGAGAATTTACCACTGTTTATTTTACTGCTAGGGAACATCTGTGCTATTCTGAATAGCATAGATGTCAATGTTGTTTGTGTCTCTTGAGTGACATAGATACTTGTGCTGTGTGTGCGTGCAGATGTGTAGCTGCTTAGCTGTGGGGTACGCAGGTGATTGTCTTTTGTAGATAATGCCAGTTTTCCATAGTGGTTGTACCAGTGATCAGAATACGAGCATCTCATGTTCTCCTTACTTCTGCCAACACATGTTTTGTGGTTTTTAGTTTTATTCATTTTGGTTGATGTGTATTCATTATGGTTTTAATTTGTGATGCCCTAGTTGCCAGTGATGTTGAACACATTTTCTAATGCTTATTGACCATTTGGAATCAGTTTTCAAAGTAACTAATGGCATCCTTTGTCCAATTTGTTTCAGTTACCTACTTTCTATTTGTGGATTTTTTACATAGTTCAGTTTCAATTCTCTGTGTACTTTTGTGATCCAAGTATCTCCCCCATATCTTTCCTTTTCACTGTGTTAACTGTGCCTGTGGATTAAAGAGTTATACCATAACGTGGTGCAATTTGAATTTTTACATATTTAAAAATATTTGTGTCCTATTGAGGAAGTCTTTACCAATTCCCCTGGTATGCATATTTTTACACGTATCTCCTTTAACAGTGTGGAATTTATTTTGATGTATAGTATTGGGTTGAAGTCCATATGGGTATCTAAATAACCAGTGTTGCTGAGTTGGCATTATCTTTTCCCTATAGCATTGTAGTGTTGCCTTTATCATAAATTAGTTTCTATATTTGGCACAAATACTAGTAATAATCTTAGTGTTTTACTAAAAATATTTTAATATTTAACATACGATTGCAGTCATACAGTTATCATCAGCACATATTTGACTGATCCAGAGGTGATGCCGCTGGCAGGGATGGATCCTTTGTCTATCACTGTGCTAGGTACTCTCCCTAATGATTTTTTTCAGTGTTTGAAATAAACTTTTAGGAAATTGAGACAGATAAATCACATCACTCATAAGTAGACAAATGTGTATTCTAACGGAAGTCTAATTTCAAGTCTTTATTTTTAATAGCTGTAACTCAATTGAAGAATTTTACCAAAGGCCAGGTCTATACAATCTAAAATCTATTAATTTAATTCTTAATAGAGAAAGCAAGAAAATAAAACTAATGTATCAGAATAGACTTTTTATATTATATATAACTTGGTATATTCAAGTTAATACACTCAAATGAGACTGATGTAGAAGTAAAAGCAATGAGGGTGTGTAGGCTTGCAACACTCCTGCTCTCCTCTTAGGAGTGATGTGATATAAAATCTCAAATTAGTTTGAGTTTTCTTTTAGTTTTAAAAATTGCCCAGGACAACTACATGTCGAGTTTGTGTACTGCAGTAGGTTACCCAGTTGAGCAGTTTCTGGAAAGTGAAATTTCACTCATGCTGCAATAGCCAAACCCTGCATCGCGGGGCTAAGTCGGTCCAGAGGAGGGAACTGGAGGGACTCTTCCTAATCGGTACAAAACCTCGGAGAGGTAATGGTGTAACTCCTCACAGATCCAGAAGTGCCACCAAGGGCAGGAGGGATTCCCTGAGGAAGGCTCCACACAATGCATTCACTTCTGAGCAGGCAGCACATGCTGCTTGGCAGATGTGTGAGGGCATTTCTTCTGCTGGGTCCCATGGCAATTGCTCAGCTATAGCAAGGGTGTCAGTATAAATATGTACTGTAATATGTGCAATGTTTTAGTACCATAATTAATTAGATACTAAATTTGAGGACATGAGCTCTTAAAAACCTCATGAAATCTATTAATGTCTTCATGTTATCAACTTCGCATATTTTCGTGTACTTGCAAGATTCTGCATATATTTCAGGAGGCTCAGGGAATAGAGAATTTATTCCATGGGTTGTATAACCCTAGGTTCAGAAAACTGGCATTAAAGTTCTACCTTGCAGATAAAAAAGAATAAAAACTCAGTTTGAATGTGAAAAATTTGCAGTAGGATGTGGTGATAGGGTGAATATGCTTTACATAAAAGAAATTCTTCACTAAAAGGAATTACTTGCAATTAAGTATCTAAATAGTATTTACAATTAACCCAATAAGTATGCTTTATGAAGGCAAATATAAGAGTATATGAATAAAGTTGTGTAGGATGCGTGAAGAACTCCATTGTAGGGGAGGTAAAGTGGTAATATAAGTTGTCTAGAAATTATTTACTTATCTGTGTGTCTACCCAACATATATCCAGTTTTACACTGTTTTAATAAATATAGAAAATAAACCCTTAGCATGCTAGAAGGCCCTGTCCCTTTTCTTGGCTTAAATTTCAAATTCTTGTATTTGCCAGTCTGAGGTCCAGTTTGGGAATAGGTAAGATACAATCTAGTAAAGAAATGGTTAGTTTTCTAAAACTTAAAAGTTAAGCATTTAAAATTTATTTTTCTGTTCAGACTGGGCATCCATCATCTAAAAATATGAAATCCAAATGCTCAGAAATTTGAAACTTTGGCAGTCAGTGTAATAAAGACTCTGCAAATATTCCAAAACCTGAGAAAACTCTATAATTTAAATATTTCTGGTACTGGGGCTTTTAGGTAGCAGTGTTAAACTTGTGTTTTATTGTCCTTCATGCAAAATATTGAACAAGTTTTGATTTATGAATAACTTATTTTCTGAAGAAATTTGACATGGTTCAAGGCAAGTACATGTAGTTTCACAAAATATTAGTCTAAATTTCTCTTTTAGGTCTTTCTATATTTAATATTAAGATACAAAGTTGCAATAGGCCTTTCTTGGACTCATTAATATGTTGACAGTCTTCTTGAAAAGCTTTTGTCATAGTGATTGTGTTAAGTTGTAATTTTTTTCTAGCAGAAAGGAGTCATTCTGCTCTATGTGAATAACTGATATGTACTGAGTCGTTTTTTTGGAGCTCTTGCTATATATTAGAGTCTTGTTTATTCATAAAACAAAAAACCCCACTTAGACATTTTTATCTATCTGTATATTACAAAAGAAAAAATATAATTTTTAGTAGTTTGATACCTATTTTTCTAATTGAATATTAATTGAGAAATAAAAAGTTTCGCTTGAGATCTTTACTAATGTCAAATTGTCAAGAAGATTTGTTCATCTGAATTAGTGAAAGTCCTAGGATACCATTTGTGTTTAGTGCATATTTTTTCTAATCTAATTTTTTATAGTATAAGCAATTAGACTTGTTATCAACACAAGTGGAGATTTTTAATTACACTACATACCAAACTAAATTTCTGGCCTCTGATTACATTGTATTTCCAATGTTGACTCTAAATGGGTGCTCCCAAGGCATTGACATATTTTGTTTTCTGAAGGGGAAATATCAATCTTGATATGTTTTCTCACCTTATGCAACATAAGGCTGAACTTCAAATGACCCTGAATTGTCAATTATTCTGATTTATTGGACTCTATTTCATTTGAAGGGTCATCAGTAAGGTAATAGATTGTAATTTACTGTAGCTAGTTAGAGTACTCAGAATATTGTGACTAGTTCTTTCTAAAATAGCTGGATTCTAGGTCAATTTCTGTACTTACGCCATCGCCACACATACCGGCAGGCAGACATTTGCACCTGGTTGAGCACATACATCAGTATCTAATACCTGACCCTTTCCACATGCTTACCAATCCAAGCTCTTCCTTTTTTATCTCTTATCTTATTTAAGAATATCATCTAGTAAAAGAAAAATATGTTTCCTTCTTGCTAGATGTTTAGTAGATTTATTAATGATATCCTAGAGTTTAGAAATGAAAATATGAGTTTGTACATAGTACTTTTAATAGTGATTTTAAAGGAGGACTAACAGTTGATTATGAAGAATGAGATGTTTAAAACCTTCATCTTTACAACTAGGTATCATTTAATAGAAGTACTGGTGATTTGCAAACAGAATACATTCAGAGGCAACACAGAAAAAGTAGTCACTTAAAATATAAAACAGAATAGAAAGGGTGGCATAGAGTTTGCTGATAGAGTATATAGTTGTTGGAAAAGTATTTGTAAAGGTTTTTAAATTTTTATCTTTAAAATTATGTGTCGTTAGAAATAATCCTCTTAATTCAATTGCTTCATTAGAGGCTGAGAAGTGAGAAACAGACCAGATACAGAAAACATATTGCAGTTGAGCCTGCTGAGGCTCGCACAGGAAAATGTATCTAAAATTGGGTTAGAGTTCACAACTCAGGGTCTGGACCGACACCGTTCCCTCATGTCATTCTGCTGAGCATGCTCGGTTTATGCCACTGCCTCAGTCTGTCCCCGCAGTGTTAGACATAGTCAGCATTGTCGAATTGAATATCCAGCAGTCGCCTTGATCCTCAGTTCTGCACTCCAGACCTGTCCCTTTCTCTCTGTTACATGGTTCAGTATAGAGTATGACCATTTACCCTCTTGCTTTCTGTGGGATCTCTTTCTTGTCCTACCCCATTGCCATGTGATCACTTGCTGTTAAAATTGGATGTGGTTATATTTACAAGGTTACTTCCTGTACAGTGATAAGCGAAGGCCAGGAAAGGATAGAATGCAGTACATAGTAATGACTGACTGTGCAGATATGGTGCCTTGGGGGGAGAAGCTACGAGGACTAGGAGAAAGCTGGCCTGTCACATAGAACCGTGAGTAATGGGAGTGCAGTCGTTGAACTCAGAAGACCTGGGTCTAAATCACGGTCCTGGTGATACGTGCTGTGAGATCTTGGCTTAGTCTTCAGAAGTTTTGCCTCATTCCCTCCAGGATTTAAGTGGAAATAGTAACTAATTTATATAAAACTGCTCAGATGATTAATTGAATAATCTTGTGAAGCATTTGACATATAGAAACTGCTCAATAAACATCCAGCAGCTTTTTAAGTTTTTATTGGAATAGCAGCCATAAATGAGAGGTTGAAGATAGCACCAGCAGACTCTCCTGAGTAGCTGAACAGGAAGCACACAGGTGTGCAATGAAGCTGATTTTGCTGGTCCAGGAATGGGAATGAAAGTGAGCAGACAGGAGGCCTTGGCTGTGGAGGGGAGGTTTGTCTAAGAGAGGCTCTCATCTAAAGCAAATCAAACTTTTCTGAATTTTGTAGAGATTTTTGGTTTTGTCTCTAAACTTACCTACCAAGGTTAATGGTTAACTTGTCTAATTTTTTTTATTTATATAAACACTAGCTATCTTGCCTCGAAAATTACTACCTTTCAGTTTAGCAATCTGTAGGTATCTATTAAGTGTGTAGTTCATTTAATTATTTGTAAAAGGCATACTTCTCTTCTAAACAAGATTATAGTGTTAGTGATAACTTTATAATGAACTTAAGTGATTAAAAAATCAGTTAAGCGTTGTGGTGTGTGCCAGTAAATTCTTCCAGCTAGTCAGAGACTGAGGCAGGAGGCTGGTTGGAGCTAGCCTGGCCAACACAATGAGACACTGAATAGAAAGAGAAAGAAAAATCATAGATGTGCATGGTGGTGTATACTTGTAATACCAGCACTTGGAGGGGCTGAGGCAGGGTGGGGATATAGCTCGGTGTGAAGGCTCTGGGTTCTGTCCCCAGTACCCACCCCAAACACACACACATTCACTCACACTCCCTGAGATCTGGTGAGATACGGTCTCTATTCAGAAATTCAGGTAAAACATGAGGAGGATGGTATGATTGTTCCATGCCTTGGCTCAGTGGTCCTGCAACTGTGCCTCCAGGGACAATGCTGTTGATTTCTGGGTACTAATCAGAGAGCCGTGGAGCTCCTAACTCTTCAGTTTTCCTGGAGGCATCTGTGACCATATCAGAGGCTGTTTTTACTTGACCTCTTCTTGAGGATGTCAGGATTATCGGGAAGCCAAAGGACACGAAGTTCTGCCATTTTCACCACTGACTTACCATTAATAGCAACCTTTTTTAGCCTGAACTGTTTTGCATATTTTATGGTATACTTACACGATGCTTTAGCCATGTTGAATTTATCGTATGTGTATAGGATATTATTAGAAGCTTTGTTGTCATTGGGATTAAAAAGTAGAGCGAGCATCAGTTGTAGAGAATAGCATCCTTGACGATATTGCTAAAGAGATATTGCAAGATTTGTTTGCACTATGGAATTTTAATTGCCTCAGCTTCAGACTTTCCAGTTGTATTTTTGAGGTCAGTCAGTACATCTCAGTTTTGGAGGAATATCCCTTGAGCTGTGCTGGGTAGTGACCAAGGGAGGAAGCGAAGCTTTACCTGGCACTGACCTCCAGCACGTGTTCACAGAAACAAGAACTGCTCTGCTCAGAAACTATGCTGTGTTTCAGGATGCAGAATGAGAAAGATTGTGGTAAGTAGATTTCTTTTAGGAGAGTCAATGCCTTCAGAGGTGAGTGTGGGCAGAGCTGCAGCATGAGCGGTACTGGGCAGGTGGCTCTTGGGTGACAGAAGGAGATGGGATGATACCATTAGAGGAAAGAAAAAGTACCCCTGAAATGTAAGTATGTTGCTGATCAGTATCTCTGTTTACCTCCAACACAGTATTGTAATATTGTAGACTCACTGTCTGAGGACCATGGTACCTCCGTGTACAGAGTTTACCTATTATGTCCATAGCAGCAGGACTTTGTTTTAATACTTTCATTAAAAAACCCGGGATTTTAAATTGGGATTTTAAGCATCAAGTAGGCTTGAACATTAGAATATGGCTTTAGTGTCATTCCAAAGATTGATTGACGTGTTGTAGTGTTTTTAAAATATCCCGTTCTTGCTTTCTTTGTGTGCTTCTTCTACTTCAAAGGATGATGCCACTTCAGTTCATATGGGTGAAAGTCCATAAGCCACTTTCATGACTAATCTTAGTTGAGAGTCCCCTTCACCACACGATAGTGAGTTGTGGGAATTTTATGTGATGTAACTTGTTGAAAGAGGAGACACAGTTTCTTCTGTGGCTCTCTTTAGTTTTAAAAGCTACTGGGCATTTTAGTGTAAACATCTTACATTTAGAGAAAATATGAGTTAGCCAGAGGCCAGAATGGAAGTGCACTCCCTGTTGTGCCTATAATACAATGTGGGATGCCAGTTGGCCTAACACAGGAACATTTAGATTTTGTTTTAGAGAGGAAGCAGCACATGGCCATAAGCCACATTAAGTTCATTAGGGGCAATTCAGCTGCTGCAAGACAGAGTTAATGTGGTGACAGAAATAAACTCTTCAGTGACTCAATTCTAGTAGCACCAATTTCAGCCAATTTATCAGACAATTGAGTAAGTTCTGTCCTTGAGATGGATTTAAAAAAATATGGTGCCCATCTTCTTGTTTGGTTTATTTGAGTTTCCAGACATAGTTCGGTATATGAAGAAGTAGCTACCTTTTCACCAGGCATGTCAGCTCACATGATGGAGGCTGAGTGCATTTCTGCTCTCTAAAGAAGGCTTGACTAGGCAACCTGAGAATGTGGGAGCGCATCTAGTAGAAGGTTTATGATGTGGGAAAACGTCTAATGTATCCTGAGGAAGGAATGTGTATGTGAGTGCATGTGTGTGTGTATGCAGATGCACACACGTGCTGTGTCTATGTATTTGCTTTTGATAATCTGTGTATCTCTGCAAGAGAAATAAAGGTTAAAATCACAAATAATAACATACAAATTGGATTACAATCATGTTTGCTAAATACGGAAATAAAAATTGTAGTTATGTATGTAAACAGTCACATTAAAGATATAACTGAGTGACATTTCAATCTGTCACTTAGCATATTTCTTCCAAGGAGCATTAAATTTCATTATCTTTAAAAAACCTGAAGTGTGGCCATTTTACTACATTTTAAAGATGAGAAACATAAGTAAGAAATAGAGCAAGGGACTACCAGGGTGGCATTTTGCATTCTTGTTGACACAAAGCAACATGCTCAGTTCTGAATTTATCTCCGTGTCCCAAATTGACTAACATCTGCTTATTTGTTATTTCTACCTGTGCTCTTTAAAATAAATCTTTGTATTACATTAAATTGGCTGCTAAGGCGCAGCAAAAACTCTTCTATGTTAAAGTGGCTCTGACAATATTAGATAAATAAACAGGCAAAATACAGAACAGGCTGGAGGTAGCATTCATTAGTAATGGCTTAGTTCTGCTTGTAACTGTTGGTGCTATGTTAATAATACAGACATACATATTGAACATCTATCGTTGTTTAGAGAAAAAAAAATAAACGAGCCTATGCTCTTGAGACAACAAACAAAATATTAGTTTAAAAATGTATCTAGTAGTGACTTGGATCAAATTGATGGACTTATATGAATATCTTTCAAGTTTCTTCACACAGGAGTTATGTTAAAGAGGAGCTTAGATAGACAGAGATCTTTGTTGATTCTTCTGGATGCCTGGCTACTGAAGATATATTGATGCTTTTGACTGTAAGTTTGGAATAGTTATGTTGGAGAACATTGGCCAAAGGTCCTAGGAATAGGAAGGTCTAGACAGAGTGTCCTTCCTATGATCAAAATTTCAAACTGTTACCCAAGATGTTTTTACTTATATACAACAAATTCATCAAGTTAGACTTTTCCTTTCCCTTTGTAAAGTCTCGGAAATTAATTTGCAAGATATGTTGGTCTTCTCTTCTTAAGCAAATAGTTATTTTGAGGAGACAAAAAGTATATCATCAATTCTTATTTATTAATTGACAACGAAGTTGTCTCACAGGAAACAGTAACATTCAAGTGAGGTTATTTCTACTTAAGGAGTTGTCAAATGCCAACTTGCCAGTTCAGATCTAAATTTTTAATTCAATTTGAGTTCAGCCAAACTGAATCTGTACCAGAGTAGAGCAAAAATATGCTTTTTTTGAGACAAGGTCTCGCTCTGTAACTGAGTGAAATTTTCAACATTGCTATGTATCAAAGATGTTTTGTCAGTCAAAATAAAGAGATAAAGCGGAAGCAAATCATTGGCCCGTTGAAGTTGACTAATCAGTTTAGCCTTTTGAAAAATCACAAATAAGGCTGTGCCTTAGATTGCCTCTGGAGAGTTGCTCTTAAATGAGGGGGAAAGCTGTTATCTTTAAGAACAAAGTAATGACAATGGTAATAATCTGTAATTTGGAAAGATTTTATTTCCAGAAAATAATTTGAAGGTGCATCTATTAATAATCTTGTTTTGAAACTGATACACAGGAAGTCAAAATGACTTGCCTTGGTTCATACTATACATTCTTATAAAAAGAAGAGTACTATGTAATTTTCTAACACATCAGTTCTAAATGTTGCTAGACCTGATAGACAAGGTCTCCTCTCTATGATGCATACAATAATAGTTAATATTTTTAAAAGATACATAAGGAATTAACTATGTATATGTGCATGCACACATGAATTTCTTGTCCTTACTTGCATTTATCTCTAGGCATGGGTTGGGCAACTCTTGACTGTCACTTCTCTTTGAGTGGCACTGGCCACTATGTCATAAGTTTGTCCTGTGTCCTACGGCAGAATTAGGTCCAGTAGATGGATGTTCCCAGTTTGCTGAGATTCAATTGTCGATTCAGCCAAACCATTTGAGCTTCATGCTTTTCCCTGGGGTTGTCGGACTGAGTAATTCAAAGATTGAAATAATCTTTGTGGCTTTGTGCGCTATGAAAAATACATATTTTCTAAAAACTAGTGGACATTTAGAAGGATAGGTTTATAGGTTAGCAATTTGGCTTTGTATTTTATTTCCCAGTTTCATATATTGATGCTACTTAAGATTTAATGCCTTTTTTATTATCCAAGAACATGATGCTGTTATTCTATTAGACAAAAAAGGTGACACAGAGGCACTCATGAGGTACTTTTAATTCTTGGAAAAAAGAATAAATGCAAAATTTCTTTTTAAGTTCTCATGTTTACATTCATGTTTGGGAATTGCATGCAGTTGAAAAATGCCTGTTCTCCTTCTGGAAGAAGAGAAGAGAGATAAACTCTCTGTTCACCCACTGATTGGATTCCCAGGGCAACTGGTTTTATGTTTCTCAGACTCACTTGAGATAATTTTTCCCTATGTGCAAAAGCCCAAATGGACACAAGTATTTTTGAGAAATCCAGTCTTCTAATCTCTATTAGAAACCTATTTATTGTGCTTTTATGTTTTAAAAACAAATCAAAAACCAAAAAAAACCCTAGTCAGACATTACAACTGCATCATATCCAAATAAAATACTGTCATAAATATAGCCTATGAGTTTTACTCTTATGCAAATTCATTTAAAAAATGCTCTGACAAATCAACATCAAAATGTGTACAAATTACAAGAACAAATAGAATGTTGGTGTTGAATGGTTTGCTTATATTGAAACTATATTATTTTATGTGAAGTATGTGTAATAGAGCATTAGATTTGAAAACTCTGTGTTGAATATCATTTCTGACAGCCTTTTTTAGGGTCAC
Organism: Ctenodactylus gundi; assembly: GCA_004027205.1. NCBI lineage: Eukaryota > Metazoa > Chordata > Mammalia > Rodentia > Ctenodactylidae > Ctenodactylus > Ctenodactylus gundi. Next base: position 731,201 of record PVKB01000297.1, on the reverse strand, counting down.
TAAAATTCCAATAATTTAAGTCTAGAATTGAAGTCGATTCCAGAGAAAAATTTAATATAGTCTGCTCGGCTGCCAGCTTCAACATACTTTGAGAGCATTGAAATGGTTTGACACATTGAAATATAAAGTGCATTTGTCATATCTATTGGTGGAGTATTTTATGTGATCGCATCTAACAAAGATCAACTTAGAGTAAAACTTATGCTGGGCTTTTTTCTGTTTGTGGAGAAGATTTTGTTTTATCTTGTTTTCTTTACAGTCTTGATTTGATTTATTGTAAAATCCAATAAGCTATTCCTAGTAATAATAAAGAAACACATTGCCTGAACCAATTTTGAAATGCAGTGGAACATCTCTATATTACTACAATCATTTGCCATTTCAGCGATCCTCTTGAATTCAGCTTTGTGTCAAGAAAGGGCACTTTCCAAACTCAGCAAGAGATTAGAATGTGGTTTCAAATTCCAACCCAAAAAGTAGAAATTCTCTAATTTAGAAGAGAGCTTTTCAAGCTGAAATTCAGTTTTTTTCCATCTGTGAACTGGGGATGATACTTTCAAGCTTGTAGTTTTCTTTTGGTTATTTTTTGGTCATTGTTTTGGTAAAGATGTAAGTTGTTACAATACATGTATAACCCTTGCCCAGTGCCTGCCACCTAGCATAAGTTATCTAAGAAGCTTTGTTATACTCTTTAGGCATCTGGAAATTCTGCTTCATAGAATTAAATCTGAAGTATATCCAGGAATTAGAATACAATAAAATATTTGAGACCCCGGTATAGTTTGTTTCTTTAGGAAAATATACATTTGATATTGTAAAAGTAATGCAATTTTCCAAGTATGTTTTTAGTCCTCCAGATTTGTGTGTTTGAGCAATTTGTGGCTTCTTAGGGGACAGTGTAATCACAAAGCTGATTCTGACTGGTTATTCTGAACACAGGTTAGATTGGAAGTGACCTAGACTGTGTTCAATAGTGCTATTTATGAGAAATCACAAATTCCTTTTAAGATTTTCATGTGTACAGCCACTAACACAGTGGTTGCTATTTAAATTTTGGTTTTTAATTTTAAGAAAACAATAGTAAGTAGATGAACATTGAATTGCGACTCCTACAGTCAGAACACTGTTTCTGTGCCCTTACCAAAAGCTTCTGGCAAGAGTAGTTTGGTGTTATCCTTTCAATATATAATGATATATTAAGTTGCATGGAAATTTCTGTTTAATAGAGGTTGTTTTAATATCATAGATATTTAATATCCAATTTATGTAAATGTCATCTGTTATATACACTTACATATAACAAATGATGCTGTTGTATTGGTGTTTTTTTTTTCTTTTCTTTGTTTTTTATTTGGGGGGGGGTGGGGGAGACAGGATCTTATTCTGTAGTCAAGGCTGGTCCTAAACTTGCTACTTAGGCCAGACTAGCCTAGAGCTCATGGCAATCCTCCTGCCTTAGCCTGCCATGAGCTTGGATTATAGACAGATGTGTACCTTTATGCCCAGCTATTCTATGGTGCTAGGGAATTGAACCCAGGGCCTCATATTTCTAAGCAAACAGTCAAGATCAGCACCACTGAGCTATGCCCCCAGGCCTGTTATATATTCTATCTTTATTTTAATGCTTGAAAATATTTAATATTCTTAACATTTAGTGTACATCTTATCTGTATGCTAAATATGTCTTATGATGTATTTATATAAAATAAAGGAGTTTCAAATTGTGCAGTCAGAACTGAGATAAGCTTTTTCCATAGCTTGTCTACCAAACTCAAGTTCCACAGTATTGAGAATTAGAATTACATAAAAGGAAATTTCTAGGTTGAAGCTGGTAAGGAAAATGTTGGGTTAAACAGATTTTATAGTAGGACTTCTTAAAGCATTTAATTTGCTTATTGCTAAACTACACAGTAATAATGTATGAGACGGATGTGACATGTTGCTTCCCTAATCTTTTTCAACACAAAAGCCTTTTGACATCCAGAGTTTCCAACAGTAGTAATAATCATTAGAATATACCTTGGGAAAAGCAGGCTTCAATGGAAAGCACTAATTCATTTCTGTATTTATAAGTCCAGTGAGTGACAGGAATTATGCCAGCTGTTTGAACCCAGAGAATTTAATATAAAGAATTGTTAACTAGGTATAACTAGTAATGAGAGTGCTGACCTAGGGATAGCAATTCCAGAGGAATGGATTACCTCCTGTACTAGGGAACTGGAAGTTGGGATTACTGAAGTTTAGAAGCTGAGCGGAGGGAGTACTGTGAGGCTGCAACTCATACTCTGACATTGGCCAGGTTGTCTGAAGAGGCTGAAAACTGGAAGAAAGCTGATTTCAACGGTGTTAGGAAAAGGGCATATTGAATGTAGCTGCTTCCACTGGAAGCGGATGCCAATGTTGGGTTGAAGAACCACAGCCAGGTAAGGCTCACTGAGCACACAGGAAACATGCAGAGAGCAAGCACCTGCCCCCTCAGCCAGCCTTGCCACTTTGCTGTAATGGCTCCCCAAGGCAGAGTCTAGCTGGGAGCAGCTGGCCAGGCAGACACGAGCTCATAAAGTTTTGGCCTTGGCATCATAGGACAGTGTACAAAGGAGAGATATCCAAGTTGACACTGGTGGCTTAATAAGCACCATGGTTATTGCATAAGAATCCAGGCTCTTACAAAGAAATAAGTTGGAATTATTTTTTAAATAGTTCTGTTATCATCTTAGATTAAATTTGCTAAAATAATTCACACAGCAAACCAACCCACTTTATAATTTATATCCCCAGGAGCAGTTTTGTATTATTATATTAATATTCCATTATTAATGTCCAGGTTTCACAAAACAAAAGAGAGAAGTTAGTTTGAATTTACTCTGCATCCTTTAAAAAATACACTGTTAAAGGCCTGTCTAATTTCTAATATTTTTTTTTTCAGTGCTTGGGATAGAATCTTGGGCCTATGCACTAGGGTAAATACCCAACTCATTTTTCTTTTTAAATTTTGACTTTGAAAAAGTTTGAGCCTAGCCTCATCAAGTTAGCAGTTTGGCAGTCCATATTGCATGGCTAAGTTGACCAAGCTGGCCTCAAACTTGAAGCTTGCTCCTCAGCCTCCAAGAGTGGCAGAATTTCAGGCCTGAGTCTGTAACATTTTAATACTATTCAGCATAGCATTTCTTTGACTGCTTCTGGGACCCATATGCTAAAAGGATTATGAAACTAAATGTACACAGATTCAACAAGAATGTTACTGAGTTGCTGAGAATCTATGAGACGCTAATATATGGTAAAGTTACTGCCATATGCAAGACTTGGAAATTTGAAAAACTTCATGGGTTAGTGAAAGGGTACTTCTTACAAGAGTCATCAGTAATGATTGAGAAATGCAATCACACAGTTGCAATCAGGAGATGAGAACCTCCTTTCCTGTCTAAGCTGTATTTACTCAATGTAGCCGCAATAAGAGTTTTGAGCAGGCATATTTAGGGTTTACTTCATATGTACTCTTCATGTAAGATCTACTTATTGACAAAATCCATTTAGACACCTAAAATCGCCTAAGATTATAAATCAAGAATAATAAATCAAGAAATTAAGGAAGCAAGTTCTGATATAAAAGAAGTCTCATCAGTGTACTGCACATCTAGAGAATGCGTGTCTGTATGTGAGTGTGTGTTACAGTAGGTAGCAATGATATAATTGGGATGCAGAAAAAAATGTAATAAAATGAAAAAGAATCTGAAGAAATACTCCAAGGAGAAGTAGAATATTGACAATGAGAGGAGAGAGAGCTCATATCAGAATAAACAAAGAAAGGACAGAAGAGGATTAAAATTCCTCTTTCCAGAAAAGAGCTTTCAAGAGCAAATAGTTATAGTAACATCATTGACATTGAGGGCTTTCCATGAGTCAGTCTTTGTTCTCAGTGATGTAGGCATAGTTTGGAACAGGTTCGTGTTGCAAAGGGATTTGAGGAACATACTATAGACTTTGGATGTGAAAAAGGTTACTATTTTTGACAACAGAGGTGGTTTCGGACATTTGAGAGAAACATTTTAACCCAATGAAGAGATTAGAAACTAGGTTTCCGAGGTATAAAAAGACAAGGATTAACATCAAGGCGCTAGAGGCTACTCATCCCAAATGTTTGCAAGTGGAGAAAGATTGTATACATAATTCTGTCATCTTTTGCTCAGTGCATGTGATGATAGGTTTGTTTATTCAGAAGGAGAATGTAGAATGCAGAATTGCATGTCTTCTTAGACAGATTACAATAGACTACCAGCTCCTTTGTTAGGATAAGTGATGGGACTATGAAAAGAATTTTATGTGTCCTATAAGGTGTTAGGTCTTACAAACAGTAAAGCATTGCTATTAAGAAATTATCCACATGAGTTACCTGAATATAATCATGTTGAAATAATATTTTGTTGTTTTTCTATAAGATGGTAATTGTATCTTGCTTATGTTACATGTAGTCCATCAGGGATTTCTTTTGTAGAGACTTTTTAGATACATAATAGCTTATAATGAAGAGATGTAGGAAATGTTAGACTGATAACCTGCGTCTATCTGATGATTTGACCTAAAGCTCTTATTTGATCTAAATCTGTTAAGGAAAAATATACCCGCTAGTTCCTTAATTTGTAAGTTAAGGGCTATTTCATTGACTCTTTGGAAAGCTCCTTTCTAGAACATGGACCTCTGTATTTTAGGAAACTATAAGGTTCATCTAAAATACATTAGTAGTCAATATTTAGTATCTTTTCATTGTAATACATGCATAAGAATCTCATCTGAGGTCTTATTTCTTTAAAAAAGGTCAGATGTATAATTTTTAAAAAATATACATGGGTTTTTCTAAATGGATATTTGAAGGCAGTTGCACAAAATGCCACTCTGCCTAGTTAGAGCAATTTCCAGGTGAACCACAGAAGCTCATATCTCAGTGCTTCACTGAAATATCTCCAAAAATAATTAGTTGTTAATTTAGAAGTCAAGTGATACACTACGATTTGTTTTTTGTGAAGTTACCCTTGTGTTTTTTTTTTTTAATAACAGGAGTGAGTCTTTGTTAGGAATCATTGAATGAGCATGATTTAAAATGCAACTTGGAATCAAATTTAAGTAACATCGGAATTAAAGATATAGATAGATTACATAACACACACATATCACATTATTTAATTAATAGGATCTTCATGAATGTCTTCTCCTTAAATCAGTTACTGAAATTAGTCTTATTAAAGTAATGTTTGCTGCTTCTTACAACCCTTAAAGTTTCAATAGCCTAACCTAATGGTTTTCTATTTTCGGAATGTTTTTCCTACATGAACATTAATGGGAGACAGAGTTAGTACTTCTTTCAGTCATTGTGGGGCCTAACGTGAAAGAAGTTGCGCCGGGCTCTAAGGAGCCACTCTGATTACGGCTTCCTCCCTCTTCAGCTAGAAGAGAAGAAAAATGAGTTGTGTCACTGGGAGGGAGAGCTCAGAATGATCAGGTCTAGAAATAGCATAGTTAGTTCTCCTGAAATGGGGTGGGCCGAAATTCAGTCATGTGGACACACTCACATGCAAGGGATGCTGGAACATATAGCCCAGCTTCATACTCAGGAAGGAGAGAAAGTGGCGTTTTGGTGTGCTGTCTGTAGCCCGTGTATTAGTGGATACCAATTTTAGAAAGTTTCAGTAAGCCATTGCTTTGTAATATAAAGTCACATATAAAATTATATTCTTTCTTTATGATTAAATATATTTCTTTTTAATCTAGTAATAAGACAGCATTATTTTTATATTGTAACCAGAAAAGTTTCAGGATTGGGGGGATTTGACCAGTCTAAGAGGATCATAGTCAAAATATGTTTGAGAGCTATGGCTAAAACTATTACAAGGCGTACCTGAGTGTGGCAGCACTACTCTCTGTAGAGAAATCACCTTGCTTTTTATTATTTTATTATATATATATATATATATATATATATGTGTGTGTGTGTGTATATATATATATTGTTTATATTATATTATTTATTATATTTACTTACTGTATTTATTGTTAGAAAATTGCTTTCGCTTACATTAGCTGGATGGTGGGAGTTGTCCCATGTGAACCAAAGAGGTCACTGTTATGGTGTCTCCACGAGTTACTGTGCCATGCTGGTTTAAGGTTTCATTGCACTACAGAATAACCAAATTTGTGTTTTGCAAAAACAAAACCAAACAAAAGCAACAGAAACGCCCAGCCCCATCACTTTTTGAAGACCTGCACCTTCAGCAGATGCTAAGATGGAAATCTACCTATAAAAGGTCATAAATATGTGAGAGAGAATGTGTGAAATCTTATTAAAATCATAACTTTATTTAATAGAAACTTCTCTTTTTCTTCATAGAGTAATAATTAAAATGATTTTATTAAATATCTGAAAAAGATTTGACATAATCAATGCATGTTACTAGAAGCAGTTAAAACAGCAAATTGACTACATGTCAGAAAAGCTTCCTTGACATTTTTGTATCATTCACTCCTTTTTCAATTCCCATCAGCCATTGTAGAAATTGCATAGTTTGTTCCTTCATTGTCAGTACAGTTTATGTAGGACTGAGGAATAGGTAACAACTGAGACTACTTACAGGTGAAAATTGTCATTTTTTCACTGAGATCAGTGTTTACATCAAAGTTGAGGTAGAGGTCATGTTGGAGCTAGTGTATTTCTAGTCCAGTTCTCCCTTACCTTTCAGTGAATTATGTTGAGTGATTTGCACATAATTAATTTCTTGTCTTCTGTTTTTTCTCTGTGTGACAATATGTATCTCCTTGTATTTGCTGCATCAAAAATACATTATTATATCATACTGCAATCATATCAACATAAATACCATATATACAGTATTATCATTGTTAGAGACGAGAGGGGTTGGAGGTGGGAAAGAGTACTTAAAAGAAAGAGGAATGAAATTTATCAAGTATAAGATGTAATCAAAACATGGAGAAATATTACAGTAAAAGCAATATTACAGTAAAACACACATTGCCATTAACCCCCTCAAAATCCTCCCCCTCACTTTGAACACACTGATCCCACACCATTCTTGCACTCTGTGAAGCAGTTCTTGAGGCCTCTGTCATGAACGTTTTTTCTTGAACTGCAGTGGCTGCCTCAATGTCCTGAACACATTCCAGGTATTTACCCTTCATGGTCATTTAAACGTTGAGGAAGAGCCTCAGATGGTGCCAGCTCCGGTGCCTAAGGTGAATGAAAACACACCATATTATTTTTACAAGGCTGCCTTTCCATTGGGTGGTACTTGGCAGTAGCATTTGCTGCTTTTCTTCATCCCCCTGGAGATATGAAAGAGGGTTTCTAGAACTTTGCTTCAGAAAGTGGCAAGAATGGTGGGATAAATGTACTCAAAGTTAGGGAGAGTGTCTTGAGGGGCATTAATGTGATTGTTGTTTCTTACTGTGATTTAAAACATATATATTCACTGTATACTTTGATCTCACTTTATTATTTTAAAGTTAATTACATTATCTACAATAAAATTTTACAATGTTTGTAGTCTTCCTTTTCTTCATTTTGTAGTCTTCATGTCAGGAAGAAAGTAACTATGAACTTTATATGTGTTAAGTTTACAGAACAGGCTGTTTCATTTTCTTTCTTCCAATATATCTTTTTCAATTACCATGCCTCTTCTGCACAGTCTACCTTACATTGGAGAAAGCAAGTTGTATCTTCAAATTAAAAATAAGAAAAGTCTTCTGTTATACATATGCTTGTTATTTCAGAAAGATCAACAAAATGTTTAGGAGCACAAACAAATTCATTAATTTTCTTCTGTATCCAGGGCAAAATATAGCAGGCAAGTAGAAAAATGAATTGTTTATTTTTGGAGGTACTGGTAATAAAGAACAATGAAACTTCCAAATAAAAGTAGTTGGACCTTTTTGCTGTGGATTTGAAAATAAGTCCAGAAGGCTGAGCTTAATATAACATGTGGCAGGTGGCCTGCATTTGCCTGGAGAATTCCTTTAGGGCAAGACAGCTCAGCAAACACATAAATCCTTTTTTCTCTGTTATCTAGTAGCACATTTAGTTGCCATGGGGATTTTATTTATGCAGCAGATCCTCTGCAGTTCAGTTTGTGCCTAAAGTTTAACCGTACAGCTGTTACCATAAATGCTACATGGCAATATTTTCCAAACACAGACCCTAGAACAAAAAGAACAATTTTTTCAAGCATTGATTTTTGCTTTTTATGTTGTGAAACATCTCAGTGAAGTTATTACTGTATACCAGAAAAAGTTAACAACTTCCAGGCAAGCAATGGTAACATTTAATGTGACTTAAATTGTTCAATTGCAAATAAATTATATATAAAAATATGGCAAATGTATTTTAGGTTAGCATAATATTTTGCAAGATAAACAAATAGTTTATTACTGCTTTCTGTTTTTAAGATGATTTAATTCTTTCTTGCTACCATTACTTCTTAGAGGACTCTATCAAATAATAAAACTGAAACGTATGCTATACAACTTCTCACTTCCACAGTTCATTTAATATTTTTCCTACTATTTTTAGCAGAGAAGGGAAGAAAACAAGATAGAAAAATGGTGATTGCTTTTGCAACAATCAAGGGACATCTAAGTTTCTCGAGCTCAGTGCTAGGTCCTGATTTGGAATGAATTGCTTTTGTTTAGTCTTGATTTGTTCTATACCAGATAAATCACCGATGTGTCTCCTTTGTGTGAAGCAGCATGGATTGGTCATTGAAAAGGGGAACTGATGCTTTTAGATGGAGTGCATAAAATTACCTTGTACCATCTGTGTCACACCGTACTAGGAAAATGATGAAAGGAAAACTCGCAATCCAGGTAAAGTTGTTCCTTTGGAAGGAAAGTAAAGCATTCAGAATCAAGATATATTGTTTGAATCTTCCTCCCACATGACACCTCTGGTGTGTGATGTTGACTTTTGCAAAGAACTATGCAGACATCCTCCTTGCAGCTGGTTCTGCTCTAGTCAGAGGGTCGACTTAGAAAATTTGAAATGATCAACTAAATAAAGGCCTTCTGCCTAATGCCATACATACGTGGTAGTCACTAAGCCATTTGACATTACAACTACATTTCTTTGGTAGCAGTCGTTAACGATAGTCACTGCTAGGAACACTTACCTTTCAAATATTTATTTTCATCAAATATGGTTAGATAGATACAAATATAAACTTGATGTGATTAATGAACTAAATTACACATTTTAGATGCCAGTCGTTGAAACATTTTGTCTGCAAGTTGGATATTCTGAACATTGAGAATACCCGTCCTTCTTGGAGAGTCTTTTGCCATTCATTACAAATACTTAGCAAAGATTTCACATCATTTCTTAAGTGGTAGTGAAGGACCGACACGCATGCTTACTTGTGTCCACCACTGTGAAGCCATTTCTTGACAAATATAAAAAAAGATCTTAACTGACTCATGACGACATTGCTACTTAAATGATCTATGAAACGGTGTCATTGAGAGCTCCTGAAAAATTGTTAGAAACGTAAAATCTCAACTTCTCTCCTTCTCAAAACATGCACAGTGAGAATACACATTTAAGCAAGTTTGCCAGCTGATTTCTGTGAATATTAAATTTGAGAAACCTCAAATCAGAAGTGAAAAGCACACTTAAGATTATTATGAGACGGCCTCCTGTCAATGTAACATGTTAGTGTTATTTTTATTTTTCTGTTTTTCTAATCTACACGTGTACTCAATTTGTAATGATTTTCCGTATCACCATTTTTTCTTTTACTTTAGTAATGACTGCTAAAATTATCTTAGAGAAACCCAGGTTTATCGGGTATTATATCACTCAAAATATTTGAATCACTTATTTTCTGTTTTTTCCACCTACATCCATTTTGAATCTATTTTTTTGTCCTCAGCTCTTACTATTTTATCATATGTGCCCTCACCAACAAGTCACAGAAAATAACTTACCAAGCCCCAGACAGTCCACATTCATTACATCTCTGTGGCCTTGCATATGGTATTTCTGTTTCCCACTTTGAGGATTTTTTCCCCTTTTTTTCGGTGATGGGGTCTCTCTGTAGTACATACTTGTCCTGAACTCACTATATAGCCCACCCTGGCTTCAGACTCATAGCAATCTTCCTGTCTCAGCCTCCTGAGTTCTGGGATTACAGGCATGTGCCACCATGTCTGGCTTATGTGCTCCTGGGGAATCAAACCCAGGGCCTGGCACTTGCTCGTCCAGCACCCTAAATTCTGTGCTCATCCTCTAGTGCAAGGATGTTCTTATTTTCACCTAAAATTTCATTCATACGCCAGGTCCAGTTCCTGTTTTGGAAACAGAGTTCATTGCCGTATTCATGCAACACCTACAACATTTACCTAACATTTCAGATAACACTCAAGACAGCGTATTACTAATTGATTTATGAGTCTTGATGTCCCACTAAAGAGATTAATCTCTTGAAGGTAAGAGATTTACTCAAGAACCTATGTAATCTCAGTACCTAGGACAACACCTAGTCTAAGGAAGGTTTTTTTTGTTTTTTGTTTTTTTTAAAGACACATTTTTATCAGAAAATTTTTAACAACTCAGACGTCAGAGTAAAACAGCTACCTTCTCTGTGCATTAGAGGGAAGTGTCTTCCAGCTTTGAGGGAATTGTGTTGGAGATGTTGGAGACAGGACGTTTAGTGAAGGGCAGGGTGGGCTATGAAAGGACAAAAGGGTCAACTGGAGGTTACTGAGGCTTGGACACACAGCTGGAGAGAAGTTGCCATGTAGGAGAAAACTCAGAGGGGACAAAAATGGACTCCAAGGATTGTTTTGTTTTGTTTCGTTTTGCTGTTTTTGGTGCTGGTTCTGGATGGAGCCCAGTGTCTTCACACTCAGCTACATCTCCAGTCCGTTTTATTTGTTTTTAAATTTTGAAACAGGATCTTGCTAAATTGCTAAGTTGCTTGGGCTAGGCTCAAACATAGAATCCTCTTGCCTCAGCCTCCCACAATGCTAGGATAAGGCGTGAAGCACAAGGTCCAGGTGCAAATATTTTCTTAAACTTAATGAATGAAAATTGTGTCTCTCTTAGGGGAGGTTAGGGTCCACTGTATCTCTTGAACATTTGCTTGAGGATTAGACGTTTGCTTTGGGAGCAATGTATAACTCTTTGTGGACTTTAACACAGTGCATTTTTAAGTTATATTTTCATATGCTCAAATTAAATGAGTGTTAACATATCAGTAGTAACTTAGCAGGAGATTGAGAACATTGTATATTTTTTCACCGATAAACTGGTGCTTGTTTTAGCTATGATAATTTTCTGTTGTGTAAATATTCACATAGCAGCAACACCTGGATATAAAGGAAGACCCTATGCTTCTGGACCAGACACACTATTGTACATTCACCTTGTTTGCTTTAGACCTTCAGCTACCGTGCAGATGCACGGTGCTGTTTTTAAGTCATACTCTGAAAATGTGAAATGAAAAGTCAGTGCCTCAGTAAAGGTGGGAAACCCGAAATACATGATCCATTTTTCCCTTAGAAGAGAGAAAGGATAGATGGACTTACCAAACCTAGTTTGAATTACAAAGATTAGGCTAGCAATGTCAGGGATGAGACACTGCCACACAAATCAATGGCATTTCTAATCTTTAATTCAAAAGTTGTTTTTTGAAGTGATCTTTGTTTTGCTTTGTATGTACACAACATTCACACTTGTAAATAGAAATGTATGTAGGTATGCATCTCATTAAAATGAGTTTAAAGTTTGAGTTCTGCTACGGTTTGGATCTTGAGTGTCCCCCAAAACCTCCTGTATTTTCAGCTGTGTGTTATTGGGTGGTAGGCCCTACCTGAAAGGGTCAGGTGTGTAAGGTTTAACGTGGAGCGATTGGGGTAATTTATTGTGATTTTGATTGCCTAGGGCAAAAATTTCAGGTGTTTGTTATTGATCTGTGAGTCAGTAAGTAAGGAGGGAGCAATGGCGGCTTAGAGTACTTAAAGGAAGGAAGACGCGGTGGTTGCAGTTTCTTTCTTTCTGAGAAAACTCATCTGCTCGCGCTTGCTTCACTTGGCTCCTGTTTGCAATGGGGTGAGCAGCTCTCCAGCCTCTGCCGTGTGCCTGCACCATTGTTGTCTGCCCCATCGATGGACTTTGCGTGTGAGAGACCTTCTGAAACTGTGAGCCAAAGGAATCTATCTTCTCTCCCTTAAGTTGTGGGTGTTGGGTATTTTGTCAACAACAAGTCAGGAACTAAGACAAGTTCTAATGATGTGATTATCAGTAAGGTTGGGCAAATATTTGATTGAATTTGTGGCCCTCAGTCCTCAACTTGATAGTACAGGCTCAGACTTCCTTAATCTAGTTTTTCACGTGTAGAAGGAGCTCAAATACTTAACTCTTACCCCAGTTCATCTAAAATACAGTTAAGATTGAGGTAATGGAGGGTCAACAGAATACATGAAGACCAAAAGGAAGAAGTTAGACCTACAGCAATTTCGGGGACTACTCACCAGGGAGAGGTTTTTTTTTTAAGTTAATAAGAGATCATTTTCAGTGGTTATTTCAATGTCTTGATTATTAAACCACTTGAATAACAGTGTTGTTTTCAGTTCTAGAGCTGCTAATGATAACAAAACAATGTTTACTGATTGTCATATTACGAGTATTATTAGGAAGTATCTGAAAAATGTCTGTGGAATCTTGACTGTGATGTCATTACTACACAAGACTGTGCTGTTCTTTTTATTGTTTTATTTGGAATGCAAATTGAAGGTCTGTCAGAAAGAGTGGCCGTGCTTTAGGAGATGCTTCAGGTGATTCCTATAAACGTCTGGGGTATAAACAGGAATAGTGGATAGTTCAGGGATCTACTGGAGTCTAGATGGGAAACTGTATTATTATTATTACTAAGAATCCAGGAAGCTTCCACATGGGCACAAAGTCACAAGATTTTATGGGTATGTTTTATTACTTGATTGGATGTTGAGTTGCTGACAAAAGAATATTTAATTTCAATTGTCCAGGCTACCCTTCAATTAACTTGCCACCTGGCTCATGCATGGTGATTAGTAAACATTTGCTTAAGGGGGTCAGAGAAGGGAGAGGCAGAAACAGCTCAAAGCCCAAGGAAGCCAGTGGAAAAAGAAGTAGAAATCAGAATAAACTAGAATGTATTTTGTCTAGAAGACAGCTGGAAGGAAGAAAGGACTTATGTATCATTTCCTGATAAATTATAGAACCCAAGAATAGAGGAAATCAAGTGACCCTGGAGAAATAATGGTAAGCTTAAAAGCAGGTAAAATAAACACCAAACTGAAAGAGACAGAAAGATTAATAGTCTGAAGCATGTTCTGCTGGGTTTCTGTTTTGGCAACCTTGAGTTGATCCATTATTAACAATGTATTGAAATACATAAGGCTGGTGATGTTTTTTATAAATTTTTGTGGGAAAATACTGTGTAAATGTCTTCGAGAAATTAGAGTATGTATTTAAATCTTTTTCACCGAATATCATCAGGGTAGATATTTGGAACTAAAAGATTTTCTTAAGGTATCCAAGATAGGAAAGAGTAAGTCTTAACAGGCTCCCAGGTGTAATGGGTAAGAGAAAAGAGAAACAATGGCTAGAGCACTTAGGTCTGAACACCTGGCTCTGCCTATAACTTGGAAGTCACGACACTACATAGTGCCTTAGTTTCTTTAGGTGAAAATTTGGAATAATGCAGTTCCTTAGTTCTGTAGGGTTATGAAGATGGCAGTCAATATCACGTAGAGAACAAAGCTCTTAAAATCGCATTTGACATGTAAGTAGTTCTCAGTGTTAGTGTCTGTCTGAGTTACTTTCTCATTGTTGTGACTCAATACTCAATGTGCATGACTGTAGGGAGGAAAGATTTATTGTAGCTTACAGATTCAGAAAGTCACAGTTCACTCACAAGTGGGAGGCTGGAAAATGGTAGGGCCCCAGCTAGAGCCGGAGCCGGAGCTGGTGCTCTGGAGACAGAGATTCTTACAGCAGCATAGCAGAATAAATTCTGGGGAGAATGGTAGAAAGGTACGTGCTCCTCCAGGTCAAGCCCAAAGCAACAGCCTCTTCCACCCAGCCCCCCTCTCCCAACAGAATATGATATCCACATGAGGCTTTTGAGGGACACTCCAGATCCAAACCAAGACAGTTTCATTAATAAGAACTGAAAGCAGTTTATTGGTGACTAAACAAGTAGTAAAACATGAGATAAATACCAATATCTGCACTAAAAACAAGCTTTCGGCAGAGTGATGTTTGGAGGAAACCTTAACCGATCAGAGAAAATTGCTAGAATGTAGGATGAGACTGTTTCAGAGCAGAAGATTTTATTAAGAAAGCAAGGTGATTTTTTTTCTCACAGTGTCAATTTTGTAGTGAAAGGTAAAGAAAGATGCTTAGACATAGTTGAGTGAAAAAGAAGCTAGTATGAGATGAGAAAAGCAGTAAGGAGTCATGTAAAATGAAGAGGTAACTTTACTCCTGCCTTTGCGATCCATGGAAGGAAGACGCTTAAGGGAGGTATTAGAACTTAAGAAAGCAGAATAGATTTAGGTCAAGAAGCTAGAGAACTGTCCATGGGAAAATAAATGTTGACACCATAAAGAGGAATAAAGAAGGAAGTGCTTTGAGATGGAGAAATATGAAAACACAGGTTCTTCCATGATAATGTGGAGAGCACCAATTTTCTCATTGCCTGTTACTGCTCTGTGCCAAGCTGGGCTTGACAAGCCATGAACACGTAACAAGTCTTTAGTGATTCATGAATGAGAGGAAATTAATTAATAGATTAATTTAAGAAAGTAAGAAATTAAGTTTGTTAACAAATAATGGTGAGCATGGAAGGAAGTAGGTCACATATGAAATTTGAATTTGCCTGTAACTATAAAGGACAATACTTGTGGGAAATAGAGAGGGAAATTTATCTCCAGAGACCAGAACTAAGAAATTTAGGAATCAACGAATTCATGAGAAATATTTTTCAGCTGTAGTCCGATAAAATTATGTAAGAGAAAAAGTGAGAATATTTCTTCTTAGCAGTTCTACTCCATTAACGGTAGTCAGGATACAACCAAAAAGGTGGTAAAGAAGTCAGAGTGTGATTGATTGGTGAGAAAAGCCTGTGTTTTTGAGGAAGGGTGCTATTAATGAATGTTATGGAGAATTCAGTATTTTCTTCCAATTCTTTGAGATTCCCAGTATATTTTTCAATTTAGAGAGAAAGATAAATGTGTGAAAAACTCAGTGGAGCTGCCTTTGTTTTAGGTAAGAAAGTCACCAACATGTTCAAATCCAGAAATTATCTTCTTTATGAGTCTATTATGGCAACAACTAGGAGTTAGCATTAGAAAACAGAAATGCAAATTCTTGAATTACGTTGTTAGGAAAAGAGCATAAGCCAAGCCACTTGAACTTTTTAAGAAAAATAATATTTGGGATATTTAGTTATTTTTGAATCAAGAAATATGTGAAAGACATGCAGAAGTTTTTTAAAGTACTGTCCATTTAGATTATCTTTAATTTGGTGATATGCTTCTTAAGGGCGATAGTGACTGGTCCTGAATTAGAATAAGATCAAGGTCATAGAAAAGTTTCTAAATATTCCTTAGGTTTATGCAGAAACAAAACATTGCTTTCCAGGAAAAGTTACTTGGTGTCTTCACCACTTTTTAGACCCTGGGACACAATAACTGATGCCCGTAACTTAAGGGAGAGAAGGTTCATTTTAGCTTACATTTCAGAGACCTTGGTCCACTCTTGGGCAGTAGGCAGCTGGGCAAAATGGGCTGGAAGAGAAGGGCTGCTCAGAACATCACAATAGAAAGGGTAGGTGGGGTTGGGCGTTGCCTTAGCTCCCAGGCCACATCCTTGGTGGTCTTCCCCTCCAGGCCTTGCCCTATCTCCTTCCTAACAGCAGGTGATATCCATAGATAAGCCACACATTCAAATACATGAGGCTTTTAGTGAAGACGTTCCAGATCCAAACCAAGACACCTGGCAAATTTAAGAGCCCAAGAGTATGCTAATATTCAAATTATGGTCTTTAAGTGGTGTTTACTGTTAAAACCCTATCAAAAAGTAAAAAAAAAAAAAAAAAAAGGTTTGGAGGTGTATCTGAATACTTTCTGGGTTCAATCTCCAGTGTCCTCTGCCCCAAAATATTAATGAACAAAATAATGTTTGTTTTTCAATTTTATATTTTCCTTTTATAAAAATCATTATTATCCACCTTCATATACTTGCAAGTGATAGTAGAAGACAAATAAAGATAAATTATTTTGATTCTAATAATCAGGAATGATGAAAAATTAAGTCAAATTTAGGCAATAATTCAATTTGCATGTTAAACTGAAAAATAAAATTATTCTAACTTTTCAGTCTAAATACATTCTTTCCTAAAGTCTGTCTTTAAAATAGCGATCTTCCCCAAAACTTAAATTCTCATACCAGTAAGTCATACTGTTTCCCCTGCTTCATCTACTTGCAGATGGAGATGTTCGTTTTCTAGAGTAATTGCATGTACTTAGTTGGCTATGGGATGTAGCTTCATTTTAAAATATTCATCTCTTTTGTTTCCACTTCCCTGCATGCTTTGTGTTCCCTTCTCTTCTTTCTGTAGTCCCCTGCTAAATACAGGAGGGTCATATACCTCTTTTCTGCTGTGGTCATCCGGTCTACATTTTTATCTTTAGTTATCAACTACATGATGCGATTAATAAAATGAAATGATATAAACTAGACTAAAAAAGCACAAAAAGGACAAGTGGTAAACTCCTTATTTGCATGCACCTTTTATTCATTTGACAGACATATGTCTACACATGTCTACACATGTCAAACAGGCAATCAGAGAGCAAAGAGAGGCTGCTTTTGTTTCCTAAGCTTAGTCTAGTGGTAGTGTTGCGTGTTTCCTGTGCGCCTATTTCCTTGGGATACTGAAAAGATGGATCTCCAGATCACTACGTGGAGATGGTTTCTGTTAGCTGTGTGTGTTGGCAGGAGGGGGGGGCGCAAGAACAGGTGACCAACCCAAGAGGGTAGTAGTAGCGTTAGGGAGCTGACCATAGAGGGGTTTCCTGGAGCACTGAGTTCGAAAGGTGGTGAGGGCAGGGGGGAAGGTGGCCAGCTGCCGTAGGTGGAGGGAGGAGTAGATGGAGCGCTGTGCCATGATGCTCAACAGGCTCTTCTTTCCCTTAATACTGTAACAGCTTAGGAGAGATGTTCTGACTCTTGTCTATGTGCCAGACTCCACTTGTCACTAGAAATAATACTTATTCCTAACTGCAAAGATGCTCACAGTTGGTACCATGTACATATACATGTGATTACAGCAAATTAAACTTGTGAAATTCTTGTTGATTGCAAAAATATATGTAAGACCCTTAAGTGCTATGACACCATGAGAAATACCTTTGGCTTCCTCACCTGATTAGAGGGCTAGCACTTTAGTGATACTGCTGAAGCGCCTGGATTTCACCCTTATTCCATCTCAGCCCCCCTGTCATTTGTACTCAGGCATTCTGACTTTTTTTTTTTGGACCATTGCTTATTTTTTTATTTGAAATAATTTTAGGCACAGTTACGGGGTTTCTTATATAAATAAATAGCACACCTTCTGCAAATAATGGCTCAGTTTTTGCTTTTCTTGATTTTTATTTAACCACCATTATTTACTGTTGCATTTTTCATGGACATCCTTGTCCAGGAAAGGACCTTGCTTTGGTGAATATGGTAGCATGGGTTCTGTATTTTAATTATGAGTTGTATAGAATGTGATCAAGTTGTTTTTCTGCATGTACTAATATTGATAATTTCTTTAGACCTTTCGTCTTTATTGATGTGGTAAAACATATTACAGGGTTTTCTAGAATTGCGTTCACTGTATAAATTTAACTTGGCCATCTAGTGCTGCATTCAGTTTCCTAAAATTTTGTTGTTTCTGAACACTTGGCTGAGATTTTGTAAAGTAAGTCCCCTTTTTACTTTGTGAATATCCTCAATATGTTAAAACATAGGAATTCTTTTACAGCTATTTTAAGGAGTGCACAGGATGGCCTTATCAAAGTAGTCACGTTAAGTACCACATAGGTAGTAGTTAGAGAATGCAGCTGTAATTAGGGTTCCTGTTGTTGTTTAAAAAGCATATTGTGTGAAAGGAGACACCACATGGTATCTTCTATCATCTATCTTTCGTATTGATGAATCCACTAAAGTATTTTCCCTTTCTTACCTCCATGATAGTCGCTTGATGTAAATTCTCAAAGTAATTAAATAAGCAATTTCTGTCCCTAAAACTCATTACTGAAGGATGTTCAGATTTATAGACCTCTTTCCAGATGAGAAAATATCTGTCCAGTTCTTATTTTCTTTTAGTATTTTTCATTCCTCTGAGAAATAGAGAGCACTGTCATGATTTACTATCAGCAGTTGACAGTACAAGTTCCACCTCGTGAGGGAAAGCTTCCTGAGATTTTTCCATCAATCTCATGTACTAGAATTTTGTCATTTTAAATATTGCTTAAAATGAGGCATTAATGATTTAGAAATATTTTATGGAATATCTATCGTGTGATTAAAAATTGAGCAGAAAATGGTATTCAAATAAAATTATGGTTTTATGCTTATATTTTTATAAGAACTAGTTGTAGGTTGCATTAACGTTCTCATGTTAAAATATTTTAATTGTATTCCATAGCTGATGATGAATATGAGTTTCTTTCTGATCAATAGATTTCCTCAGCCTAACTTGTTCCTGTTAGTAGTATATCTTCAGTGAATATTTTAACTGAGTGAATGAGTTTAAAATTACACAACTTTTCAAAGATGGTACTCCTAAGGCAATGCTATTCTTGTTTGTCTCACTTTTTATATGTAATCTTCCTTTAAGTCGTCTCCAACTTCATGCAAAATTATTCCAATCTCATTGGAATTTTAGGTCAGATTTTTCTCTAAGGCTTTGTAACCAGGAGAAAAGCCCACCACGGAAAACAGGGCCCAGGATTTCTTACCTCTGCCTCACCAATGACTCCTGGGTGTACTGATAGGGAAGCAGCTTCATGCATGTATCTCTGAGCTCCTGTGACACCTGCCACAGGTAACCTCCATGACTGGGCCAGATGGTCTTTAGGGGACTTCTAGTATTAGAATACAATAAAAGTCTCAAGAAAAGGACATCACTTATTAATTTATCTTCTTCTTTTCAAGCTAATACTGTGTGATAATAAGGGAAATGGAGAGATCATTATGAGACTTCTGTTCCAGGACATCTTAGCCCAACAAATGCAAATGCTACTTTTTACCTTACCCCAAAATTATTGCAGTGATTGCCCAAATAAAAGTTCCATCTCATCACTGATATGAAGGTGCTTGTTCAGTATATAAGCCCATCCTCATCATCTTTATACTCAGGGAGGCATTACAGAGTGCTGCTAGGTATACGAGCTGCTGAGGAATGTGTACCCTTGAAGGCACCTGTGTCAGCCCCCACACCTAATTAATTTTTTGATCTTCTAATCATGTCCAAATTATTTAAGGCCATTTGGGTTTTCTCCATTGTAATAATTTTAGAATCTCACAAAATTATGGAAGTACTATGTAACTAGCAAATTGTGCAGAATGGCAGGCACATTCTTAGTAGTATATGAGTATGTCCATGGAACCATATGTGTCCAGAGAAAGAAGAATTTATCCTTGAAAAACAAAAAGAACCATTACTTTGAGAAAATGATACATTAATAACTATTTTAGCAGTAAGATAAAATGTAATGTTAATGCTAATTTTTAAAGACAAAATTGACTGGTTTTAAAAAATACTTAAATTAGAACTGATATGTTTTATTCACAACTTCATGATTAAGCAACAGATCACACCATCTGTCTTTAGCATGGCTTCCTAATATTGTATAACATGCACTTTTATCACTTTTAATTTGGGATGTTATTTTTTTCCACACATGACATAGAAGTGCTACTGTATGCTAAGTAGCCTGTATGTGTTACATTTTTTTTTTCTGATAAACTACAACTGGTAAAATGTAATAAGTTGTTTAATGAAGTGTTCAGTAGTCAATGGCAGGTATAAAGGAGGGCTTTTTTATTTTTTTTAATGAAATACTTTCCTTCCTTTTAACTTACCTGTTCACTGAGATCACCTTACACTAAGTTAATATGTTCCCTTAGTCCCATTTGTAGAGTTAGTTCAGTGTCCTGTCTCTCTTGTCATGAATCTGTCTTGAATCATGTAGAGTTTGCCAGAGCAAGTGAAGATGTTAATAAAATCAGTAAAAAGTAGAATGGTCTTTGAACCTCACAATTATTTTTTCTTTCTCTTGATGTAAATAAATACATGAGTACATACATTAATAAGTTAGGTTATATTATATGTAATGTAGGCTTAAAAATCATTGATATTTCTAGTACATTTGAGGTTGCTTTGATATCAGTCATAATTAATAGAGGTATCTCCATTTTTGTTTTGTAGTCACATTTTTCCCCCATTTTATTGATATGTACAAGTGCAGAATTTAAGGTTTACAATGGAGTTGAGCATTTTGTGCACTACATTTCTTGTCAAAGTGACAAGGGCTTTCCCGCTCTCCTTATGTCCCTCCCCCACCCTCCCCTCCCTTCACCCCCACCCTGTCCCCCTCTTTCACTTTGTCTTTCATTTAAAGTTCCATGAGATAGTTGTGATCTGGGTCTCTCATATCAGAGAGACCATCCAATGTTTCACCTTCAGCTTCTGACTCACTTCACTAAGCATGGTATTCTCAAGTTTCTTCCATTTGCCTGAAAAAACCTCCATGCTGTTGGACCTTACAGATGCATAGTATTCCATTGTGTATAAGTACCACAGTTTGTGTATCCACTGGTCTGTTGATGGGTATTTTGGTGACTTCCATATCCTAGCTATTGTTAGTTGTGCTGCTATGAACATGGGTATAGATATATCTCTGTTGTATGTTGTTTTGGCCTCTTTTGGATATATTCCCAGGAGGGGTGTCGCCGGATCAAAGAGGATATTTATTTCTAGTCTTTTGAGAGCTCTCCATACTGCTTTCCAGAGTGGTCTAACGAATTTACACTCCCATCAGCAGTGCAGGAGGGTTCCTTTCGCCCCACAGCCTTGCGAGCATTGATTGCTGTTTGATTTGTTGATATAAGCCATTCTCCTTGGAGTGAGATGGTATCTTAGTGTTGTTTTGATTTGCATTTCTCTTATGGCTAGAGATGTTGAGCATCTTTTCATGTATCTATTGGCCCTTTGTACTTCATGAGTGAGCTGCCTCTTCATTTCATTTGCCCATTTTTCAAAAGGATCCTCAACTACCTAATTTTTGACAAACGCGCCAAATCCATACAATGGGAAAAGGACAGCCTGTTCAACAAATGGTGCTGGGAAAACTGGACATCCGCATGCAGAAGAATGAATCTAGTCACATACCTATCACCATGCACCAAAATCAAATCAAAATGGATTAAAGATGTAAACATTAAAAATGAAACACTAAACTTTCTGGAAGACAAAGTAGGCAAATTTCTAAAAGACATAGGGGTAGGCAAAGATTTTCTTGACAAGACACCAGGAGCAAAAGAAATTATCCCCATTATCAACAAATGTGATCTTGTCAAATTAAAAAAAGTTTCTGCACAGCAAAGGAAACTCTCAACATTGTAAATAACCAACAGACTGGGAAAAAATATTCACCAACACCTCAGATAAGAAACTCACAACTAGAATAGATAGGGAGCTAAAGAAAAGCCCACCAAAATAAAGGATCCTATTGTAATCACATTTTTTACAATAATCTCCATTCTATTGGTGCAAAAGCTTAAAAAGAAAAATAAGGGGAAAGAACGTCATAGTAAGTGAAAGGGAAATGCAGTTATTGTCTTTTGCTTTTTTTTTTAGTTGTTGTCTTCCCAGTGGATTTAGAAAAGGGGTTTTAAAATTGATAATAAAGTTGCTTATATTTAACTTATTTAAGATCTTTATTTGGAGGATTTTTGAGTTGAGACTCAACCTCTCAGGCCCCCCTTGAGAGCTTTCTCTGTCCTCCCTCTTTGTCACTGTCTACCACAAAATTTTACTTGCTTTGAGACTTAGAGAATAAAATTTTCATATATTAATCAGCAAAATGCAGAAAGAGAAACCTCAGTATCACTGAATCTAATTCTTCACATCCAGTCTTTACATAGCACTTGTTCCTTCCTTCTTACAGAAGAAGCACGCATGACAGTGGGGATTGTGTTGCAGAGCACCCAAAGAGGTTGATGGTGTACAGCCTTTCATCTTCATAAAGGATAATGAAGGCCTCCCGAGGAGATGAGTCCTTATTCTCAAAGATGTCTAAAGAAGTTTAAAACCACAGCTGTGTTAATGTCTGCTTGCTGTTAAGATGGGTCTAATCATCTGACCCTAATCGTCTGCTTGGTGTCTTGTTTACCTCACAGGGGGGCACAGTCTCAGTGCCAGCTTCTGTGAAAGTTTAGAGGGTCCATAAGTACTTTTTCTCTCAAGGAAAAGCTAGTTTTCAGTGTTTCTTGTGTAGTAACACTTCATATGCTAGAAATTGTAATTAGGTCATCCACTTATTATTAGGCCACTTTGTCTTCTAGGGTAAATCATCTAAATACATTATTAACTTTACTAGAGACCAACTGAGAATTCCTAAACATTTGAACAAGGTGACTTACCTTCGTGCTTTCCAAGTTCTTCGTGCCTTCTCAAATTGAGCAGTTAGTTAAACCCAACCGTATGTTCATCTAACTTCTGTGGGGTCTACTTCTTATCTTCTAGGGGTTACATATAGGTTTATCAATTCTTTCAAAAAACCACACTGAGAATATTTTATTAGTGTTATGAATATATTCATTAGAAGTGATGAATTTGAGGATTTGTATGTCTCTATCTCTGTACTAGACAACATTCGTAGAAACTGTTATAAATTTGTGGTTCCCTTTTTTGTCATCTAATAGTATAATACTAATAGAAAATATGCCTAACTCACTGTAGCCCTGCTATGTATATACGTATATGGACACATACACAAAGGAATATGAATTATGTCAGTATTTGCTAAGTGCCTGCTGTGGGCATGAATAAAATGTCATCTGTGACTTAGTTGGGAAAGCAGGAGTGCCAGAAAATGCACAGCAAGTTGTACTATGTACAGTTGGTGCCTTGAACTGGGAACATAATATTTGAGCTAAAACTTGTGAGATCATTTAGCTTTTTATTTAATCCAGAAAGTGGGGAAAGAATACTGAGAGCTTTCTCTCTTACAAGATTGTGGTTTCTAATAAATGTTGGAATCTCAGTGTGCTGAGCACAAGGTCTGAATATGTGGATTGAAGACAGCTGGCCTAAGGAGCTGAAGGCGTGGGGAAGGAAGAGTCATGAAGGATTTTAAAGGGTTTGTATCCTACTACAAACTGCAAACAGTATGGCACTTGCGTTGGAGGCTGGTGATAGAGTCTGAGAAGGCTGATAAGGAAATTTCCAGGATAGTCCAGGAAACGTGGGGGAAGACCTGGGAAGAGGCTGTGAAAGGAGAGACATGGTTCCGAAGGCTGGTGGCCTATTGGATAAGGGAAATATAAGAAGCGTATGTTGTGAGTACCTCTGATCATTCTGGCTTTCACATTTGATCGCTAGTGGGCAAGAGTGCTGGAGCCGCGAGAGAGGGAAGAACAGGTGATGTTAGGGATTTGAGTCACTTGTACACTTGAAGGAAGAGTAGAAGTTACGGGCTGGAGCTCAAGGGGAGGTGAGAAAGGGAAATGGAGATCGGTGGTTGAAGTTAACAAGAGACCTGGCACAGTGGGGCAATGACAGCTCAGACATAACTTCCCCTTAGAAGTAAGGATGGTAGGGAAGGGAAGCCAGGCTGGAGCCCGAAAATAGCAATCAAGTGCGAGGAAGAAGACTCAGGAACTGAGTTGAGGGAGCACACACAAGGCAGGTATGGCTGACGGTACATATTTCCTGCCACAGTAGACTGAAGGTGACGAGATGAGTAGAGACCTTAATTAGGGCAGTTTAACCAAAGCTTCGGTGTCAAAAGCCAGATGATAGTGGCCTTAGGAGCAAACAGGAACAGGGAAATAATTAGAATTTACTGGCAATTATTTCACTGAAGCATTTTGTTAGCTATTTCTTGGGGTTTTTTTTTTTGTTTGTTTGTTTTCTCTTATTTGAATCCTGTAAAGTAGGTATTTTGTGGATAAGAAATTGGGTCTTAAATATTTGTCCAAACTCTGCCAATAATAAGTCCTAGAGTCTGATTCAATTTTTAGCTTGCCATTTTTCTTAAATTATTTGGTCTGTGAATATAATAAGTAAGACTGATTTTTTTGGTAGAGAAACCAGGTGTGTATGATATACAATATAGGACTTCTTTGTTGTAGCACAGAAATCCACCTGAGTTCTCTTCTTATCATTATGCCACAGTGGAGATCAACATAACTGGAAGGCAACACATGGGATACAGCAAATCACCAGCATTAGGACTAAGAATCTGTGGTGAGGCCAAGTATATGCACAGTGTATGTGATTGTATCTTTTCCACTCATAAAATGCAAGGATGGCTCTATCTTCTGACAAACTTCCAAGTTATGGAAAGATTTAGGTGCTCCATGTGATAAAGTGCTTCATTTGGGAGAGTTTAGCTCTCTCCCCCTCTTTTAGGTATCACTGCTTAGGACCAGTCTAAATTTTGCAACATTCTAATTATAGCTATACATGTGTAAAAGGCATTAGTTAAGCCAGCGATCATAATTTGGCAAATAGTTTACAATAATTGTTTCATAATGAGTGTCATAAGTGCTTATCAGTGACTAAAAATAAAATAGTTAACATGAAGGCTAAAATAACATGATTTCTATAACAGTGAATAGTATTAGGTGTAAATGTGTCTGTTGTAAAACTGTCCATGGTTGCGGGAGTGGTAACAGGTGCTAAACATTATGATCAGACTAAGCAATTAATAGGAAAGTAAAATTTTTTTTGAAAAAATTTAGTTTCCATCCTGTCTGGCTTTGTCTTAATGGTTACCAAACTTCAAGATTGGGTTGTAGTGACAGACTGTAATGTCCAAGGGAAAGCAGAAATTTTGGGAATTTCTGGTTTGGGATTTTAGACAACTGAAAGTTTCTTGAATGGCCAGTCAAAAGTGGTGAGAAAGAAGTTCCTTATTAAATAGTCACTTTAGGGATTGTTAGAGAAGGGTATAAGAATTTCAAATAAAGATTTTTTAATAAGCTGCTCCTGATGACCTGACAGTCTTTGAAGTTTGCTTTGTTTGTGAGAAGGAGAGTATTGTGATTTAGATAGTGAATGTCCTGCGACAGTCTCATGTACTTCGATGTTGTGGTTTGTCTGTGGAACCATGTGCTGTTGGGAGATGGGGCCTCATCTGGAGGGATGGGTTATGGATGTGTGGTGTATCATAATGTGTAGTGGATTATAGATGACAGGTAAATTTTCTTTGACCTTAGCCTTAAACCTAGAATGGACAGATCCCCGAGGCTGGGCTCAGAAGGGGCAGATCACTGGGACAGGACCTGGAAGGGAATGTGCTACTTCCTTCCATCCTTTGGGGACATGGCTTCTTGTTTAGAATGCTGCAAGGAGCTATCTCTGCCCTGTACTTCCACCATTTCTGGCTGCCATGAATGAACTGAGACCTTATAAAACTGTGAGCTAAAATAAACGATTTCTCTTCTAAGTTGTGCGTGTGAGCTATTTTGTCACAGCACCAAAAAGTTACTAAGAGAGAGGGGAATCGTTTTTTGGCAATTCTTTAATATTTGCTGCTTTTCCACTCATAAAATGCAACTTAGCTGTTGTTTAAAATCATCAAATCTTGTTTAGAGAATGTTTGGGTTCTCTTTTTCCTGGGGTTAGGATACATTTGTGAACTTCCTCTCTCCTTTATTTGATGTGATTCTAGTCATGTTCTAGTTTATATCACAGCGAAGAGGTTTTAAATGGCCTCTTCATGAATGCTGTTGCTCCCGCTCTTGTTCTCACTTCCCTCATCTCACTGTGGCTTTTGACACTGTCAAGCGTGCTATCATTTCAGAGTGCTTGAGGGAATTTCCATCCTTAAACACTCAGTTTTACATCAAAATAACAGTTGAAAAGCAGTTTTGTGAACAAATACTTTATCTAAATGGTCTTTTTTGTCAAATACTGAAATTTCTGTTTAGTCAAAACAATAGTATATGGAATTATTTTAATTTAGCTTTGGAGATGATTTCTACTTTTTCTTGTGACAGGAGCTGTTTTTAAGATACTGTACCTCTGATCTTGATCTGTTGGTTTGCCTTGGGCACGGGTGGTTTCCTATAGTCATTGATCAGAAGGAGAATGCATTCATGGAGTTTCATTGCAAGCTAGAACTATTCAGTTACAGTGTCTTGTTAGTATGAAATTACCTACTTCTGTACTTATCATCCTGTCTCTATATTTATCTGTTAATACAGATAATGCCATTTCTGAGTAATCTAAACTTTCTGCCAGAGGACATGCTAACAGACTGGTATTTTTCATGACGTGAGGTTGAAGAGAAGTATATACAGGTAAATTCTGTCTTTGAGCTGTAAGCACCTCAGCCTTTAATTTTAATGTTATTACATAAATAGAGCTTTCAATGATGGATTATTATTGGTTATAAAGCTGATGCCAGCTTTTGTCCTTTAAGTGCCCTTCCTTTGCACATTAGGCAGGCATGTTAATACAACTTCCAAATGTCACTTGAAAAATATAACTGTACTCTAGTATTCCTATTTAGCATGAATATTGGGGTTTGCTTTTAATCATCTCTTGGCTGAATAGCTATTCTACCCAGCTAGCTGTTCTTTCAAAGACCTTCTCTAAACCCCAGCAATCCCTGAATTTAAGAGATATGCAAGAGTGTGGTGACCTTCTTACCTCTCCAAACCCTGGCATCTGACTGTTTACCTTACAGTAAACTAAAATAATGATGATTGTGGTGTTCAGTGAGTTAGAGATTCTGAGTAGATTTCTAGAGTTAATTTTTAAGATGTATTTCTTGGGCACTAGACTTCCTGGAACCCATCATTACAGATAACAGTCAGAGAACCAGAAGTTTTTCAGCAATAGTAGAGTCCTTTTTTAATTAAAAATTGCATGTTTATTACAATTTGCTATGAAATATTTTAGGTTCATTAATAGTAACTTCTGCACAAAATTATGTATTTTTGTAATTATAAAAGCTCAATATCAGATAAACAAACCAGTTGAAAAGCTCAGATAGCCTTTTGTGTTTCTGATTATGAAAATCACATGTGATTATCTTGGATTCAGGGGCAAAAATAGATCTGGGAAATTTCTCTTTAGATTCTCTTGGATTTATGAAGAAAAACGGGAAAACAACAGCTATGACCCGAAGACTTAATACAGTGTTGACCTTGGGATAGGATAGTGTTAAGTAATTTTGAAATGAATGGGTGCTTGTAGCTGCGGCTCTCAGTGCTCCATTGAGGAGAAAGTGTTGGTAGCCCATTGCTAAGCTTAGACTCTGAATGTAAGTAGAGGTTGTTTTTCTAATGCAGTAAACCTGATATAATGGGAATGGACCCAATCAGGTTTTCTGCTAGACACAATGCTGTGTTACAACTAAAAGTAGTACATATAGATGTAGTGTGAGTGTGTTTTAAGCCTGTGATCATTTATGAACAGTAATTTTCTACTTAAAAATGGGAAGTTCCAGACTCTGAAAAAAACCAACAACACAAAATATAGGGCTGTGATAACTTGCCCACAAGATCTTTAAAGCAAGGCAGCTGATGATAGTGGCACATATCTGTAATCCCAACAATTTGGTTGCTTGAGGCAGGATTGCTAGTTTAAATCCAGCCTGAGGGATTTAGTGAGATCTTATCTCAAAGAACTTTTTTTTTTTAATGGATTGAGGTGTATCTTAGTATGAAGGCTCTGGGTTTGATCCTCAGTACCACAATAAAACAAATACAAAAAACTTTCAGCACAATGAAAATAGAAGCTATAATTAAGACTGTATATTATCCTATAATGTGTGGCCTTTGTATAGTAATAATAAATGTTATTTCAGTTTTAGTTTATTTCTTGATGGCGTGATCCACAGATTCATGAATGTGTTAATAATATACAATTGGGGAATTTATGTCTGTATATGTGCTGTTTGATTACTTTTTCCCTTCCTCGTAACCTTCCCCTCTCTTCACCCCCTCCCATTGTCAAGGCCTCTTTCCTCACGGTCCTTCACCCCTCTTCCTTCTCTCTAAGTTAGGATCTTTCTGTGCACATTTTCATGGCACTCTCATCTGAGAGGCACCAGTTGATACCCAATCCTTTGTGTTTGATTTTATTTAATCGCTTCAGCTCCTTTAATAATATAAGTATTACGTCCCCCATTTGACAAATGAAACTGAGGCCCATGCATGGGTGAGAACCTAGAGCAAAGTCTTTTAGTTCAGCAGTAGCAGACTCAAGATTGGAACCCACGACAGCCTGACTCCAGAGTCTGCGCTGTGTGTTGTATTTTCTTCATACACAGCTTTTGCCTTAACTGTGGAAAGAGACAGTTTTGATTCTTTCATTTCCTAAAATTTTGTTGTAATATGCTTCCATGAGGGAAACTTGGCTGCAGAAATAACTTCTCCTTATTTTTCATCCTGTTTATTGATTGAAACTAAGATGAATGTATATGCCAAAACTTGAGTTTTTCTTTTCTCTTGCAAAATTTGAAAAGTAATGAAAGCCCAATGTGCTCAATAAAAAATAGGGCACATTTAAAATTTTATGAAGAATTATCTCCTAGAAAACATCAAAAGAAAATTTATCCATATAAATGCTAACATAACTATCTACATATATATATATATATATAAACATCATATAGACTGAAACAAGAAACATTGAATTAGCATGAAGAAATGTGGTAAAATGAAAATTCTTTTGTTGTTGATTAATGGTCAATAGCTGGACTATGACAGCGAAAATCTCAAAGCACCTTGGATATTTAGGATTTAAATATGACCTTTTTATAGCCTCTGGCAATGTCTGAGGAGTTTCAGGGCAGAACCGAATTTTTATATGGCATCTTCTCACTGAAGAAATTTTCCTTTGTTCATAATCATTTCAGATTAAATTTTTTTCTTCAAGCAAGTGATCCGTTAGTATTTATAATTGTTATTTTAATTAAGGTACAAATATCAAAATCAATGTATGTATGAGTATAAATAGGTACATACATAAGTCTAGAAGTTTTTGTTGTGTGAACCTTTAGCTAGTATAAGCAGTTAGAATTTGTAAGATTATTGTAAATGTCTACTTTATGTTATGCTTTAAAAACTAAGAAAAGATTTACAGTAATTCCATAATTTCAAGGGTTAAATCTTTATGCCAAGAATAGCTTAACTTAATATCTCTCTTACATTAGTGGGCCAACATGAAGGCATTGTTTCCAGCTCTCTTTGGCTGAGATTTACAGTATGAACCTAAATTACATTACATAATTTTTGGTATTAGCATGGTAAATTACGATGCTATCCCAGATACAGCAAACTGTTGAGAAATTGCTTTTCTTCTTTGGAGGCTGCTTCCCTGGTACTCTCCCATTGTTTGACCAAAATATCTTAATCTAGAGTAAAATAAGGAAGTCCACGATGAATAGACAAGGGCTTCTCCACAGGTTTCAGATCCTAGGTGCCAGTGACTTTTTAACATAATGTTGTCTGCTCTTACAAATGATAAGTGATGCTAGAACTCTGTCATTCTATGCACGGAAAGTAGGATATAATCCATCAGTTTTCTTGAATCTTGAACCTCTAAGATTGTAGTAATTAGTGAACATGAATGACACATCATTCTCATGTCTTTTTTTCCTTTGGTCCTTACCATAAGTTGCCAAAATAGTAGTTGTATAATAATTGTTTCTTGAATACACATAAATCCTTGTAGAAAAGCTAGCTATGCAGGAGATACTTTCAAAGAATTTGGTAATTCCTTCTTGGGGTCAAGAAGCAGAGTTGAAAAGAGTAATTCATATAATGAATTAAGAATAGAAAAGAAAAATACCTGTACCACATGCTCAGTAAACTGTAAGCCCACTGTGCTTTCTCTGCAGTCCACAGAGATACAAAACATTTATATATTTAAGTGTAACCACACTCTACTAAAAATTTCCTCTTGAATTTCAAGTAAAAGGAAATGTAGTGATGGCCAGGGAAGATGGAAGGCAGTATGTTTAAGTGATCTAATGATGTATACTTATAATTAAATTTAACCTGCTGATATGAATGTGTAGGAATTTAGCTGAAAGTCTACAACTAGTTACAAAAATAAAGGGACTTAAGCCATAGATTAATGTTCTACTTGATGCAGAAGATACAAGGTGACTTGGAAGTTGCTGGGCTTTATTTTCTTAGAACGTTGTCTTGGCAAGAGAAGAAAAAGGTAGGAGTATTAAGAACTTCATGCATTGTTAATTGTTGCTTTATTATTTTAAAAAATCAGTTCTGGAGGATACATCTGGTGCATGAAAAATATGGAGGTAAGGTACAGTTTTAAAAGTTTGCTCAATAGCAGATGCTTTCTTTTCCCTTGATTTTTTGTAGGATTTTTGTCATCTTATTCCCAGTTGTCAGGAATTGTGGGTCCAGGTGAATAATATTCTTTTGAGTATATTATGGTGGTCTCATAATCACCTCAAGTGAAGACTACAATATTACATATTGACTCTCTAACACTATGAGAGTCACAAATGAGAAAACCTTTAACAATGGGATTTGGAGACAATCGATATCATCACTAGCCTAATCTGCTATCTGTCTGTTGTGCATGTGTGGGTTTACTTCCTCATATCCCTTTGCATTATACTACTCCATCAGTTTTTCTGGATTGGCTTTTCATTCAATGTATTATTACTTCCTTACGAGCAAATACTGGAGTAAGAAGGCGTGTCTTTTAACATCATTAATTTTATTTTGCAGCATAAAGTTTTGTGTGTCCTATCATGGGAGTGGGTTGGTGACTGGGTGAATTAAGAAACTGTGGACCGGTTTGGAAGGGGAGATTCTTGAATTATTTTAAGTACTGAGTGTGTTGTCACATTGAGGAATTGAATACGTAGTCTTTTTAAAAAATAATTTGTTTCCTCTTGTGCTTTTGTTCCGATTAATGGACCTCATGCAGCACTGTGTAGTCCAGTATGGTAGCCCTTGCTGTCATGTGACACTTAAGTTTCAACTAATAAAATGAAATAATATTGTACTCACCACAGACCAAGTGCTCAGTGGCCATGTAGGGCTGGTGTAGCTGTCTGAACACACATTGCAGATACACAACGCTCTCGTCATCGCAGAATGTTCTACTGGATGTTGCGGGCTGAGGTAGTCTCCAGTTTCCACTTTACCTGTCTGTGTCTCAGAATATTCTGGCTGCGGATTGTCTTTCTTTTCAAAAGGTAGAGCAGCTGATTTCAAGTGATTTCATTTTTTCACACCACTTTGCATGTTGCTTCCTGTCAGTGCTCCTTCTTAATAATTACAGTAGTTGTTCCCTATTCTGAATATATATTAAAACATTTTTCAGTAGGGCCGTGATGAAGTGTGCTTTCACCACTCCTTGGTAGTATGGCTCAGTTCCTTGGTTTTAATTCATGGAAACACTCCTGCTTCACAATAAATTATATTGAAATAAGTGTGGCATATCATGACATAAATATCCTCCGAAAATGAGGAAGAACAACTTTGACACTCAGGTGGCTAATATTTCACTCGGATATTAGGAAATGGATTGCACTCTTGTTGACAGAAAGCAGTGGGATAGAAGATGATTTCAGTACTATGCAAGTAGGGAAATGAAGGCAGAATAGAAGGGATTCTTTTTAGTGTACTTGAGCTGTTATGAAGGTGAACAGAGTGATCGTAGGCAGGTGACCA
The DNA here is from genome assembly GCA_004027205.1 of Ctenodactylus gundi. Lineage (NCBI taxonomy): Eukaryota > Metazoa > Chordata > Mammalia > Rodentia > Ctenodactylidae > Ctenodactylus > Ctenodactylus gundi. The sequence continues at coordinate 699,208 of PVKB01000297.1, read as the reverse complement.
ATGCTTAAGTGTGTCCTTTCTGGCTACTTTTAAGCCAGAAGCTCTTTGGTCTCTCCAGAATTGCTAATGTTGGCAGAAATTATCTCTGTTCTTTTGTGAAAATTCTCATTTGCATTCCATTGCATTCGTTTATGAATTCATGCTTCCTCACGGTGTCATTTCCTTTTCACACTTGTTTTGATTCCCCTCAATGCAGGATTATAATTCTTAGCTCTCATATGCATTGGAAATTCAATGGAGAAGAGTCACCAAAAAGTCTTACTTTCAAAAGTAACAGAAATCTCTCCTGCTCTGAAATGGCAGGAAAAAAAAAAAGCATAAGGAATAGAATGAACTGAAAATAGTATAGGAGTGTGTAGTGGGGTCAGGAAAGCTATCAGAACTAGCTGCATTGAGAAATGAGTGACAGACCTTAGGATGTCAATTGAATATAGTCAGACATACCTAGGGATTCTTGATTCTGCTGGATATCAGTATGTCCATTCAAAAAACAATCTGTGTGTTTGTCTTCTCATTGCTTTTGGCTGGACAATGATAGAGCACCAGGGTATCAGCTTCCCAAGAGGATTAGTAAGTTCTCAGTAGTTTGCTGTATTGGGATACAATCATAATTTAATCACGTTGATAATAAAAAATGTACAATGGAATACACTCTGAGACAGTGATTGGCACCTGCAGTCACTTATTATTTTGTCAAGAATTTCACATGCCAATCAATTGCATGAGCAAAGTGTGCCTGCTTGAAATTGATCTCGAAACACCTCATGTTAAGCATCTTGATATTTCCTGTTAATGCAGGTCATTCCTGGGCTTTAGACTAAGCTTTTATTCAGACTTTTTATGTGACTAAAGGGAAAATCACGTTAGATGTGAATTGTTGGAAACATTTTACAGCAGAGTAACACTCTTTAGAATAAACTCCAATGTAGATTGCCAATCTGTTTATTTAATAATTTCCTCTCTGTGTATTAAAATAAAAATTTTAATGTACAGATAAAAAGATTTAAATAGGTAATTATAATAATTACAGTAGCTGGTTTATAATATTTGGAGCTGTTTCTTTCAATCTTCAAAAATTATCTGAGTATGATTTGGTAGAACAATTAAAAGTTGGTTAATATATCTCATATCATTAAATATTAACTTAAAGGTGTTATTTCAATTGTATATATACTACAATGCAGTTAATGTTCTGTGATTGGATACTCATCCTCCTGTGTGTTTGGTACAATGATTGAACTTGTGATAAATATTTTTGTGTAAATTTGCGTGAATCTTTACATTCTTAAGATAATTATGTAAGAATAAAATTACAGTGTAGGCATATGCGCTAGGAGGCATCTTACACCTGTTGCTCCATTGCTCTGTGGTGGCCTCGCTGTCCTATTGACAGCAGCATAGAAGTATCACTTCACTATAACTTGGTCAGCACTGAGAAAGTTTTGAGAACAATTCTTAATTTGATAGTGAAAATTAATATTCCATTGAAAATTGTGTGGTTTGGTTATTGTTGAACAAATATAACATCTTTTGTTATTCAGTGCCTTCTGTCTGCTTTCTGGCTTGAACTTCAAAGATTTTAATTGACACCAGTGGACTAGGTATGAAGATTGTAACTCATTTATTTATTTTTATAATTTTCTTCTCTTTCTAAGGTATAGATTATATTAAGCATAAAATAAATTATAACTAAATGTAGTACATAATATGTCTTAATATAAATTTAATATATTAAAATGGTAATTAAATATAAATTATATTAAATATAAATTATAGTTTATGCTTCAATCTTGAAATTTTTCTTTTGAGATGTCTTCATTAGCTTTTATGCTTAAGAACGCCACACATGTATTAAATTTTCATAAGCATCACACACGTGGTAGCATCTTATTTTTTGCCTTTAACTCTGAAGTAGTGTAAAAGATACATTAATAGCTCATAGGATATTGTTCTGACATGAGTTCTAAGTACAGCATTTGAGATATGGTGTGTTCTAAAAAAAATAGATGCTGGGGTAATAGGTCAGTGGTTAAAGTGCTTGTCAGCAAGCACTGAGTACCTAAGTTCAGTTCCCTAATACCACATAAGCTAAATGTGGTGGCACATGCCTTTAATTCCAGCACTTGGGAGGCTGAGGCAGGAGGATTGCTGTAAGTCCAAGGACCAACCTGAGCTACATAGTGAGACTCTGTCCCAAAAAATAAAATAAATAAATAGGGGAAAAAAAGAGAAATAACAGAATACTCCTTAGGAAGATCCAGGTAACTTTTTTCCTTTGCCACATATATGTGTTTGTATTCAAATCATACTGCATTATTCACTGTATTTTGGTAATAATCTAGCATCCACCCACCCCCCATCTCCGTGTCTGTTCCCTTTCACAGCAGTCCATCAAGTCTCTTCCTATACTTTCTGTATGTGTATTTATGGCGATCTCATATGAGAGACACCAAGCCTACACCACTTTTTCAAATTTTCTTTCTTTCTTTCTTTCTTTCTTTCTTTCTTTCTTTCTTTCTTTCTTTCTTTATTTTTGGTTAACAAATACCTTTTGGAACTTTTTACCAATGATTTGAAAGTAGTGACATATCTAAAAATAATTTGATCTTTCTACTGAATGTGATGCATATGTAAATTTATTCATCTTTTATGCTCCTGAGAAAAACATGGCAGTTCTCTTCCCATGGATGGACCTCCTAAGTCTTTTTAATATTTTAATTTTATTTTATGCCACTTAGAGTTTGTCAGGTTAAAAAAGTATCTTCCTGTTCCCCACTTTGCTTTCCAATACTCGTAATGAAACTTTTTGGTTTTTTTATGGAAGTGAAAATTACCTAATATCAAATAGACTTTTTAAAAGTAAATAATCTAGCAACATCTAATTTTGTTTAAAATTTTTAGGTTTTCTTCAGTCTTCTTCTTGGGTTTATTTTTTTATTTCACATTTTCTTTTCTCTTCCATTTCATTAAATCTAATTTAAAATTATTTATTTTCTGCTTTTCATAGCCATGCTGTAATAATTTTCAGGATTTTTGTTTGTTTGTTCTTTTGTCTTTTATAAGACCTGGAAGAACTGAACTATTTCTGCCTTCCATATTACTAGCTTGATTTTATGCAGTACTCAAAATATTCTTTGCTTGTGCTATTTTTTTTAAGATGCTCTATACCTGTAAGAAGATTGCTTTGTACAGAAAGGTTCCATAAACAATTTGGAGTTGATTATTTTTTAGTTCTATGAAGAATGTTGTTGGCATATGATTAGTGTTGCATTGAATCTGTGTAGCAGTTTTGGAAGAATGGCCATTTTGACAAGGCTAGTTTTTCTTATCTAGGAGCATGGGATATGTTTTCTAAAGTCCTCTTCAATCTCTTTCTTCTGGGTTTTGTAGTTTTCTATGAATAGAAACTTGACTTCTTAGGTAAGGTTTATTCCTAAGTATTCATTTTGTTGTTGTTGTTGCTGTTGTGAGTGGAATTACTTGTTGATGTCGTTATTGTTGTATAGGATTGCTTTTGATTTGTGACTGTTGATTTTTATAACCTGCGACTTTGTTGAATTTAGCTATTCTAAGTGACTCACAATCAAATTTTTGAGTCTTTGATGTAATATATCATACCTTTTGTAAATGGGGACATCTTGATTTATTCTCTTCTAATTTTTCCATTCTTTCTCTTTCCTGGCTACTGTGGCAACAATTTTAAGTAGTATGTTGAGCAGAAGGGGTGACATTGGGTATTTGTGTCTTATTCCTGATTTTAGAAGGATTTATTGAACAGAACACCAGTTGAGCAAAAATATCAGTCAGAATCAGTACAGACTATATCAGGCCAAAAGCTTTTTTATAGCAGAGAAACAATCAGTAGAGTGAAGAGAAAGCCTGCAGAATCAGTGAAAAATTTTGCCAACATGCCTTAGACAGAGGTTTAATATCAAGAATATATAAGGAACTACCAAAAAATAAAACTTCCAGAATAACTCTCCTAAGAATTGGGCAACTGAAATAAAAAGAATCTTCTCAGAAAAGGAAGTACAAGAATCCAACAATAAAAAAAAAACCCATGAAAAGATGTTCAACAAATCAAAACAACACCGAAACTCCATCTCACTCCAATGAGAATGATTTCTATCAAAAATTCAAGAAACAACAGTTTTTGGTAAGACTGCATGGAAAAGGGAACATTTTATATGGTTTGTGGGACTTAATTAAGTCTGGTTTAATCACTATAGAAAGCAATGTGGAGATTCCTTAAAAATCTGAGAATAGATACCTGTTTGACCCAACTGTACCTCTACTGGGCATTTTTCCACTAGTACTTAAGTCATCATATCATAAAGACTCAAATTTCATGTGTATAGCAGCACAATTCATAATAGCTAAATCCTGAAAACAGTCTACATGCCTACCAACAGAAGAATGGATAAAAAATTGTTATGTATACTGGAGTATTATACAGCCATAAAGAAAAACAGATATGAAGCATTTGCAAGAAAATGGGGTCAACTTGAATCAGTAACAATCAATGAAATAACTAGACGCAAAAGATGAAGTATGGCTTGGTGTCTCTCATATGAGATCGCCATAAATGCACATATAAAATGATCTTAACGTAAGAGAAAGTATAGGAAGAGGGTTGATGGACTGCTGTGAAAGGGAACAGACAGTGAAAGTAGGAGGGAGAGAAGGGAAGGGAAAGGGTCAAAGGGAAGAAAAAAGTGATCAAAAGTGATTTATCTGGGCAAAAATTCCACAAGTTGTTTGTAGGTAATGAACATGTCATGGAATCTATAGTTCATTCATATTCAAATACAAAAAGTAGATCTTGTGAAAAAAGAAATGCAGAATATATGTCAGAAATATGAAGTAATGAGAGAAGAGAGAGATATCCCTTCCCTACTGCATCTGTTCTTCACGTGTGAGTCATTCCTTTGCTTCCACATGCTCAGTTAAGAGCATCCTTGCACCCTTGTAGTTTGGTAGTTCACAGAAGAAGGAAAGCACGGGCTTCAGAGTGTTGCATAAGGGTGAATTTGTAACCATTCTGTTACTTCGTATTCGTGTGAGCTCAACCCTCTTCTCACGCCTGAACCCGAGTGGCACACTCTCTACAAATACCTATCTCTGAACCTCTTGTAAGGACCGACTGAGATGACGTGTCTTGAGAAACTTAGAACTACACTTGACATCTGGTAGCATTCGGAAATCATGCTTCTTTTTTTTCTCCCCATTTTATTGATATGTATAAGTGCAAAATTTAAGGTTTGCAATGAAGTTTAGCGTTTTGCGCACCTACATATCTTGTCAAGGTGAAACATTGAATGGCCTCTCTGATATGGGAAATCGTGTTTCTTAATCAGTACTAGATTGTTAGTCTTCTGAATTAAACACTTTGGTAAGCCCTGGAGGCTCGGTTGTGAATAAGACACGGTACCCACTCTCAAAGATCTTGGAGCTAAGGTCATGCAGAAAAGGAAACCAGAAATAATAATAATAATAATCTTTTGGGTATCAAAAGTGGACAGAGACTCCAGACTTCTTGGTCTTAGTCAACTTTTTTACTGCAGTGACCAGCAAAGCTGTGGACACCCACTTGGCCCTAGGTGGGTCGGTTTATTATGTGAATACTGGAATGTGACAATGTGTCAAAAAAGGCTATAGTCAGGGAAGATTTCAAAGTAGAAGCTATGCTCCAGGGAAAGTGTTTTGCCCACTTCCTTGTTGCATCAAGGAAACTTGCTATGTATCTTATTTTGTAAAGTGAGGTCTTTAGTGAAGCAAATGTGGAGCAAGTTAAGACTTTTGCATATCAGAATTTCTTTTCTTTTATAAAGTGAGCAGAATGGTTTATTTTTGCAGTAAGTAAAAACATCCTTACAGTCATTAAATGAGAAATTATTCATTGAATTTAATCTGCATTGTTTCTTCCACATTCTGCAGAATAAGGAAGCTTTTTAACTGTAAAAAAAGTTCTTTCTGAAGTGAGTAAAGAAGGCATCTTTTTGTAAAAAGTCAAGCTGATTTTCTTTTTCTAACTCAATAATAACTGGCTTTGACAGATCACTTCTGCCAGACTCAGTTTCTCCATGTTATGTATAGCATATTAATTCAGTTAGTACGTTAAAATTCTCTGAATAGAAAAGAAAATGATTAGTGACAAATTTATGATTAGAGTATTAAGCTACCAATAATATTTACTGGAAGATAGAAATTTAAAAATAACCTTTTATATTGAATCTGGATTTAAACAAGAAGTTCCATGGATAGCCACGCTTACTTGGGACTTTTACGAAGTTCAAGAAATCATTTAGAAGATGCTGTTGATATATTCAGTATAAAAAGTGATTATTATATGTAAATACGCTGAGAAAAAAACCTCAATTTTCTAGTTTCTCAATTGCCTTAATGACTCAGAAAGTGTATCTACGTGCCTTCAATGAAATAACTCCTAATTCAAATTTGGGTCAGACTGTAAAAATACATTCATTTGCATGGAAAAACAAGTGGCGAGATCCTCGGGAAGCAAATGGAAGATGATGCAAGCAGTGGAACCTCTCATCAACCTGGTCTTCCCTCTGTTCTTCTCTGAAGGAATTTTAAGCCATGATGTAATCACAAAGTGCAGTTCACCTGGCATATGTTCTATGTAGTTCTCTTCTGACATTAATTACTTTCATCCAAGATACATTCTATTTATTTAAGCAAATTTGTTTTTATTATAGATATTGATTTGGAGAGATATATCTACTATTTTATCTTTGTTGTTCAGAAATACATTAGAATAAATAAATTAACCTAAGGCACAATGAGGTTTTAAATATTACATCACGTTGCTATTTGTTGATTCACATATTTGTGGGGAGCTAGTGTTATGGACAGGTGTTTGGTTTTATGCATATCATTGTAGGGCTACAGTGGTCATGTTTGTCTATTGACAGGTTAATATGTAGCTGAGTTGAGATTGTTGTAAATATATACACCAGATTTCAAAGGGGCTTTAGAAAAACAGAAATGTTCTTATCATTTTTGTATTTGATATCAAATGATAATGTTTTGGATAAATTGGGATGAATACATTTTTAAATGAAGTGTGGTGGCTGGTAACATAAATCAATGGTAGAGCATTGGCTAGTATGCTCACAGCTCTGTACTTCTGGGTTCCATCCCTAGCACTGCAAAATAAACAAATACAGTTAAGGTTAGACGTTTTTTCTGATTTTTTAAAATGTGGTTACTTAAGTGGTTTGCTTTGTGTTTCTAATTGGATAGTGCAACTAATTTGCTGAGTGCTAATGTGCTAATTTTGACAGTGTGCAAATATACTGATGATGGAATGGCTTTTGGATTACTGTTACAAAACATCAGGGAAACATATGACACAATAGACTTGAGTTTCTTTATACTCATTCATAAATAAAAGAAGAATAGATGAAGCTGCGTAAGGGAAAATTTTGCACTCTAAGTGACTACAATGCTCAATGTATTTGTGCATTCTTTATATCTTGATGGGTTAGAATGTGCTTTTATTTTCTGTGAAATATGTGAGCCAGTCACAGAATGATAAATATCCAATGATTTCTCTAATATGAGAAATCTAAAATGTACTGATTTTGTAGAACTAAATGGGGAAGGAGTGAGTGTTAGCAGGGATGGAGAGATTGACGAGGATTAAAAAAGAGGGGAAGAGTTTGTAATTTTTATGTGACATATATATGCACGGAACACACAAGTTCAATGTAAACATGCATTGCATACATAAATATTAATAAAATGGGGGAAATGAAAAAATGTGGGCCAAAAGTTATAAATTACTTTAAATATTTTTCATTCAAATTAACTATTTTTCCAGTAATATTTAAAAGCCAATATTTCATTAAAGCTTAGTTAAATCTTCTTTAGTTACCTACTCGGTTGTACAAGTGTATAGAGTACTTGATTAGCACTTCTTATGCATGAGGCTTGTTTTGCACTGGATGTTAGTCATAATTTGCATTGCTGTTTCTCCTTTGGTCCAACTTTCTTTTAAAATCATATGTCCAGCTTGTAGTGGACTAATTGGACTTACATTATAGTCTAGTTGAGCTAGTAGCATCTAATAGATGGTGGGTATTCTAAAAGGTATCCGTCAAAATAAAGGAGCACCAGCTGAGGTTTGAGAGGTCAACTGTCTTTCCTCAACACCTACCAAAGTGATTTTGGCATAAGGGTGTCACATTTCAGTTAACTGAAGCAAGCTGATTATTGAGACATACCTTGTACCTGTGGATTCTGGGATGATTTACTGATGATCACTTACTTAATGTTTTGACAGTGTGACTGGTCCAAATAGTCTTCTGGTGTCTCTGGTTTTAAGTTTGCCCGTAATTTAAGTTCGATGTGTAAAGGTACAAAGTTTTGTTTTTCTCTTCCCCATCCATTGATGCAATTTTTGTTGTTCTCATTTACATTTCCCTATTTTTCAGAACTAATTCCTCCTTGACAGTAACCTCAGTGATTTCATCAAGATTACACCACGAGTAAAACTAACCCAGAACCTCCCTAATTTCAGTCTCATCCTGTTTTCTCTAATTTAACATAATGGCAATCTAAGGCAGAAGGTGCTTTATGGATTATGACGTCATTTTGCCACTTCTCTACTGCTGTTTCTTCCTTGAGCCAATTCCATTGCTGTTTTCACCTAGAGAAACTGTGGCTCCATGGTTTTAAATAACCTTTATATACCGCTGATTGGTGTGTAAATATGAACCAATAAAAAACCCAGAAGCAGTCACAATGTCATCACCTCTCCCCCCGACCCCACCCCCTCCTTTTTCCTCTACTATGATATAGCCCTTGGTAGGAATGGGTGACTTCTTTGTGTGGGTTATTCCTCTCCCCTTTTCACTGTTTAACACCACCCTGATTCTCTCCTGGGGCAGAGGAACAATGATAACTTTCATTCTTTTCAATGTAAAATACCACGTGGTTATAGCAGGCCTCTTGGTTGGGTCTCTTGGAACGTACATCAGCAGTGTCTACATGATGCGGTAGGGCCTGTGACTGCTCCCCAGAGAGATCCTTCCAAGATCTTGGTTGCTGGCTTAGCAAGTGACCAGGAAACTGCAAGGGCATGAACATTTACATGGTACAAATCACATTTTATTTTAATACGAATAAGAAAGATATTCACATGGTGAGAACCAAAAAGGTACAAAAGAGCATATAACTTCCCCCACACCGGTCTGGCCTCCTTGTTTTAGAATTAACTACTTCTATCAATTTGTATTTCAAAAAAAAGGAGTGAGACTATGCATTTGATTGTATATCAATAAAATATGCACACCACTTTACCCCTTGAATTTGCAACCTCTTTGTTTAGTTTGAAATGGTTCTATTTTAGTGTATGATTGAACTTACTTTTTATGAGTGTATACTAGTTCATTTCATGGGATGACACTCTAATTTCACAACATTCTATCTTTGATTACAGTTTGTTAGGCATCACAGATAATGCTCGCAAATAATTTTACATAATTTTATATGAACATGTGCTCAGAAGTATCATTCCTAAATGTACAGTTGTAGGTCAAATGGCATGCTCCTTTGACATTTTGGGACTATTTTAGTTTTATATGGCCTTTTGAAAGGAGAATATGGTTATGATAACATTTTAAAATGAGTGAAGAATAAAGAGGAAAGTTGATTTCCTTCTGTTCTTCTAAAAGAGGAAACTTTTTATACTCTTTGAGAGTCAGTATGTATGACCTGTGTGTGGGTGCATTGCTAGGTAGATGTATTAAATATATATCTTTTCCTGGAAGATTTTTATTTTACAGCTTATAATGCTGATTCTTAATCATGATTGCTTTTGTCTGCCCAAAGGATATTTGGCAATGTTGGGAGACATGTTATTGTCATAAGTTTATGTGGATATATGCTGCTGGCATCTAGTGGGTGGAGGCCAGAGATACTATTGAACATTCTGTAAAGCTCAGTCCAGCCCCTCATCGTGAAGATACATGTGGTCATCAGTGTCAAGATTAGGAAACTTGGGTCTTTAAAATGTTCATACTTACATAGATAGTCCTTCGTGGGAACCACGGTTGGCAAAAACATTCCTCTCCCATTTGTCCTCATTACAAACCATCACTGTGTATCCACTAACGAGCATGATGATGCCAGTGACATTTGTCATACTTAAGCTGACTTTTAGGATGATCACAAATAAAATGCCTTTTCTGTTTTCTTTGTCCTCATTCTGGTATTCCTATTTAGATGTTGGAATATATAGACTGTTAGCCTTCCTTTTTAATTTTGTTTGGTTTTGGATAGGTCTATAGGGTATTGTCTCAAAATTTTTTCTTCAATTTTTCTATTGATTTTTCTCATGTTTTATATTACAGCTTTAAGATTTTTTTGTTCTGAGTATTTTTGTGCTGTTTTTGTCTCCAGATGCTCTTTTCCTTCCTTTCTTCTTTCCTTCCTTCCTGCCTTTTTCTTTTACTGTCCCTTTCGCCCTTTCTGCCTTCTCTTTCTCTCCATCTCTTTCTTCTTCTTGATGGTTAGGAGGACATGCTTGTTTTTTGTTTGGTTTTAATTTTTTCTCTCCTTACTTCATCAGTGTCTTCCAAGTGAGCATTTCCTGCTTTGTCTGTGCTCTTTCTTTGATGTAAGAGACTTCTTCAGCCATTCTTATCCTTGTCCCATGTTTTGGTTAAGTGGTTTGAAGATCTGAGTTTATGAATTGGACTTACCAAATGTCACTCCTAGGGGGACTGGGTGAATCCACTAGGGAACTTCAATGTCTGTTACCTTTAACTTTGTCCTCTTGAGCTGGTCAACTTTCCCAAAGAAGAAGGTTCCAGCCTTTTACTGGTAGGGATGTGGAGTGGGGAGCCCTGGGTCGGGGGGAAGGACTGGACCCTCGGAATACATATGATCACTTGGTCTCCCTGTTCTGGATCTGCTGTTGTTGCTGATCTCCCTAATCTGGAAAGCTTCCATGTAATCATCTCCATGGAACAAATAGCAGACCTCCCACATCCAGTTCTGCAGAAATGGCCTCAACACTTTGTCTCACAGCTTCATACAATTCCTCCTACTTGAGTTACACGTTTCCCCTAACTCGCCGTTCATTGTAAGGGAAGTGTGTATAATGCTTTTGAAAATGTTTGCTAATTTAATGTCTGAGAGTATTTAATAGTCAGAAAGTGTGTGGAGGCCCATCAACCAGTCGTCTCCTATTTTGTGGTTTATGGGTCACCTTTGCACCAAGACAAGTGCTTCCTAACTCCTAAATGACTAAGAGAACAAGACATTCATAAAGTTGTTTTTCGTTCACAGATCTTGAAGCCTTTTATAAATCTAAAACCACTCATCTCTTCAAAATGTTGAGGATATTAGTTCCGTAGAGAGATAGTAAATCCTGGGGTAGGGGGATCTTAAGTGCGATGACATGACTGATTTGTGTTCCCCTCAGAAAAGGACTCCATTGCCTCTGGTTCTTACTGTGCTTCCTAACAAATATTATGATAATTAGATACAGGCCAGATGTTGCAAAAATAGTTGTTTTGTGTTATATTTGAACTGATTTTGCTGCCATTTTAAGGAAATTAAGTCTAGAATCTTCTCTTCAAGTGGCTGTTGGAGACCTCAGTGTTTTCGAACTACAATTGTTGTATACTTAGGCTAAATGTGAGTGGTGGGTTTGTGTTCCTGGTAAAGATATTTTTGTTTTAATAAGACTGTATTGAAATGGCAATTTGAATTTAATATATTCTCCACATGTCTCTAAGTATTACATTTCACATTTTCAACCATTTAAAAATGGATAAACTATTTTTTGACTCACAAACTATATAAAAACCGTTGGTAGGTCATATTTAGGTCATAAAACATAATTTGTTCACCCTGGTTAAAACTTTTTTCCTTGGGAAATTGCTGTTCGTTTTGTGTCAAGTTTCAGCTATGAAAACCGTGAATGTCTGGTGCTTTGAAGTCATTGTTTGGAAATATGGAGCCATGCTCAAACTTTTGCCTACATGGGATAATTATTTAAAGCCAGTTAAAACACTCCTATGCCTTTCTTAAGTTAAAAAAATTCTTTTCAACCATTCCTGTTCTTCTGAATGTTTTCCTAGATACTTGCTTTATTCTTTTTCACCCTTTTCCTATATTGGAGAAAGAACTCAGGCTCTTCGCACTGAACTACCTCTCCAGCACTTTTAAAGTTATTATTTTTCTTTTAATTTTGAGACACAGTTATGCTAAGTCCCTAAGTTGTCTAGGCTGAATTTGAACTGGCAAACCTCTTACCTCACCCTCCCAAAATGCTGGGATTATAGGTATGCACGAGCATACCTGGCTCTGCTTGGTATTTTTACATTAATTTTAATTTTTCTTGGCATAATGATTATACACAGTGTACTATGCCGGTTTCTTAACAGAGGGAAGTATAAACTAGAGCCATAACTTTCGGCAGAAAAAACACAACCATCAAAGACAGTAATACTTTTTTCTGAAGTTTATAGAATGAATCTTAGGTATAAGGATGAGGTGTGGTTGGCAGAAATTATGCAGGTGTTTTCCTCCTTATTTCATCCTGTAAATGAGGCATACTTTTATTTGTGCATTTATTTCCATTTCGGTAATGCCATTAACAGCGGAACAGTGAATAATAGCTCCGTGCTTCAAAATTTTAAGTATTACCATATTTTTACTACTCTAAAGAGACTTGGGATACTTTGGCAATTTATTCATTAATTTAAACATTCTTAAAAAAATCTTTAGAGTTGAAAGCTCTATTTCTTTGGCACAGATAAATCACTATTGGGTAAAGATTTATGACTGAGTGAACAAGGAGAAAGGGGGAGGGCTGGGCTGTGAAGTCTGAGCACTGCATATAATAAAAATGGGAACATTTAAGAGAAGGAAACCAGCGTTCGGCGGTAGAACCAAAGAGCAACACAATTACAGACTTTATGATGGTAATATAGTCTCAAATGAATACTCCTTCATTTCATGGACGGGATTGGCATTTGTGCAATATTCTTTAGTTAAATTTCAATTTATTGGATTTTTGCCTCACTGCAGATTGATCTATTGGATTTGTCACAGTGGCCTTGTTTTTACCTTGATGTGTTTAATACCTGCTGGATCAGAATGCCAATCAATTTAGGTTAATTTTATTAAGTTTGCTAAAGCTTTTTAAATTAAGGCACTGCTGATATTACCAGTAACAAAATGTAACTAATATTCTCTCATATATTATTGTTTTGAAGATAGATGGCTAATACATATTCTCTGTGAATATTTTTACTTGGATTTTTAAATTCCCTTAATTATTTACTAAAATATAAATCATTTACCATTTAAAATTTTAATTATCTGCATGGCCATTACTTAGTATTCTGTGCCAAACTTGAAACTCAGCATATATTTCACTTTTCACTAAGTAGATTCCAGTTAAATTCCTTCTATCTTTCCTAGAAATGAAATGGATTATGTTTTAAAAATCATATTCTTCCATAACAAAAATAAAGTGGAGTGTGTTTCATGACAAGTAGGCTTTCAAGTGTTCTGTTGTGTGTTTTGGTTTCCAGAGAAGTCACCTTCTCCTTGCATTATATGAAATGTAATCATTGTTAAATTTTTGAGTAATATATTTTGTAGTGAGCTCTGAAATAAGCAATTCAGGATTTCAGCTTGCATTATTCACCGATTTTGCTGTCATTAAAGCAGCATTTATAAATGTTGCTTGGAGAACTGTGATTATATTTGCCAAAAAAATTACGGGGAAAACCGATAAACCAGCACTAATACTTTTTGTAAGTACACACGCACAAATACACACAAACACACACACATACACACACATGCATGCATATACCCAGAGTAGGTGAAATTGCTTCACATAATCACGGATGGATTTACAAAGGAGATAAAAGAACACTAGTAACAAAAAACCTTCAAAAATTGGTTATTTAACTACTTTTCACTGCCTCATGATATTTCTACCTAGGTATTAGTCCATTTCCCCCCCGTGGGGATCTTGAGCAACAAAAAGTTATCTATAGCATATGTTGATCTAGAATTAACGAGATTTTAGTTATATAAGGTTCAAATTATTTTTGACACATTTTGCAGGTTACTTAGAAAATCCTACCAAAACATAGAACTTCTCGTTATCAGAGAGCCTGACATCAGATTTTAATCATATTTTTTACCCACAGGGTTTTAGATTTCCAACAGGCCACCTGTCTCAGCCATTTAAAAATTCACAGGACAGATGGGAAGGTGAAAGAACTTGTCCTTGGATAAAGAAATTCTTATAGTGCAGGAATGTTTACTTGTAGGAAGGGCTAGCCAATATATCACACACATGCCCTGTATTTGCTTAGCATTCAGGTATTATAATATTGGCATACTTCCCTTTAGTAGTATAAATTGGAGAAATCATCATGGATCCCCTGTCCTTCAGATAGCAAGACAGGAAATGATAATATGTTGTTAAAAAATATATTGTTCAGGTAACCCATGAATCAGGAAATAGTGCTGTATTTGGCATTAGTTTTCTTAAATTTATCCCTCACAAAATGCATATCTTGTGTGAAACCCTGTACATTTGTGTGAAAAAATTTATGGTGTAGAAGCAAGTTATCTGACTTTAGGTCTCTTTCCAAATACAAGTTACTTTGGGAAGTGACCTAGTTAGTCTCACTGTGCTTCAGTTGTTTCATCTATGAGATAAGAGTTTTAGTGTTTCTCTATAGAGTTTGAAGATAGTACTTAAAAAAATACCTAGAATAGTGCCTAGAACTAAAAGTTAAACTACACTGTGTTAGCATTTTGTATCTAGGACAAAATACCTGAGGCAAACAGCTTATAAGTACGAAACATTAATTGTTTCATACTTTGGAAGGTATCAGTCTGTTGTAATCCAGCTTCCTTAATTTTGAGCCTGTGAAACATAGAGTATCAGGGTAGAAGTGTGTGGTGGGATACAATTGCTCATTTGTGGCAGCCAGGAAGCAAATCAGAAGGAAAAAGAGAGGCGCGATTCTAGAATCGCCTTCAGACGCACAACTTCAGAGACATGGCTTTCTTCTACTAGTCTCACTGCCTAAAGGTTTTGTTACCTCCTGGGAAAGCCACAGGCTGAGGACCAAGCTTTATATATTTGGCCCTTTGAGGGACACTGAAGATAAAATCATAGCCTGCATTCAGTCCATGAAAAAATTAAGAGGGCCTTGAAGTGTATACTTTTCATTTTTATGAAAAAATTTTAGAAAAAAGTCTAAACATTTGAGTCATTGATTTCTTGGAAAAGAATGGGGGGTACTCTGTTTATTCTGGAGTACTAGATAACAGAAATGGATGCTCCAGTGGGAGAGGGGTGTGCACGAAACACCCAAACAAACGGACTTAAGAATTTCAGATAAGAAAATTATGAAGAGCAAAGGGTGAAAATGGTGTGGGAGATTGAGCGAGAGTGGAGGTTCTCCAAGATGAGGTGACCATGGAATGCCTGAGGCTGCGCCTGAGCCTGAGTCATGGCGCAATGGTGAGCAACAAGTGAAAGAATAATCTGGAACAGGAAACAGCTCATACCAAGGTCACGTGAGAGAAAGACCTTAAGGTAAGGTTTTATTGTAGTCTGTTACATATTGAATATCTTCAATCCAAAAACCTGACATTTGACATGCTCCAAAATTTGGAACTTTTTGTGCAGCGACATGAAGCCACAAGTGAAAGATTCTGCACTTGATGTCATATGACTCATCACAATACAAATGTGGGCTCTCTAAAACTGTTAATATTACATAAACCAAAATATAAAACTACCTGCAGGCTAGGATAAATACAAAACTTAATTGATTTCCATATTTAGACCCGATGGTCATATTGTCAAGCTGTCTCTCTATGTAGAAGTGAATGTCCCAAAATTCTGAAGTATCCAAAATAAGAAACACTTCTGGCCCCAAGTTTGTCGGATGAGGGGTACTCAGTCTGTATTATAGGCAAGGAAAGGGGTTCTTGGTGAAGGTTTTGATAGTCTTTTATTCTTCATTCTGCTTTGGATGTGAACTCATTTCCTAAAGCTAAGTGTCATACAGTGTCATCCTTTTATTATCTGAGGCACCAAGATTAGTTTATTACCCCTAGAGGTTGGTTATGTTGGATCAGTAGTAGCGGAGCATCTTGTGGGCCAAATAAATCTTTTTTGTGTGTGGAATTGTGAGACTCAAAATTCGTCTTCAGATTTATCTTATTTACGACTTAAATCAGTATCTGTATGCTTTTTAAATTGACTCCCATATGTGTATATATGTGCAGAATGTCTAAAAATATTAAATGACTAACACCTGTTTCTTGACTGATTGATCATTACCTTCTGTAGGATAAAAATTATATAATACATAGGTGTATTCATCAGCTTTCTGTCACTGAGACACAGTACCTGATATCCTCTACTTAAAGGAGGAAAGATTTAAATTAGCTCATGATTTCAGTAGCATATGATTGGCTGGCTGAAGCCCAAAACTTCCTGGTGAAAGGTGTGGCAGAGCAGAGCTGCTAATTTCTGGCAGCTGAGAAGCGGAACACAGGAACAGTGCCCAAGAGGGTTGAGCACAAGGGTATATATGGTGGCAAGGCCACCCTCTCCCCACCCACCATGAGGCACCAAGACAACCAGAAAAGTGCGTTAACTGTCTTCTAGGAGTTTTCTAATTCATTGAAACATATATCAGGATTAATACTTGTTGTATGATAATGACCATATACTATTAAATGTAAGAAAACCTCAATTTTAGATTTTAAAAAATTATTCCAACATTATAAAAGAACTATACTTAGTTAAGTTTAACTCCATGCAAAGAAAACATGTCATAAATTTAAGACTTGCTTTTTGAAGTCTTTATATAATAAAACATATGACATAAGAAACTGAGTTTATATCTGCAAAACTTGGATATTAATCCACATTTCCCAATTATGAATAAGTGATAGCATGATCAAATGATTATAATTTCTGAGCCTCCAATTAATTACCTATGAAATACAAATTTGAAACTACCTCAGTTTATTCAGTTTGAGATATCACGATCACTTGACTGAGTATCTATCAAATAAGTGATCCAGAAGTGGTAACTGTTTTATGCTTTAAGATGTAGAGAAAGTTTTGAATTCATAATTGGGTTACCTGTGAGCCAAATCTTTGTCTCTGTCTTTGCAAATCAAGGCTCTGTAGTAATTATAGGGGTTATGACCTTTTCCTTTAGACTTTTTTACTTCCTAAAGACTCACAGAACCTCAGTAACTTGGCTTGTCATTCGGCTTCTCCAGCTGGTTAACTTTTTCCTAGTTTCTCTATTGAGCTTCCAAATGTGGTCGCCCGCTGCTACCTGTGTCTTCTGAGATGTTGCTTTTCCAGGTGAAACCGTTTTTACAATTGATATGTTTGCTCCCTTATCTAGCTAGCTAGTCTTGATTGTATAGCATATTGAAGGGACATGTTCTTGGGGATAAATTCAAAGTTGAATTAAATACATGGATTCCCATGCATCCGTTCACTGGATGACAGTGAAAAGTAACAAGCATTTTGGAAAGTGTTAACTCGCTGGCTAAACATGGCCATGCAGCTCTGGTTGTGACTTTGGCTTTTCCTGATCCATTTAGGAATATTAAGATAACTTAAATGCCCTCTCTAAATCTAAATGTTGAAATGGTATCTTAAATTAAATGTATAATATTTTCTGTTGCATTTTTTCCTGGAGGCATTAGAAAGGAGATTACTATGGAGGCATAGAGCATATTTGTTGCATAGCTGCTATGTGCCAAGCACTGTCCTACGTAAAGTATTTCTATTTAATTTTGGGGTTCTCAAAAACCTTAAAAGTTAAGTAATATTCTTAATCTTATGGAAGTAAATAGCAAGGATCAGAGAGATGAAGTAATAGCTAGTTTTACACAATTATTAAAAAGAAATTAAGACCCTGGTATGTCTCATTTCAAAGCCCAAGTTCTCTACTATTTTCTTCTAATCAAATAGTATGTGCCTAAGAAAATAAAGTCGAGAATGAAGAAGTCGATATACTGATGAATCACTGTGCTTGCTATGCTGATCCATGTTTCACGTGTTGGCTATACATTCTCTGTTTTTCTTTATTGAAAACTTTGAGAATAAAAGTTTCAGATATGTACAAAGAATAAGGAAAAAATCAGATCTATCTTTAACATTTTGGTGGTCAGCTTTACAGATATCTCTTTTTGCATATATGGATACATGTAGACATACATAATTTAAATACATAATTTTACATAAGTATGATTAATATTGTTTTCATTCCATGCATTTTATTTTGTAAATACATATTATATAAATTCCAAATTTTATAACACATTAGAGATACGGGGATTAGGGAATCAATGAGCATCTGTGTGGTTCCTACACACAATAGAATACTATGCAGCCATAAGGAAAGACAGGTATAAAGCTTTAGTAGGAAAATGGGGCCACCTTGAATCAATAATAGTCATTGTAATGGACCAAGCACAAAAGACTGACTATAGATAGGTGTTTTTCTAATGAAGCTTACAAAAATAATGGCATGAAAAAGTCCTCAACATGAATGAAAGGGTAGAAAGAATGGCAATGGTCAGCTATGAAAGAGGTGAACCTCTGGGCATAGACATTCACTGGCCCTACAGTCTTAAATTAATTTATCTACAAATGGAGCAGCAATCTCATGGTGGACTCCTCTGAACTTTAAGAGGGTATTAAGCAGTATTGGAGTGGCATAGTCCCAGTGCTGCGGCCAGTACATATGAGAGAGAGATGGAAAAATAGTTTGTGTTTACTCTTTAGAAGAGGCAGATGACGCATGAACAGACACGCAAAAAAAAATTTACCAGTTATAATTACCCCAAAGGAAGCAAGCAGAAAGGAGAGATGTTTGGCTAAAAAAAAAATTAAAAATAAGGACTGGCTGCTGTGATGGAGTGAAATTAAACCTGAGATCTGAAGATTGAAAAAACATATTTTAGAGCTGTTGATTGGTATCAGGAAATCCCTAGGCAAGTCATGCTTCTACAGAGATGGGGCTCAGAGTCCTGTGCTTGTTCATTGCTGGTGGAGGGTGGGCACCATGTCTTATTTCACATGGGCCTTTGATGCCATTTGAAATGAATTTTGCAAATCCTTGGAAAAAGCCTTTGATCTGAGACTATTTTGTATTGATCTAACGCCAGTAATACTTATTTACTTAAAATTTTTGGAAAGTAAGGTTTTCATTTGAGAAATGTTTGAATATCCAATGAAGAGTCTAGAATCTCCATGTGCTCATATCTGGATTTGACAGTCATTAAAATTTTTCACTGCTACATAACATCTACTTTGTTTTTTCCCCTGTGGCATTTTACAGCAAATAATAGACTCCATCTCCTTATATTCTAAATATTTCATTGTGCATCGGTCACAAGTGAGACCATTTTTATATGCGTGCTATTATCACACTTAGAATTAACACTGTCTGATTTTCAGATTTTAAAAATAATTGATAAACTTATATAATACATTTAAACATTATGGTGTAAATGACATCCATAATCACAATGTGCCTGGATCTTGCCTCTATTTCCTTTAGACTCTTCTCATCCTTAGACTTTATCATCCAATAGCTATCACCTCTTCTTCTCCCCCAGAGGTGAAACTCAAGGACCCTCAACTTCTTGTTAAAACAAAACAAAATAGCCCCGAAGGAGTGCCTACACTACCCCTGATTTGGAAAGGTATTAACAAAACTACTACTTATTGATCCCTGTGGTGGCATTAAATCTGTACATGTCAGAAACATTATTTTACAAAAATTTTACTCTGATATGTTTCCTCCGACACTGTCAGATGTTGGCTTTGTGCTTACAAATTGGTGTTCAAATCAAGCATGGTGTAGACTTAGGGCAACCTTTCCATCACACAGCAGGCTGTTTCTTAAACTGGCAGAACTGGCTGCTGTGCACCCTACATTGGAAGTCTAGAAAACCATGAATGTTTGAAATTATTTCTGTGGACAAAGAAGGAGAAAGTCCCATAACATCTCTTAAAATCATGAAAACTTGACTTACATACCACCCATTTTTTTAAACAAATGCCATGCAGTGTTAGTCTGGCTTAAAATCCTCTCTGCTGCTCATTCATTATTTAATCTTATTTTACTTTGTTCAGACAAGCTATCTGGCCTATTGTGAAGCTTTGCACAGCCAATTACCTCAAGTTGTTTAGTTCATTCATTATTTAAAGCATAAATCTTGTACAGGTTGTCCACCGGCGACCCTCTGAGTAGGTGTAGTAAATGCCTTTCATCCTGGAGGCCCCAGCCAGTGCTCACAGACTTACCTGCTGAGCTTGGCGGCCCAGGTGAGGTGCTGGAGCATGTAAGATACCAAAGGTAATTGCACTCTCTTTTTCTGGCTAAGGGTACATGTAAAAAATACTCACCCAGTAGCAAATTCTGAGCTTAAATTTAAAAAGAAAAGATTCTTTCCTTTTAAATACAGTATTTCTCACTACATAGAACTTGTTAGGTATTTTAGCTATTGTAATAGGTTGGATATTGAGTGTAGAGGTCTTTTTTTTTTATTTTACGGAGCAGTCCTTGGTAACAGCATGCTTAAGAATACTTACAGAGGAGAATCAGCTTTCAAATTTGTCTCTGTGCGCCCTTGAACCCATGTTTCATTCCTGGCTTACTTCAGTCTCATGTCATGATACCAAGGGTCAGCATGAATGACTTAGAGTAAGAGGAACTTAAGTAATGCGCCGATTCCGATGATGGGCTTACATGCCATTAAGAGTCTCTATCCTACACCGAATGTGCCAGGTATTTAACTGGGGAATGGTACTAATTTCAGAACTAATACTGAGCTGTTCCACATCAATGCTTTCAGCAGGTGGCTTGAACTGACAGTGTACAAAAAAAAAAAAAAAAAACTGAGAGAAAATTACCATTGTACTTTAGAAATTCTCTGATTGAATTGACTGATTATACTGTCAAAGGAGCATTGGGAAGCGGGCAGGGTTATGGGCAGTGAAGAAATGACAGAATTCTTTTTAAGAAAGAGCTTGTCTGTTGGGTTTTACAGAGCCGAGTATTTCAAAATGATAGTAAGGTTTGATGGGAGGTTTTAATTCAGTCCTTGTGAAAATCCGTGCGTTCTGCTATTTGTCTTTTAAAGAAGACAATTGTGTGAGAGCCAGAGGATTTCTTATTACCATTTTCCTTTTCCCCAGTGAAGTATTGAAACACTATATTCACATTCCATCAGTAAATGTTAAACTGCATGTTATGTTTGCAAGGAAGTATTATAAAGATTTTAATTTTGTTAAGACATTTGACTTATTGGAAAATGGAATAGGGAACCTATCAAGTGACTGATGAAAACTATTTGTTTTATGCAATCAATCTTATATATTCTTATATAGATTTTTCATTTGAGAATTTTTTTGCCAGTTACAAATATTATTTTCAGTTGCCTTCTAGACTAATATTCATTGTACAATTCTATGTCTAAAATATTTTAGGGGCTGGAACAACAGCACAGCAGTTAGAGCATTTGCCTGGCAAGAGTGAGACCCTGAGTTTGATTCCCCAGCACTACATAAACCAGACGTGGTGCTGCATACTTAAAATCGTAGCACTTGGGAGGCAGAGGCGGGAAGATTGCTGTGAGTTTGAAACCAATCTGGGCTCCATAGTGAGTTTAAGACCAGCCTGAACTACAAAATGAGACTATCTCAAAAAATTTCTAAATATCCCTCAAGTGAATCATTTTTTAAAAATGACAGAGATTCTATATCCTGATTTCTATTGGTGAGATAAGTGTAGTACCTAGAATTTGAGTGCCTGCTGCATACCAGCTGTACTAAGTGCTCTCACAGTGTTTTATTAACTCTTCTCAGTAACTACATAGAGTAATTTTTCTTCATATCACTAATTTACTGATGAGGAATTAAGGCCACAGTGAGGTTGAAGAGCTCAGAGAGCCTTCCAGAAGTAGTACCAGGCATAGCTGGGACCCTGACTCAGAATCTGTCTCTCTTCCTGTGGTAGCACAGATGATAGTTTTTTCTTTCTGTCAATTCCCTGAATTCCTTCATACTGGTGACAGGGAATTAATACAATAATTTCTCTCTTCATGGTTATCACATTAAGAATATAATAGGACTTTTGATATAGAGCTATGAAAATTCTTAAGAGAGTGGTTTAAAATGTGGAAAAAGTGTGTTGCAATATTCTATAAAAGGTATGAGAGACAAATTTAGCAGAGCATAAGTTAGGTTTGGGGCAGGAAAAAAGAAATCAGGATCATTGGGTGAGCATTCGTCATTTTGTTCAGCCTTAATTCTTGTAGGAGGTGCCAAGCATTGAGTTTGGTGGTAGATAGCACTGGTTGATTTATTTTTATTGGATGGGCTCCCTAGTGGAACTTTTTCATAAACTGCCTTTTGATGTAAATAGGAAACCTTAATTGCAAAAGAGAAGGGTTAAAGTCTTTCTGCTTGGACTATGGTGGGTGAGTTTTGTTTCATTGCATAATCAAGCAGGCAATCCTTGTATTATCGTCATTCTGATGCAGTGTAACAAACCAGCAGGAAACCACATTCCATGGGATTTCTATGGGGACTATGGAGAATCTGTTTCACTGCTTACAGAGCGGCCACTTGTCATTTAAAGTAGCTTCAGGGTGAGTGTGAGGAGCTGCACAGCTCAACTCACTACTGATCTGTCAAACTAAAAGCATGTGCAGTGTAAATAAAATAAAGTTGTGTTAGTACTGAGCTGTTGCTGCTCTGGCCTTATCAGGGCATTGGCTAACAATCCTGTGGAAAGAAAAAAAAAAAAAAGGCAGGAATTTGAAATAGTATGCCACACAGAAAATGTGAATTCCTGTTTTCTTGCTTGATATAATACTTTAAAACTTGCTACTTTTTTTCTGTTCAGTGAGAGGTAAACTGGAAAGCAAAAATGCATATCATTCCTTCCACCCCCACCCACTCCCCACAGTAACTGGCAAGTCCAGTGACAGTTTCAATGACAAACTTACTCAGCCTAGGCTTAGGAAGGAGAGGGTAAAGGAATTCATATTCTGGAATGTGTTTAATTTCTAGTTTCTGTCTTGAAGAATGAAGAGCCCTAGTGTCTCTCATTCCCAGAATGTAGATAGCAGTGTCTCCCTTATGTTAGTAGAATTGTCCTGTCAGCTGTGCTGGTTACTGTTGCTGGGTGCCATCATGGCAGGACTCTGCGCTCTCTCCACTGCTGCTGTCAATAAAACGATGATCCCTGGATCTATTAGGCAGGCTTCCCTGGGCTGAGTCCTATGAGCCCCTGAGCTCTCCGTGCTACCTTTGTTCTTGGTCATGTTTAATTAGGGAGCCTGTGTTTTCATATTGTACTGGCCTCTATAAATTGCATGGCTGTTCTGAGTAGTTTTATGAGTCTCTACCCCACGCCTTTCACCAACACCAGAGGATACATTGCGTAGCCAACTCAAATCCATGAAGCCTTGGAGGTGCTCACAGATACTAGCATCTCTTTCCTCTGTGTGGCCCTCATCAGGAGCACTCTGCCCTGCCTTCAGCTCCAGGGGTGCTCATCCACAGCAGAGTCTTACAGGGAGGACAGGTATCTTTCCAGAATGTTTGCCTTCTTTCCCCTTCTTTCCTAGCCCGGGTCTCTCAGTGCCCATAAATGCTCCTTGAATTGAAGTGAATTAAATAATTTGCCCTTTTATCTGAAAGAGTAAAGGAATTTACATTTAATATAAGGCCCCTTTGATAGACATACGGGTTTCATTTCAATTCTCTTCACATGCAGAATTATGGTGCTGGCTTCCATGGAATGGCAAATAAGATGAGATGGTACACATTTGATTCTGCCTCACTTATAAATTTGGGGTGGGGAAAATATAAATGAAATCATTTCACTTATTTTAAGACATTTAAAGAGTATGGAAATTGAGCTTAGGAGGAAAAGGTTAACTAAGGTTAAAGTGAATGCTTTTCATTTCACTTAGCATATCACTAAGTGGAGATTTAGAGGCACTGTGCTCTTCTCACCAAACTTCCCTACACTGCTTCTGGATTTCCTTTTAACATAATTTAAGTAAGTATTGGAATAGTTTAAATCATTTTATATCTGTATGATTCACAAAATCTATTTTCATGTAGGGAATATTTTGTGATACATTTTCCTGAATGTCTTAGGAGAATGGAATTTATACTGCTTGGTGTCTGCACAGGAGGTAGAAATCAGTCAGTTTGCAAGCCTGTTTATAAATAATAAACCTTATTAGTTACAAAAAGAGAATGCTGTTGGCTCTACCACAGATTTTCGGCAGAGGGGCATGAGCAGCTTTGACGGTTTCTAAAACATTCTCAAACTGTATGGAAAGTTTATTTTGAGAACATTCAAATATCCTGGAGAGATGGCTCCCAGAAGAGCTTCGAAAAGTATTCAAGACACTTTAAGAGTCAGTGAGTTACCAAAAAATAGGAAATTGGAATGAATACATACTTAAACACACACGCACACCTAAATATATATATATATATATATATATATATATATATATATATATAGTGTGTGTGTGTGTGTGTGTGTGTATATATGTGTGTGTGTGTGTGTGTGTGTGTGTGTGTGTGTATATATATAAAGGTAACTTAAAATTTAGTTTGTTGATGACCAAATGATGTTGAGCTTACATTTGTACTGTTGAAATCTGCCACCTTTGAGCTATAAAATGTTGTCTCTTGAGTATTAAACTAAGCCGTTACTTTTCTGAAAATACATAATACTGATTTTTATGAAAATAGTTTTATATGTTTATGTGTAAGAGTCTCAAGGTTTCATATTAATGAACAATGTGGCATCCAAAAGCAGAGAAATTAGGCAAACCAGGTTCTTTATAATGTCATATGATAATTAGTGCGTTAATTGCTACATCAGGAAAAAACCCTGACTTTCAGCCAGAATTATTATTCATTATGGAAATTTTAAGACAATACATGGTATGCCTATGCAGGAAATAATATGCCTTACAGTAATAAGAATCTTGAGTTAGATGTGGAGGACATAGGTCTGGGAGATTCTACTTCCTGGATGGTGGCTTTGTCCCAAAGAAGCTTCTGATTTTCTTATGCATTTTGGAGAAATTGGATGAAGACAACGGCAACCTTACCTGGATTATCTGACTTTTTAAAATTTTGTTATTCTTTTCTTTATGTGTTTTATTTTCTCTGCTGGTTTCTCATCTGTCCGAGCACTTTAGCTGACGGAGAGTCAAGGATTGCCTGCAGAAACTCAGTGGACTCACTCGTCAGGATGTCCATTTGGAATAGTTTCTTCAAAAATGTACAAATGTTAAAGTTGGGATGACTTCTGAATTTAGAAAATCTGAGATGGTTGTAGTTCTCTTCAAGACATTTTAGAGTTCACTTTTTAAGAGTCAGATCTAAGCACCAAAGGCCATTCAAAGGTGGGCAGAACTAATGTTTGCCTTGTGGAACAGTTTAATGTAATAAAGAAACTATGACACCAGACACCTGTCCCACTAGTCAGTCCCAGGTAGAACACCTCAGAGACCTAAAACATCCCATCTTGCAAAGATGTGAACTTTCCTGGGAGGAGAGGCAGTTTATAATTTTTACAAAAGCTTTTGAATATATTTGGAGTCATTTCTAAGTGGGAGCTTCAAGTTGCAAATACGAATCACATGAAGATCTTCTATGATGCTTCTCAAATAACTGCCCTTGTTCTCCTGGTGCTGTCTCTGTTGTTGGCTTTGAGTTTCCTAGCGAGGCTCACTGGACACACAAGATTCACCTTTCTGACTCATTGCCTCTTTCCACTCGCTTCATCTAGGTTTCGTCCCTCTCTTTTCTGCAGTTCTACACTGAAGTCTTTTTTTCCCTGTCTTTGTCTATTTGCCTTTCCCTTCCTCCTTTTCCCTCCCAGTCATGATTTTTCTCTGGTAATCTTTAACTCCTGAGTAATCATGGATCTTCCTTAAAAGGGTTGTCGTAGATCTGGCTTTGCCATTGCACTAAGGGTTGAGGACACATTGTATACAAGAGACTTTTCGTAAAGGTTTTAAAAGAAGTGCTTTTTTGAAGAGAGGAAAACTATAGATAGAAGCTACAGTTGAAAATTGAAAAAGAGGAGTTTGGTAGGTTTCTAGAAGTCTATTAGATTGTCAAGACTCCATAATGGAAATTTTTGATGACTTGGATTTTTAACTATTTTAATATGGATAAATTATCTAATCAATCAATCAAACATTGAGCCAGGCCTAGTGATATAGGCTTCTCATTTATTTATTTATTTGTTTCTTTATTCATATTCTCCAAGTGTGTTTTATGTCACCATGCTCAGCTTATGTGGTACTGGGAATTCAAACTCAGGACCTGGTACTTGATGGCCAAGAGTTCTTAACCACTGATTTTATATCTCCAGCCCTTATGTATATATCTTTATTATAAACACTTTAATGAAGATAGTCATTTTATTTAGAGATCACTGGCTGAATATCTCAGTGTTTATTTTTAAAACTTAAGATTTTTATTGTCATGAAAAACTATATCCAAGTTGAGGAAGTATATAAAATGTATGCATTTTAAACAGCCTGTGAATCCCAGTTTTGTTAAGCTTTTAGCACATGATTAGTCTCAGAAATTTATAATCAAGGGGGATTCAGATAAGAAAATTGTGGGCTATGAATACAGAAAAGCTACCAAATTTCCGGAGTTTTACATCTAAGTTATACAGATGAGCAGTCGGGAATCTTTCTATGAAAGCAATTTGACATCATGGAAAGAGCAATGAATTGAAATCAGACTTGAGTTGTAGCCTGGGTTTGTGACCTTATAGTACTTTCCCCTTATCCACAGGTATACTTTTCAGGATTCCCAGTGATTGCCTGAAGCCACAGATAGAACTAAATTCTTTACATACTAATATATTCCTGTATGTACACATGCAAACTTGATGTTTTTTTTTTTTTTTCATTTTAACTGCACACATACCACACATGATGGGCATAACCTTAGAAGTTGGAAGTGTATTAACAAAACTAGCATGATTTCTTTTTCCTTCATAATTTCTCAGTAGAAAATTTGTTCTTACTGTGGATGATAGAAAATTATTTTTCTTTTCTAAGAGATCTTTTCCCTCACAGGAAACATTGTATGACTTCTATTGAGCATATCTAAGTTACCAGCATCACTACTCTCGAACTTTAGGGTCATCCTTAGGTAAATGAGGGTTACTTGAGCGGAAGTACTTTGATGGACTGACATCAGAATCTGATAACCAGAATGGCAACTGAATGGCGAACGGTAGGCGGTGCCTACAGTGCAGACATGCTGATCCCGACAATGATTCATGTCAAGCAGAGCATCATGAGATTTGATCATACTACTCAGGGTAGCACATAATTGAAAACTTAAGAATTATATATTTTTGTAATCTTCTGCATGGTATATTTATACTGCAGGTTAGCACACACACACACACAAAAAAAAACAAAGACAATGGGGGATATGTGATTCTTGAGTGGTCACAGCACTTACCTAGAAAAGTATTTTTTTTTTCAAATCAATGAGAAATAGCCTAATATGTAAATTCCATAAATTTAATGATTTGGGAATTACTTTTATATCATTAAAAATATGTTTAGAGGATAATTGACAGTTTCTTAATTGTAATGTCTCCCGTTAGAAGTTAATTAGCAGTTTTAATAAAGCTTAATTTTCATTTTTTAAAACATGTTATGTTTTACATTACTTTTCATTTCAATTTGTTCCCAAAGGCACGTGGAACGTCAGAGCTGCCTCAGTCAAGGGGTCTTGCAATTAATTTTTCATCTCTTTCATTTCTTTAAAAAAATATTGTGGTAAAAATTCATGTGTTATAAAATTTAACATTATTTTTGTAAATACATGAATTCCAAATTCTGTAATACATTAGAACCTTAGGATTTAGGAAGTCAGTGAGCTTGTACAAAATTTTTTAAAATCATGTTTTATTGGATCTTTGAATAGAAAATACACATTTATGATCATTTAAAGGGGGTTTAGGTGAATTAATACTGCCAATATACTGGAAGCTATTTTGAGTACAAGTCTTTTTGTTTTTGCATTTGTAGCCTGATACTTAACAGATATTCAAAAACTATTGACAGTTTGTGAAATGTTATCTAAAGATTAAAGTTGCATCCAGAGTAGATTTGTTAAATAGAATTAATCATATTTCAGGTAGACATTTATCTAATTTTGTTAGTACAGACCATTTACCTAATAGATCTTGGGTAATAGTTAAGGTCATATTTGATTATTTAATTTCTGAAAAAGAAATTTAGTACTAATTGTATAATGTTAGTAAGAGAAAAGTATATTTTCCTTGTAGGTAAATCTATTTTCTTAAGTAATATGAGAAATTTTAATGTTTTTAAAGTTGCTTATACTGACTTTTGCAAATTGGACTAAAAACTGAGGAAAAGAAACTAGCCTAGTAACACATTTTGTATTTTCATAATTTCACATATGTAATCTAGTGGTTCCTAATATTTTTTTGTTTTTTTATTTCATGTTTTTTGATAAAAGGTCTCACTCTGTAGACCAGGCTGGTTCTAAAATAACTATGTAGCACAGGCAGACCTCAAACTCACTGGAGTCCTTTGGCTTCCATCTCCTGAGTGCTGGGATTACAGGTGTGCACTATCACTCCTGGCTTGGTCCCAACCTTTTTTATATCAAGGAACAGTTTAATTGAGGGATATCCTCTCAAGAACCAGGGGAGGGAAGCTCTGCCTCCTGGCAGATCAGGATTGGGATTAGAACCTAACAGGACCACGCTGACAAAAGGCAGAGCTTTGTTATCTGTCCTGTAGGTCTGGTCCTTCCAAGGCTAATGACCAGTTCAGGTCCATAGCCCAGGAGTTTAGGAGCTACTGTATTAAACCATTTAAAATATTCCAAATATATTAGGCCTTGAAAATTATTAGGGTGCATTTTACTTTTTTCTCTTGAAAAATTAGTACAAAAGTAGGCAATAGCAGTCTAAGTTTTATCATCATCTAGTCAGGATTGCATGCCAAGTTATGAACTCCTAGATATTAGAGTTTAAAATAGCAATAATGCCACTATAATATTAATGATAAATGACATACATTTGAAATATTTTAAAATGAACATAGCCTTATAGCTCTTAAAGAGAGCTGGAAAATATTAATGGTATATGAGCTGTCTTATGAGGCTCAGAATTATATATAGCAGAAAAATAGAAAGAGATAAATTGCATAATAAATCAAAGTTCACATGGTATATTGTTTATTTTTAAAAAACAACACAAACTTTCTGTTTATGCGGTATGTCAGCTATTTGCAAAAAAGATGAATCATTGCAAAATTAGATTTATTTCAAGAATGAATATTTAGCACCCAATGGTGTCATACTGAATGTAGCAAAATAATTGCTATGTATGTTTTACCACAACAAATTCTAAGAAAGTATTGACTTTTTATACTTTGTGCTTTTATTCTCCAATTATTGTACTTGTTGGGTTTTTGATTTGTAAAAGTCAGGTGTTTAAACGTTTCTTTCAAAAATGTAGCCACAATATTCAGTAGTGTACATTAGATTATACTAAGGCAACAATTAACAGGAAATGTTTCCTCTTGGTAATTCTGTTGTAATAAAATATGATAATTGCAAGAACATTGCAAACTTTTGGAAATTATTTGATAAATCTATTTCAGAATGTACTGTTAATGAGAAATTGATGGACTTTCTTAATATTTAAGATTGTAGGCAAGTGCCTTCATGATGAGGACCTAAGTGATATATATATATATCATATATATATACATATATATATATATCATATATATATACATATATATATATCATATATATATACATATATATATATCATATATATACATATATACATATATATATATATATATATATATATATATATGATATATAAGACACAGCTTACTGTGGGAATGCTGTTACATTTTTAAGAGTCTCTAACGTGTAGATTTTTAGGAATAGTTCTGTAAGTAAGTCTGAAGTGCTTCTGCTGTCATTTTGGCCCGTGGTCTGAAATTGCTATTCCTTTGCTATTAAAGTTCAAAGGCAGTTTAGCCAACAGTATACTTTATTCCAATGCTCAATACCAGTTTGTCCCTATCCAGTAGAACCACAGGACTATTATAATACTTAAAGAAGATTCTAGCATAGACTTTTAAAATTGTAGTTTGTCATTATATAGATAAGAGAACACTAGTGTGGTTATTTTCATCTGATGTAAGATGCACGTGTGCCAAATAGCTTATTTCTGGAAAGATTTTAAAGATGTTAACCATAGATTAAGTCTGTATGCATTCATTCATTCAGAAACTTTCCTTGCAAGGTAGTGTCCAAGAAGCTTGAAAAAGGAAGCTATAAATGTTTCTGTCATCCCCCCTTCATCCATGTGGGACCATTAGTCTCTTGTTTCTGCCAATGTTCTGACTGTTCACTAGCTGTCTTGTCTAGTCGGTTCCATTACCTTGTCTTTTGCCGACCTAGTCCATGAGTCTATTGATTTTCATGCATCATCTATGCAGATAAGTCAGAGGCCAAAAGTCAGTTCTTAAAGTGAAGTGTGGAAATAATCGAAGCTTGCGAGAATGTGAAGAGAAACAAGGAAGAAGGCTTAACTGGCAAGGTTTGCTTAGGACAAAGGCACTGAGGAAACCTAAGGGAATGATGGCCTGATGGGCACACTTCAGCCAGCCTCATTAGTCCATTTCATGTGACTCCTATAGGTTCTGGTAAAAAGGAAGTAATATGTGTTTGGAGAAAATGATGTGTCTTTGCCAATTTTTTAGTGCTGTAGTTATGTTTTCAGATTACCAAATTTCTTACGATAGTCGTGTAAATATTTTTATACATAGAAACCAATGAAAGGGTTTGAGTTGATGTCAAATATTGAATGAGTGATTTAAAAATGTGCACAGTAAAGGTAAAATGTGTGTATAGTAACAGATTATTTTAAAAGGAAAAATTCTGTTGTACTTTCCTAAATTCCATTCCTTTGATTTTTAGAGTATATAAGGTTGTGATTCTGCCCCTTCCTGAAAATATCATGTAAAAATTCTTGTTCATGCAAAACTATTCTCTATTTTTGATGCTATATTAACCAAAGAACTGAAATTTGACTACTTTTTGTATTCTTTAATAAGCATATCTGCTTGTTTCAAATGGAAATTAAATAAAATGAAAGAGGTATTTAAATGCTTTTTTATTCATAGTGTTAAAAATCATTAGAGGAAGAATGCACATTTTTTTTCTTAACACAATGTAACAAGCAATTAACTTTTTGGCATAGTGATAAATCTGCTTCTCTGAGAAGGTGTTTTGTTTTTTAATAAGTGGCACTACATGCTAGTGTATTTGTTTTTATGGAATAGTTGAGTGAAAAAAATAAGTGACTTTCATTTATGAGGCATTGCCTTGGGCTTACTGAGATTTTGCATATAATATCCCAATGGAACAGCATCACATTCAAGAGAATATTGTTTTAAAAAAATGATTAGCAACAAACCATATCAAAATAACCAAGACTTTATGAAATGTTATCATTTTTAACCTACTCTGTCACGTAAAATTAAAAGTCAAATATTCTTAGTTATGGCGAGTCAGTAATGAAAGTGTGTTTTTTAAATAAGAATAACGAAAAAATTAAAGAAATTTACCCAGAAACAGGGCTTAAAGGATTCTTGCCGTCTATTGTTTACTTATTTATTTATGAATTTGCTCATGTGTTCATCCACTCAGCTGTATTACATACCTATACTATTTTGAAAGGAAATCTTGATACTATCCATCTAGAAACTTCTAAGTGCAATTATGATTTATATGTTATTAATGAAGACAAATACCTTCTTAGCTACTCATGCCAAACAATAAAATTTTAGCTAAATAAATTTTTAAGAAATGCTTTTATATTATTATTGTGCAAATATATAACATAGAATTTTACATTTTAATCATATTAAGTGTACAGTTTAATGGCATTAGTTACATTTAATGGTTAATAATATTCCATCATGTATTATGTGTGTATACATATATATAAATATAAACCCATATATATGTGTGTGTATATATATATATATATATATACATAAAAATATATCTGTGTATTTATATAAACCTATACACATATATGTGTATAGGTTTATATATACATGTGTGTACATATATACACATACATGCATTTGCACATATAATATTTATGGCTTTATTTTCTGGATATTTGATTTATTCATGCTTCATATACATTGTAAATAATCTTGCATTTAGTATTAGTGCATAAATGATCTGTTTGGGCTTCCATTTTCAGTTCTTCTCTGTATATGCCTAAAAGTGTAATTACTGAGCTATATGATAACTCTGTGTTGATGCTTTGTGAGAACCACAAAGCTTTTTTCTATAGGGCTTGCATAATTTTCCATTGCTACCAGCAAAGTAAGAAGGTTTCGGTTTGTCACATGCTTAATGATACCTGCCATTTTCATTATTAATTTATTGTTTCATTATTGTCATTTATTTACCTGTTTACTTAACCACCATTCTGGATATGAGGGGATAGCTCATTGTTTTTATGTGTAACTCCATAATAAGAATGTGGTATCTTTTTCAGTATGTCTCTATAGAAATATTTGTTCAAGTTGTTTGCCGATTTTCAAGTTATCTTCTTGTTATCAGTTCTAGTTCTTTATATATTCTGAATAAGATGTCCTTATCAAATATCTCCCCTAGTTCTTCCAATTGACGTTTTACTTTCATGGTAGTCCTTTAATGAGTATCTTCAATTTTGTAGAAATCCAACCAATCTACTTTGCTTTAGCTTTCATGCTTTTGGTATTCTATCTAACAATTCACTGTCAGCTCCAGTATCATAAAGACTTTGCCAGTGTTTTTCCTCTAAGAATTTTATGATTTTACCACTTATTTTTAGGTTCCTGATCCTTTTGGAGTATTTTTTTATGAATGATGTGATGTAGCTGTTCTATTTTTTTCTCAGTTGTCACTAAGTGAACTTTCATCCTTATCAAAAGTCATTTTGTCATAAATATATGGGTTTATATTTGTATTTTGTATTCTGTTCCCATAGTTACGTATGCCTATTCTGTAATCACTATACTCTTTTGGTTACTGTAGCTTTGTTGGAGATTTTACTATCATCAGGACTCTATTTTTCAAGAATATTTTGACTGAGCCCCTTGAAATTTCATAGAAGTTTTAGAATTATCCATTCTATCTCTCCAAGAAAGATTGTTCAGATTTTGGTAGGGATTGAATTTAATGTGTAGATATCTTAGATAGCAGCAAGATTTTTTATTTTTTTTCTCTCTGTAGTCCAGGCTAGTCTTGAACTTATGGCGGTTCTCCTACCTCGATCTTCAGAGTGCTGGGATTCTAAGCATGGGCCACCAAGCCCAGCTATTTTGTGGTGCTGGGGGTTGGAACAAAGGGCCATTGGCTTCCAATAAAAGTGGCCTAATCACTGAACTGCACGTCCAGCCCCAGAAGTAGCATCATGCTAACAGTAACTGTATACTTCCTAATCTGTGAATATGGGATATCCTTCCATATATTCTGTGATAATTTTAATAACATTTTTTAGTTTTTAGTATATTGGTCTTTATCCTCCTTGATTAAAGTTATGCCTAATTGTGTTTTCTTAAATGATGTTGTAAGTAGAATTCCTTTATTAGCTTAATTCTTGCATTGTTTATTACTGATCTATAGGAGCAGAAATGATTTTTGTCTGTTGGTCGTGTAACCTGCAACTTTGCTTACTGCATTAGCTCTTGTATTCTTCTTGTAGATTCTTTGGAATTTTCTAGATGTAAGATTATGTTTCTGTGAATGGAGATGGTTTTCTGTTTTTGATTTTCAACTTGATGACTTTATTCCTTTTCTTGCTTTTAATAAACTTCTAGCACTAGGCTGTTGACTAGGAGAAGGGAATGTAAGATGTCTGAACGCTTCTAACTTGGAGGGAGCGCTTTCAGGCTTTCTCCATTGTTGGGATGGATCACTGGCTAGATACAGGATTTTAGTAATTGTAATTTTTCATATAAAGGAAAAATCTATTTAATTCTTATTTTTCTGAGTGTTTTTATCATGAAAAGATGTTGAATTCTCTCGTGTCTTTTCTATGTCAATTAACATGATCATGTGGGTTTTTTTCTTTTCTTCTCCTAATTGCGGTTTATTATATATCACATTCCCTCTGGATCGGAGTGTATAGTGCTGTTAATCTGAATTTGGTTTACTAGTATTTTGTTGAAAGTTAGCTATATGTGTTTTGCCCATTTCCAGGAAGTTTCTTGGGTGGTTTCTTTGACCAGAGCACTTCTGCCAGGGAAATTACAAAAGGATATTTCTCATGAAAAAATCTGTGACTATCCTTTACCTTTAAGAAAAACAAAACTGATTCGGTTTACAGTGCTAGACTTTGAATCTTTATGTATTATCTGAAAATCTAAAATTTTTGCTATGTTATTTCACTTGGGAGATAATAATCGTTATTGTTCACATTTTATGAAAAAGAAATGAAAGTTTATACCTAGTAAAAGGCAAGGCAAAAACAGCCTAGTCTCCTTGACTGAAGATGATTCCTATGTTTACATCATGATATCTAACCCTGGTCATAAGTCTGCTTAACAGTACTACAAACAAGAAGCAATGAAACCCTTATAGGTGAAGAATACCACATCATGGGCCCATTTTCATATTTTCTCCCTGATTCATAACGTTTGAAACATAGTAAAAATATCATATGAACAAACCCCACAGGAATAGATAAAATTAATGTATATTCTACTGCTGTGGATGAGTGAAAGAGCTGATAGAAAAATATTATAGAAATCCAAGAATGTCAGCAATGCAATCTTTTAAAATCTAAATGTACATAAGTCATTCTTCATGATTTCTAAATGTCTTAGGCATTGTAGAAGACAGCAAGATTTCTCAGAGATTATTCTGTGTAAATATCGTGACATAAATGTATTGGTTAGTGATAAGATACTCTGCCAACGAGCAAATAAATAATTGTACATAAATCCCAGGAAGGTGTTTACCCCAGGGTATATTTAAATGGGATTCTTAAAATGGCATTTGATTTTTTTTTCTCTCAGCTTTGGA
Organism: Ctenodactylus gundi; assembly: GCA_004027205.1. Lineage (NCBI taxonomy): Eukaryota > Metazoa > Chordata > Mammalia > Rodentia > Ctenodactylidae > Ctenodactylus > Ctenodactylus gundi. The sequence goes on along the minus strand of PVKB01000297.1, from coordinate 663,966 downwards.
AATAGCTTCATGTCCCTATTTTGAATGGTAAGGTTGACACTGTTTTTAACACAAAATATATTTAATATTTTAACATGTTACTGTACAATATACCATGAGTTCACCTCACTTCTCTACCGAAAAATAAAATAAAATCTTTTACCTTATTAGCATCTTAAAATAATTTTTGTCATGCCTCTATTAAGTCTTGAAATATCCTACTACATATATGTATATATATGTACACACACACACACACACACACACACACATATATATATTCAATTAAAAATAAAGATGTATTTAAGAAAAAGTCCTTGTAGGCTTTTTTAGCCTTTATTAACCACACTTAAATTCTTCCTCGGCACTCTATTCTTAACCAGCTTGTGGCACTGTCATTCTGACTTGTATTTTTCACTAGTCGTCTTCTCAGCTGACTACAAGTTCCCTCAGGAACTGAGAATGAATTGTGTTAGTCAGTATAACCTGATCTTCAATGTCTGGCACTTAACAAGTTCTCAACATTTTTTAAAAGTAAGTGAATAAATGTCCTGTATTATTTGCTTATCGTTCAGACAACTTCTATCATTGCTCTGTTACAAACTACATTTCCTGCCATTCTTAGGAGTAGGGCAGTGATAAAGGTGCCTCCTCTATATGCCTAAAAACATTACAGTGTCAAGAAAAAAACATACATATGCAGTTTCTTCATGTCAATTATTCATTTTTTATTCATTATATGATACTTTGGATGAAACCCAGCACATTCATGCTGAGCATTGTTTCCAGTCCATTTTTTTCTTCTGTTTTGTTTTTGATTTTAAGGCCCAGTCTCATCAAGTTCCTAAGTTACCCTGATGCAGTTCAAATTTGCAATCCTCCGGCTTTAGCCTCCCAGTGCTGAGTTTATCACCTCTACCATAGAGACTGGCTGATTATTGACCCATTGACCAATTCTTAAAAAGTATAATAGGGCACCCTCCCCTTCCTCCTGCTTGCAGAGGCCTCCTACTTTTTACCTGACTCATCCCAATAAATCTACTTTCAACTTCCCCCCCCAAAAAAAGAAAAAAGAAAAAGGAAAAAAAATAGTAGGATAGGGCATCTTGGTTGTGACATCTGTAAAATTTGTCCACATTGTTGTTGCTGACAAGACATTTTTCACCCTGCTTTTCACTAATCTGGAAATACTACTACTGGAAGCAGAGCAGACCATTCAGAGGTCCCATAGGGAAGCGTATTGACACATTTAGCAGGATGCATTTTATAAAACAGAGTATGGTATGAATCCTTCCTTACTGTAACATTAAAATTGTGATTATTGAAAATTGTCGAAGTTAATCAACCTGCCCAGAAGCGTTTTTTCACTGTGCTGTTCTTGTAACTGTACCCACTGCTCAGAGCACTGGTATCTTGGGGGTCCTGAACTCATTGTATACATACTCAAAGATGAAATCTTATGCAGATTTTAGATGACATCTTTGTTCCCAGAAAGAAATGGAGCAAACAAATGTGAAATTACAGAACCAAATTATAATAAATGTGTGAAGTAGAGTTGAACATGTTGAAAGCAATATTAGTGAGAACATTGGGTGTCTGAATTTATGTTGATGTGGGAGGAATAGTATAATTAATTAAGGAAGTTTCCTAGAAGGAATGTACTTTTGGGGGGCAATATGAAAGTAAAGGGTACATTAGAGAAAAATGATGAGATATAAGTGGTAAAAATTAGGTAGAAATTTTAAAAACTTTATTATTTTCTAATTGAAGAGTGGGCTATCCGAGATTGGTATTAAAAAGGTTGAAATGATCTATCTAAACTAAGTTCAGGGCTGGAGTAGGGTCCTAGAGTTCATCTAGCTTATCGCATTGGATGGGCACAGGAAGAGGTAATTTATATAGTAGTTTAAAATTCTGACAATGTTTTGATCCTGAAGGTTTTGTATTAGAACTTAGCGGCTAGAGGAAAGGGAAAAAAATGAAATGTTGAAGGAACAAAATGAAAATTGAGGAAAGGCCACTGTTTAACATAGTTCTGTATTCCAGGTAGAAGACCATGATCATTGTCAGTTTCCCTGGAAGGTCAGACCTGTAGCCCAAGCCATGCACAGTCATTTCCTTTGAAACACGATGCAGAGCAGCACGTGATACCTGTGAAATAGATGGATGAAAGTGGAAAAGAAAAAATTGATATGGTTGATGTTTCCGTAGGTTTTATTCAATGCCATTTTTCAGTTTCTTTAATCGTGACCTTTAAGGAGACAGAGTATTCTAAGCCTCACAAGAAAGGGAAAAATAGAGAAAATTGCAGATTCTTCTGGTGAAAATTTTATCACTTGGAATAAAGATGGCAGCTAAAGTAAAAATCAAAACCCCAAACCTTAAAATTTGAGAAATATCCAAGAAATTAAAATATAAAAGAGAAAAGATCATCAGGAAGTGAGCTTAATATTTTTGAAGTATACTTCATAATCCAATATTGGTATAGTTTAGAGTAACAAAATTCTTCCAGATTTTGAGTGCATTTTTGGGGGAAAAGTGTTATGAGAACTTGATTGAAAAACGTGACAGGGAGATGAATTTGTGCATAGGAACAAGGGATGAGGCAGCTTGGGAAGGTATGAAAGAGAAAGAGGAGTGATTGTGAAATTTATTTGATGCGTATGAGCACAAATTTCTCGTTTGTAAATTTTGTGTATAGCAAATACATACTAATAAAAATTTTAAAATAAGCCAGAGAGACTTTATGTATTCTACCCACTGAATGTAATAGGTTTTAGGACTCAACTATGCATAATATATCTGTCTGATAATGATATGTAACATATCTGTAACTAGGGGATTTTTGTCTTTAGGACGTTTAAGTAAACAGAAGAAAAGATACCTCTGTTAAAATAGATGGGATAGCTAATAATATCTAAACTTGTGCAAACAAGTGACATAAAATTGATGTGTTTCCCCCTTGTTTGAGTCTAAGAAACTGAAAAGTGAATGATTCAGTGGTGAAGCATTTGTGTATTTTAGCTCTCTGTCTTTGCCTTCTGTGAGAAATTTTTCAGGTCTAGAGAAATATAGCCCTGTTTTATCTCACAACAAATACAAAATAATTGCGTTATAATAGCTGGAATAAAAACTGAAAATCATTTCCAAAAACCAAATGATCCTCTCAGATTCATTGAACTCTGTTTAGTGACTGTAATCATCAAGTATTAACTGTTGAGTGAGTCAAAATGGGGAAATGTTATACTTAATATTTGTTATTAATAAGAGAACATATATACTCAATCTAGTGAAGCTTTCCATGAGCAGCATAGGAGTGAGTGAGATACTTTATGTAATTTACTAAATGGCAAATTGAAGATGGCGGTAAGAACACAGGACTATAGGGTAAGTGCTAGGAAGTTTCATGTCCTAGTCAACAGATCTCATCAAATAAAAAGAATGTTTTTATAAGAGCATCATATTTTGCTAATACTTCCCTGTCTGGAAGAGTCTCCAGAGCACTTCCAAATAAAATGTTGTTTGATGTCACAACTTCATTTTTGGAACTGACTTCTAGAATTTGCGTTCTTGTAAATGAGGGAGATACCATAGGAGTATGTAGATTGGGGAAAATTTTTAAAAATCTGAAATTCTGTACTTAATGATAACAAGATCATTAGTGTGAATAAGATGTGTAATAGCTGTACTGTGACATTGTGTGTATTTATGGAAACAAAAGAGGAATGAATAAATCATAAATATTGGGAACTGAAAGAAGAAAATAAGCTAGATAATCAATCAGATTACATAGGTGTGAATATGAGACCAGGCATAAAGGGGTCAGGGAATATCTAAACATTTAACAGTGAAAATGGGGGAGAAACTTTCTTCCCATATTATAATTTACTATCTTTTGATTCAAGTAGAATTTTTGCATGATTTTATATTTTGTCAGTGAGTTGAAGAAATTGTTCATATTATTAAAAATATACCCATTTTACTGATATGTATAAGTGCAATACATAAAGTTTACATTGATCTTGAGTATTTTGTGCATATACATATCATGGTAAAGTTACAAATTCTCCTCTCCCTTTTCAGCCCTCCTCCTCTCTCCCCCAGACTCCCCAATTCCCATTATTCACCCTCTGCTTCTGAATCACTTCACTGAGTATAATGGTCTCAGGTTGAATCCATATACTTATAAAAACCTTCAACCTATCTGTCTTTATAGATGAGTAGTATTCCATTTTGTATAAATAGCAGAATTTATGTATCCATGGATCTGTTGATGGGTATTTTGGTGTCTTCCACATTTTAGCTATTGTTAGTTGTGCTGCTATGAACGTGAGTATATATGTATCTCTGTTATATGTTGTTTTTAACTCTTGGGGAATATTCCCAAAAGAGGTATCACTGGATTGAAAGGGGATATTTATTTCCAGTCTTTTGAGAGACTTCCACACTGCTTTCCATGGTGATTGTACCAGTTTACATTCCCACCAGCAGTGCAGAAGGGTTCCTTTTTCCCCACAGCCTGGCCAGCACTGATTGCACTTTTTGTTCTTGACATATGCCAATCTCTCTGGATTTAGATGGTATCTTAGTGATGTTTTGATTTGTATTTCTCTTAAGGGTAAGGATGTTGAACATCTTTTCGTGTATTTATTGGCCATTTGAACTTTATATGAGAACTGTCTATTTATTTTTGCCCCTTTTTCAATAGGGTCTCTGATTTTGAGGGGCTTCCTTTGCTTTAGTTCCCTGTATAGGTGATGAGCTTCCTATCTGAGGTATTGGTGGTGAATATTTTTCCCAGTCTATTGGTTCTCTTTTTATACTGTTGATAATTTCCTTTGCCTTGCAGAAAGCTTTTAATTAGATGTAATCTCTTTTGTTAATTCTGGGGGCTACTTCTTTTGCTTTTGTTCTATTAAGAAAGTTCTTGCCTATACCTATGTCTTTTTGATATTTGCCTAAAAATAGACAGTTAGACAAGTGAAACAGAATCAAGGATGCAGAGAAAAACTCAAATACCCTCAGCTACCTAATCTTTGGTAAAGGATACCAAAGCATACACTGTAAAAAGGATAGCCTATTCAACAAATGGTGCTAGGAATATTGGACATCCACATACAGAAAAATGAATATAGACACACACCTGTCACCATGCACGAAAATTAAATCAAAGTGGATCAAAGACCTAGAGACTAAAACTGAAACACTGAACCTCCTGGAAGACAAATATCATTAATATTTTTATCTCTGAAACTTTCAGTGGTTTGGGAGATTGTACCTAGTAATGTTTTTATGTTATCTAATTTATAACTTGTTAACATTTTTATTTAATATCAGTGAAGAAAAAAAGTCTTCTATAAAATTTGACTAGTGTTTCAGTGGCAGAAATGGAATATTTCTCACCTCGATTTATAGGTATCTGTCCCTAGCCCTCCTTTCTGCTACTTCTATAAACCAGTTCTTGCTACATGTAAATGTTAAGTCAACAGTGCTTAAGAATTCCTTTTCTCTCTGAAATCATAGCTTTTATTTCTCTCACACTTTTCCAGTCAGTAATTTGTACGGTGTTTTTCACTGGTCTCTTTTTTTCTCTACTGTGTTTTTGCTCTGCCTACCACACATAGGTGTAATTTTTTCCCTAGTAATTAGTACATTATTTAACAATGAAGCTGTTGTCTTTAAGTATTTCTCCCTTATCCAGGTATAGAAATGTAAGAATGTATGTAGAGTGTTCAATATATGACTAATCAATAAGTGATTGATCATTGAAGGATTGCTTAAGGCACATGGACTGTTTTCAGAATATGGAAATTGAGTGTGTTGGGTTTCTATCTCAAATCTAAGTGTTACAGTTTATTTTATGTTTTGCTAATACGTTTGTTTTCCTGGCTGTTCTCATAGTAGCAAGGATGTGAGTGTTAGGATTTTTAACTTTTCTCTAGGGTACCTCACCGATACCTTTCTCTTCCAACCTATTTCTTCACTTATGCCAAATGAAGTAATTTCCAGAATAATTTATGTAATAGGTGGTTTAAGTTAATGGTATTATTTCAATTAATAGAAAACAAGATTGAAGGTGGTAACAAAGGAAGCAAATGCAGCAGTAAAATGCATAGATGTATAGTATTATTAGCTAATAACTGCTTTCTGTTTTCTGTACAGTTTCATTATTCCAGCCATGTTTAAGTTTTCTTGCCTTGAAATTTAACTCTGTTAAAGATTTAATCATTTTGAGCATATTTTCACTGTAGATTTCAAATCTTTCCTTCATGCTCAACTTGTGATCATGTACATGGAGATCAGATCATGTCCATGGAAATAAGATTATGTCTGGTGACCATTTGTAACTTCTTTACTCTTTCACACCAGTTTAAAATGAGCTTGCTTGATTCTTTCCATCATTAAAACAGCTTTCTTCACCTTAGATGCCCTTTTAGCTACTTTTTTTCTACTTTGTTTCACAGCCAAGTTTCTTAAAACAGTGATGCAGGTTGAAATTTTCCACTTGTCTATAGAAATCCATCTTTTCATTCCCACTGCTTTCCTTCCTGTGCCTTCAGGGAAATTCTTGTGGCAGTGTTCAATAGACTTTTCTTTTCCTCATTGTCACACTCTGATTACTGGATACAGTACCTGACACCCACAGCTTAAGAGGAGATGCTTAGTAGAGCTGCTGTTTTCATAGTTCTAGACCATGCATGCCTGGCTGGCAGTGGTAGAGGGAGCTGGCAAGGAGGAAGGCTGCTCAAGGCATGGTGACCAAAAGCAGAGAGTGAAGGGAGGAGCCAAAGACAAGAATACACCTTGACTGGTCATTCCCTCAGAGTCTTCGTCCAGCTAGGTCTATATCCTAACAGCAGGTGACAACATCAGTAAATTCATTCACTGATGACTGTCATGTCCCAATGGTCCAGTGATTTTCAAACACATGAGAGGTTTGGGAAACATTTTAGATAACAACCATAATACTCATGCTTCTTTGAGTCTCTCTCTCTCTCTCTCTCTCTCTCTCTCTCTCTCTCTCTCTCTCTCTCTCTGTGTGTGTGTGTGTGTGTGTGCGTGTGTGTGTCATGCTTTTTTTTAACTTTTAGGATACCTTCCATTCTTTAGAAATTTTAAAATTTTGTTTATAGCACTGAGGATTAAACCCAGACTTTTCACACTGAGCTACATTCTTAGCCCTTTTTATTTTATATTTTGAGACATAGTCTCATTAAATTGCTGAATTACATGAGCTGGGATTAAAATTGCCATTCTACTACTTCAGCTTCTCTGAGTGCTGGAATTATAGCCTTGTACAAAGCACCTGACCCTTTTTTTTTCATTTTTTGAGTAGTACTAAATATTGAACCTAGGTCCTTGGTGCTTGCCTACATCTACTGCCCTTTATTATTTTATTTTGAAAAAGGTTCTTTCTATGTCACTATGTTGTCCATGCTGGGCTTAAATTTGCAATCATGACTTCTGTTATTGTTACCAGTCATTTGACTTTGTTGTACTTGAAAACCATTTTCTTCTATGTTTCTCGTCTCTGTGCTTACCCTGTGCTGGCTCACCTAGGCACAGAGCTGTGCTCACAAGCTCTCTTACAGTGGTGCCCTTCTTTGTCATGCCTGCTTCTCCTTAACTCAGGCACATGCGATCTCCTGTCCAAATTGTTTGCCCTCCGCTTAGTTGGTGTCTTAGTCCCATTCATTGCTGACATCCATAACTTAAGGGAGGGAAGGCTTATTTTTAGCTCTCAGTTTCAGGAGATCTCAGTTCATTCATGGGTGGCTGGCAATGACAAAAGGGTGTGGCATAGTCCTACCCAGAGATAAATTCTCCACAGCATGGAACAAGATGGAAAGAGGAATCTGAAAGAATGAGGAAGAGTGGAATTAGTGTATGGAGATTCCTAACTCCTTGGGTGAGATTTAAAGGAATTCTATGGTCCAGTCTTTGCTGAGCCATCAGCCATATCATTTACTTTCTTCCACTTTTGCCATTCTCAAGTCACATTGATGGATCCTGTAAATTGCTATATTTCTTCATGGATTCTCAGTTTTCTGATGATGTTTCTTTTGCTTCAGCACGTGTTCTCTGACACATTCTCAGTTTAATAACTTGTCTGAAAGATCCTTTATTTAATGAAACTTTCTTTGATTTTTTCTCAGAAGTATAATTGTCCAATTTTTTTTTCCTCACATGGTACACTGAGCTGTGTTGCTATTGTCTAAAAGTGTGCATTGATGTCAGGAACAAAGTCAAATGTACACTTAATGTTGATTGATGTTGCTGTTAGGAGAAATAGGATGCTGCAGAGCGTTTGAGGAAACTTAACTAGATTTTTCAGAGGAAGTGATGCTGAGGGGAGATCTGTAAGATCTGTAGGGGGGGAGGAGTAGTAAAGGAATATGACTCTGGGTCATACTTAAAAATAGGTGTTGGCCAAGCCTCCTAAGTATGATGGGAGTTTTAAATCAGGGTATAGAATGAGAAAGACAGTAGGAGCTTGTTTATGTTTAAAATATTTTGATGAGTTCAGAACTTATGGTAAAGGCAATAGGAAGGAATGTACTTCTGAGCAGGAGGCAAATCCGTGAATACTCTATCTTAGATCATGCTAGTTGTAGTAATGAGAAAAGGGAAGAAATGAAAGGAGGGCAAAAAGGAATTAGTTGTGGGTTATTGTACGTGTTCAGGATAGATGGTGGTAGCTTAAAGGAGGTCATTGCACAAATAGAAGAAAATAGATTACAGAACTTTTTCGGAGAGACAGAAGAATTTATACATGTCTTGGTATCTGAGGACAGCAGAAAAAGAAGAAATACAATATATGATTCTTAGAGTTCTGATGTCATCACTGGATGGTGCCGTTTAACAAGAATAATATCTCCAGAAAGACTCAAATCTTCATAGGAAGGTGGTGATCTTAATTTTGCTTTTAGGTACCTACATGATGTGAAATAGAAAAGGCCAGTGAATGTTCTTAAACTTAGAAGAAAATCTTATGTGCCCAGCTGTTACTAGACTATGACATGTCTTTAAAATAATCATTTAGTCCTCATCTTTGAATGCCTTGTGACTTTCATATAGTTGGCATTCAAGAATATTTCAGTGAATGAATTAAATGACAATACTCTCTAGGGTGATCTTCCCTGCCCTCAAGGGCTATCTTCAGATTGTTTAGCCAATTGAGATTATCCTGTTCTTTTTTTTTTTCAAGATTCTGGAATAGGGGAAGAACCAGGAAGAAAGCAACGTTCTAAAATATCAGGAGATAAATGTAAGAACCATTTCCTGCCCTTAGAAAATGCATCTTTTCTGATCTCGCATTGAAGGTGTTATCTGCTTTTTTTTTTTCCTCCCTGAGGTTCAAAGTATTTGTGGCTTTAATGAAGGTCTCACCAAGATAGTTACTATTTTGTGTTATCTGTGCTAACGTTCAGATAATGAAAAATGGCTATAGTTTTAAAGGCTAGGTAGTTCAGATTTCTGCAATGTGCACGTAGCCAAATAATGAGAAAATGAATCATGCTTTCCAAACTGGATCCGATCAGATGTCATTTTCTTCCTCTATTTATATTCAGTTTGGAGTTAACCTAGCATTATCCTGAGGTATTATATAAGAAAAGTGATAAGGATTCTTGTACAGAGAGTTTTGCTTAAAATGTAGTAAATGTGTTCTTGATTAAGTGGAGAATTTCTTGGGAAGTCTCAAGAACATACTCCTCCCTCTCATGTAAAGGTTTTGTTGAACTTTTGTTGTAATACTGGCCGTAGAAAATCTTTGAAAGAGAGCCACTTGGGAACAACAGATGTTCTTTTCAATTCTTTTGTCATAGAGGGACACTGTGAGTCAAGGTTAAGGCTTTGGGAGCTAAGTAATAGAACTGAACTGTTCTCTTTTTTCTCTTTTCTTTTCTTTTCTTTTCTTCTTCTTCTTTTTTTTTTTTTTTTTTTTTTTTTTTTTTTTTTTTTTTTTTTTTTTTTTTTTTTTTTTTTTTTTTTTTTTTTTTTTTTTTTTTTTTTTGTCTTCCAGTAAGCAATCTCCAAGGTCATGGACTGTATCTTAAAAAATTCTAGAGATCTGAAGTGATTAAGAATTGAACTTTCTTATGTTTATCATATACCACTAGGGAAGAAATCAAGTGAATCTGAGCTCTGATGAGAAATGCTTGGGTCTCAGGCAAGGTAGTTGCAATCAGAATATAATTCAAGATGCTAGGATAGGAGTTCAGTGATTTCTGTGAAAAGACAAGTAGATACCCCCCTCCCAAGTCACTCTTGATCTTCATTTTTAACTTTGCTTTGCAAATTAAGCCTTTAAAAAAGCATCCTTGATTGGGGTGAACCATGTGCACTTTTAAGTTACATTTTATTTAACTCTGTCTCTCCAGTATAAGTACACTCCGGTTGTGCCTGTGTACTTTGAGATTGGTTTCGTTGAAAATAGCAAAATACTTTTGAAAGATATTGTCTTACACCATTGAAGTACTATGATGATTTTAAAGATATTCTGGTCTTCAACAATGAAATAATACAATTTAAGTGGGTTTTTTTGGACACTCTTTTGCATAGACATCCTCAATTACCATTTCTTTGTTGATGGCTCTCAGATATCTTACCTTCTCACCAGATCGCCTTCTACAGTTTCCATCGGAATATTAGTGTGTGCTGCAAATCTCAATCTCTCTCTCTTTCTCTCTGTGTGTGTCTATCTCTGTTTTTTGATACAAAGAATCGAACCCACAGTCTAAAGCCTTTGCATTTAGCTACATCCCTAACTCTTGTCTTAGTTTTATTTTTGAAACAAAGTCCCACTTATTAGCAAATTTTCCAGGCTGGGTTCAAACTTGTAATTATCCTCCCAGAGTGGTGGAATCACAGGCCTGAGCCACCAGACTTCACCAGGTCTCAATCTGAATACGTGATTGGGCACATAATCAAGTCTGATCTGATCTAGCTTCTGAATTTCCTTCTAATGTGTGGCTTTACTGTTTGCTAAGGTGTGGAATCCGAGACCCTGATAGAGTTTTATCTTTGTTTCTGCTCTCCCCTTCATTCCATTTCTAGTTCATCAGCAAGTCCTTTTGACTCTTTTCCTTTAGTCTTTGTAGAATTCATCTCTCTTTTCAATTCCCTTGAGGTCACGCTAGTCTAATGGTTATCAACCCCAGTGAATATTTAGCTATGTCTGCAGACATTTAAGGTTGTTGTAATGGGGAGTTACTAATGGCATCTAGTGGGAAGAGAAGCCATGCACGGTAGTATACCTCACAGCACAAAATGATCCAGCCCCACATGTCAGTTGAGCAGAGGCTGGGAACTCTGGCTTCAGTCTACACCAGCAAACTGGATATCCATTCTGGGATTCCCACAACAGTGTTTGAACTGGTCTCCTTCTGTCTAGTCTCTAAGAATGCAGATCCAGTTTCTCTGTATGTCAGGGCTTTTCATTACTCTTGCAGTAAGGTTTCCCTTTCCTCAGGACAGTCTGTAAGGGCCTGAAGCATCCTGCTGTCGCTTCCACATTCTCTATTCCATATTTTCTCTGGACTCTGTAGGTGTGTTGGCTTCTCTCTCATCTTTCTTTACCCCTTGCTTTTTGTGCCATTGGGCTTTAGTGCATTCTTTCTGCACTGTTATCCTTCCCACCTTAAGTAATTCTTAACGTTCTTCTGTGTGTGACGCAAACATTATTATCCTTTAATACTGCTTTCTGAACCGTGCCGTTTATACTCTTCCAATACAAAGTTTTATAGCCTTGAGCTTTGAAAATTGTCACTTAAGTTTTTGGTAAACTTATTTTCCATGTGTAAAAATTAGAATAATCAAATGACAACTAGCAGTTATCATTTTTGAAACACGTGGTGAGCACTCTTTTGGGTGCTCTGTTTTTCATCCCAGTGGCCATTTGTGATACATATTGTTACTTTATTTGTACCTGCTCAGTAGAGTCTGACGTATTTTTTCCCTGTCATCTTTAGCATACTTTCTGAGGCATCTTAAACATGATAGATCTTGGTATTGTCTCATATTAGAAATGGAAAGTTGAGGCACAGAGACGTTAAGTAACTTGCCCCGAGGTTAACACCACTTCACGAGCATTGGTATCAATATTCAAATCCAAGCAATCTGATGTCATAGACCATATCAACTTCAATTTGGTGCTTCCCTGTGTTATAATGTTGTATTGAGCATTATCCAGATAGTGTCAAGCATTTTAGCACACTGAAATATAGTAAGCACTGAATAAATGTCAGGTAAAATTACTATTTGTATCTTTATTATTACTCTTATTGTGTCATTATTTAATGGCATCTCTGCCACAAAAAGGAAGATTTCAGGGTGGCAAGGCCTCTGTCTCTTCTGCTTCTCAGTCTCCTTGTTGTTTTTAACACTAAGGCGGGTAACAGCTTTTTTTTTTTTTTTTTTTTGAATGGAAAAATGAATGCTTGAATGAGGAGAGGGACTATTAAGGAGAATTGGAGTCCTATCATTTGAAGACACAAATGTTCATGTTGAGTGATTGGTTTGTGCCTTCCTTACAGTACTTATCCAGTTCTATATTGTAACATTTATTTGTGTAATTGTCCTTTATTTCCAACCAGATTATAAACTCCCTACACATGTGACATTGCATCCCTGGTACTAACTTCAGTTTTATTGTATAGAAGACGCCCAGTACACAGTACATACATCAAACTAATTGAGTCTTAAATCGCTTTATCACTGCCTGTTCTCTTTAGGATCCAGTACAGAGAGATTGTCTGAGTATTTTTTTTAACATCATAATAAAACTTTTGACATCGAGATGGCTATCTTAGTAAATTATCTTCCTAGAGATAACAAATGAATATTCCTGAATGTCTTTATAGGCTTACCATGAGTTGTGATAGAAACATTCATCATACCTGATTGAAAAATAGACGTAGATATTTAGAGGTAATTTTCCTTTTTTGTTTCTGGTTTAATCTGTTTTTAAGTAAGAGCTAATGGTCATTTTTCAGAGAACCTTACAGAATGATAGTTTTTTAATAGGCTTTTGTTTGCTGGCCTTAAAGAATGAGAAAGCAGGATTTTTTAAGTATTGGAGATTGTGTGTTTGACTCACTGTGTGGTGGAGTGATGAATGTATTGCCTTTCCAATTGGCAACACTTATTGGAAGGCTAAAGAATGAATCTCTTTTATGCCAAGGAGAATGTCAGGTCATGGGCATAGACAATTTACCTGATTTCTTTTCTTTGGATTGAGATTTCTATCTTTGGCAGCTAATGCAAATGATACTGCCTTCTGTCCTGTTAGTGCCAAAGTTTACAGAAGAGAGCATATTTTGGTAGATAATGCTTGTTTTAAGGACATTTTAGTTTCAAGGACTGGTTTATTCACTATTAGTGAGAGGCTCACAAAATCATTCATCATACGTACTTAGCAGTTGGGGATATAGCACATGTTTCATTTTGATTGGCTCTTCAGAATATTTCATGATGACCTTTGTTGCCTGGGATATACTCTGTGTGAGATCTAAGAGGGAACATTAAATGTAGTAAAAATTATTGTTTTGTATCTACAGAATTTAGATACTTTTAGAAATTATCCACTAACTTGACCACTTTATTTCAGATATTAAGCCTACAGGTTGATACTTGTAAGTAAAAGGTGCTTTCAGTACTTTGCGGAAAAGTGATATGGTATAGTAGAATCCTATAATAAATTATTTTGAGAAATACATTTGGAAATATACCTTTACTTAAGCAACAGTATTTAATTTATAGATCTAAATATTTGGAGGAGTGTTACAAATCTATATGACTTCAAAGATACTACAGTCAATGCATGGGATTCTCTTTTAATACAAAGATAAGTAAAAAATAATAGAAATGCAACTTTATCTAAGATCAAGAAAATATATTATGTTTGTATTTCATATAGCCAAATCTTTCTCACAAATGGATTTTTTCCCTACAAATATATGAAGAATCTATGTTTTAAGTTAACTCTGGGTTCTGTTTTAGTTTAATTAGATTTTCATGTTCATATTGTTAAAACTGCAGTTCCTTGTCTATTGACAAAAATTTGTAGAACTTATTTCAGGATTTCTTTAATATCAAAATTTTGAAATTAGCTTAAAACATTAATCCCGAGGCAACTGAAAAAAAAAATTGTATCATTCATACAGTGAAGCGTTGGCTAATGTATAAACAAATCTGGGTAGACGTGTGCATCCCAATCTGACCTGAAGTTCAAGACATGTATTCCCAATTTTCAAAACAGTTTTGGGAGAATAACTTGATTCATGTTACTCAGGTGAGGCTTTAAGTATATGTACTTTCGAGTGTATGCATCTCTTTTGGGAACATACGTAAGAAGCAATTTAAAATGATCCTTTCTCAGGGTAGAAAAATTTAAGCTGGGATGCTTTTGTTGTTGCTTTTACAGTTCTCTGTACTATTTGAATGAAAAATAATAATAATAATAATAAAATAATAATAAAAAAATAATAATAATAATAAAAATAATCTTATGAAATGATTTTGGTTGATATATTTTTAAATTTTTTCCTTTTCTTTTTTTCTTTTTTTTATGTCCCATGATCTTGAAGAATGCCATCTCAGGTGAACCAGGCAAGGTATAGAGTAGGTAGAATAGTATTTAGAAACATAGGGCCAGTGGGTAAAAGCTCTCATTATCTGGTGGGTTGCAGAGGAGTGAGAAAGTGGGTCCTGAGTGGTCTGCCTGATTTAAGTTAATTTAGAAGTGAAATACACTGAATGAGTTCTTAACTCTTCTTGGTTATCCCTATGGGATGACATTTGATTAGTGAATAGAAAGAAAAAGTGAAGAAAAATGAAAAAGTGTGTATTTTAATTTTACTGTGTCAGACTTACCTGATACATCCTCCCGATGCTCTTGTGTACCTACCGGATAACACACCTGTGGGACAGACATGGGCAGAACTTCCTGTTGTGTAGATCTGCAGCCCTTGGAGTTAATCTGGTGCTAGATGTGGTCTGGAATCTACTTCCATCCACCTCCCTCTCAAAACGCAACCTGTATTTGTGGATCTTTCCTTTAGAGGCCATCATTGTAGAGCCATTTTTAGTCTGAAGAGGGGTGTCTTGTTGTTGGATAATTACTTCTGTTCACTTCCTTCTCCTCTCTTTCTAAAGGATAGCAATGCTGTTTTTGTTATGATAATAATGGATGCTTACAATCTTTTTCCCACTAAATTTTTGTTGTTTTTCCACAAGTCATACAAGTATATTCAGAATATTGGTGAACCTTAGTTTTTATATTTATTTATTTATCTATGTATTTTTTACTTTTTAAATGGTCAAAATGAAATGTAGAGAAAGCAGTGGATTTTTTCCCTTGGCGGAGTTCAGATACACAGTGAACTGTAGCCTAGGCGTTATCTGAAGAGTGAGTGTATTGCGGTATCTGTGGAGAAGGTTGTTACCTTTAATCCCCAAAGGAGGACTGTCTGAGTAGCTGCATTTTAAAAAGGCATGTTTCAGCCCTTATCATGATTCTTGAGAAGGGAAAAATACTGTGGAGAAATATTAAATAAGAGCCTACCTATATGATTTTGCACTTTGAAATCAAATGGTAAATCTTAGAAGTTTTTAGAAACATATTTATTAGAGAAATAAAGGTAGAGAGAACCTAAGAATTTCAGTTTGGTGGTAGGTGAAGATAACAATAAAGATACAATAGGTCTAAACTCCTTTGGGCCATCCCTCCATTTGAAATCCTAGGTCATTTCTACACTGTACCCAGAAACTACTATACTTAGATGGGTCTTGAAAATAACTGTATCATGATTTAATATGGAAGATCTCAAAATACCAAGCAGAGTCCTCGCTTGCTCTAGTTTTCAGAAATATTGTATAAAATGTGACTTATAAAGCAAAATTTGGCTCTAATCTCAGAATTAAAATTATTCTTAGGAAAGCTTAAAATTAACTCCACAGCAAAACTATCAATATGCTTCATTCTGTACCTAGAGAGTGCCAGATGTCCATACAAGACAGCCATGTTATTTTATTTTCTAATTTTCTCATTTTATTAATATGTGTATATGTTATACATAATGTTGACATTGAACTTGAGTATTTTATGCATGTATATATCATGTCACAGGTACCTTTCCCCTCTCATACCGTGCCACTTCCTTTCTAATTCCTACTATCCTCCTCATTTAGTTCTGTGACATGACTGTGATCTGGATTTCTCATATTAGAGAAACCATGCGATATTTCACCTTCTGCATCTGACTCACTTCACTGATCATGATGGTCTCAAATTGCATCCGTTTACCTACAAAACCTTCACAACCACCTGTCTTTATAGATGAGTAGTATTCCATTGTGTACATGTACCACAATTTTCGCATTCATTGGTTTGTTCTTGGCTATTTTGATGACTTCCACATTTTAGCTATTGTTAAATGTGCTGCAATGAAAACAGGTATACATATATCACATTTATATGATACTTTAATTCTTTTGGAAAGATTCCCTGAAGAAGTATTGCTGAATCAAAGGGAATATTTATTTTCAGCCTTTTGAGGAATGTCCATACTGCTCTCCACAGTGTTGGTACGACTTCGCAATCCCCGTAGCAGCGTAAGAGGGTTCCTTTCCTCTGACCCCCTCACGCAGCATCACCAGCACTGATGACTGTTTGAGTTCTTGATGTAGGCCATTCTCTTTGGGGTTAGATGGTATCACAGCGATGTTGTGATTTGCATTTCTCTAATGGCTAAGGATGTTGAGCATCTTTTCCGTTATTTACTGGCCATTTGAACTTCTTCATCTGAGAATTGTCTATTCATTTCCATTGCCCATTTTTTTAATTGGGTCTTCGAATTTGAGGAGTCTTTTTTTTCTTCAGTTTCCTGTGTATTCTAGTTATTAGTCTCCCACCTAAGGTAAAGATGGTGAATATTTTTCCCCATTCTGTCAATTCTCTCTTCACTCTGTTGATAATTTCCTTTGCTGTCTAGAAACTTTTCAATTTGTTATAATCCCATTTGTTGATGTTTTCTAATTTATGTACACTGAGGTCATAAAGTTTTGAAAATGAGACCTCAAATTTACCACAACAATCCTGTGTCCCAAAACCAAATCTTGTGATCTTAAAAGGTCCTTTAAATTTGCCCATCGCTACTTTCAGTAATCACTCACGGTTTAAGTTATCTCCCTGTATTTCCAACGTAGGCGTCCTTTGCTTCCTGTCTTTCACTTCTCTGCCACACACTTATTATGTAGCTGAGCATGAGAACTTTGGAGCTGGTCTATTTGAATTTGAACCCTGGCTGTGCAAGTGGCTTACTGGGAGACTTCTGACAAATTACGTGAGTACATTACACTTCCCTGTCCTCATCTTTTGCTGTATAACCATAGGGTTGTTTATTGATTTCGTGAGAGTAACCATATGAGGCAATTAATTAGCATAGTATAAAGAAGCTAGTAAGTGCTCACTTATTTATTTCTTTTATTAAACCTTTTTAAAAATAGTGGCTAATGAATAATAGAAGAAGTGTGTTATAGTTTCTTTACATTTAGCAAGTTTTAAAAAGGCACACTGCATAGCTAGTGTAATGACTCAGAACCATTCTATGAACTTTATAGCCTATAGGTCTGAGTTCAAGTTCAAACAGCTGTAGTAACGCAGACACTAACAACTTGAATGGATGCTGGAATTTGGTATTTGCAGTGGCTTCCCTGTCAGCACCAGTGTAGTTTTTTGGAAGCCCTTCTTGTAGTAAAGTGGCTGGTGAATCCTGTGTGCCTGTGGCATGACACTGTTCTTAGGTATATGGTTGGCAAATAGGAAATCCTTCCTCGTCACATTTAATTCATCTTGAATTAGGTGGAATAACTTTCTTTTCCTTTTAACTTTTTTTCATGAAGCTCTTGGAACACAAGGAATTTAGAATTGATGGGAGACTTTAGACATGTTTAGCAGGTGTCATTTTCTTCCGTCTTGCAAGTTAGAAACTAGAGGCCCAGAGAAGGCATGTCCCTGTGAGCCATTTCCAGTTTATGCTGCTTCTAGATGTCAGTACTTCCTCCTGATCTGATTAGTGTAGGAGCCTGATAGAGACTGGGTCTGTCCTTTGTTGTCCAGGTTTTTGGCTTGTGTTTTTTCCTCCAACAGTGCTGAGTACAAAAATTTTCTGGTTAGTTTTAAGTTCCAATGGTGTTCTAAATTTGAAACTTTTCTTTGACTTAGACTTTGCATTAATATCTTTGTTTTGCATGGTGACCAACCTCCTGGAGATCAGAGGATTCTATCAGAGCAGAGGGTCAACCTAACTGAAAGATACCTTGATAAGTGACAAATGCCCTGTTTTCTACTCAGTAGTGGGGACTTCTTTTAAGTAGCATTCTCTGTGGTTTACCTTTTAACTGACCTGTTGCCTGTTTAGGGAGGGGAGCCCATGATTATCTCTGTCATCTGCACCCTGAAAACGCTCCTTCTCAGTTCAGTCAAGTTGCTGCTGATCTCTTTGTAGGCGTTAGATCTCCATTCTAGAGGATGGCATAGTGAGCACTGTTTTGCCATGTCTTTCATATATGGAGGTTCTCATTTTGTTGTGGATCTTTGTATTTTTATCCAATTCGAGATGCACTTGTGTGTTGTTTTATTTCCTCTTCTATTATTTTTACCCATTTGGAATGTCTTAGTAATTTTTCTTATGCTTAACATTGTATCTTTTGACTGTAAATTAGTTTGAACTATAATACATGCCTACACCACTGTGTGGAGTAAAACCAGCACTTTCAAAGTGCATATACTCGGAAATTTCAGCTATGAGACAAATCAACTTTGCAGTGGTTGTCTTACAAAGAGATACTTTCTTGCTATGTCACTAAACAACATCTCGGAGGGGAGCAACAAAACAGATACCTACACTTTTCTTTGTAAAATGATTTAGCTTTAAAAAAATGGATAGACTAGAATATGAAGATAAGGATCTTCAACCAGATGACATAGGGAGTGGAAGCAATTATAGCTCTGGCATTTTACAATTATATCTGAAATGTCCTTATTTAATGATAAGACAATATCTGTCATATTTTAAGATTGTATATCAACCTAAACTCCTCTCACCTTTTATAGCTGCAGCAACATTTCTGGATTATATCTCCTGGCATAAATAGAATCTTTAAATTTGTTTTCAGATATTAGTATTTGAAGATGATAAGTTTTATGATTTCTTTGTGTTATAATAAGAATTGTGATGAGGCTGGCCACTTTATTCATGTAACTTTGGAGTAGAGTTTTGTATATACCTGGTCATCATCTTTTTTTTTTTCCTCTTTTTTTTGGTTTCATTTCTTTTGATACCAAGTCCATTTCTTATCTCTTCATTTTGCAGTAATAGAAGGAGCCTTAACAGTCACAAGATTACATATTTATATCAGAGTTCAGACTGTGAATTCATTCTTTTCTGGGGAAGCAGAAAGATCATGTAAAAATGGTGACCACATGTTGACAGAATGCATGATTTAACAAAACCAAAGGCAATCATTTCAAAGAAAAATGTTTTATTTTCTGCCAGCAGAGTATAATGGAGAGAAATTGGCTGGTATTATTTTAAAAAATTGCCCAAATCACTGTAGTTAGTGTAAAATTGTCTCTGGAACTATTTCCTGTAAGTTAACCAGACATATGATTGTATCCTTTCTATTTTGAATACTGAAGCTCACATTTCAACTGTCTTTCATGGAGCCTATCAGGTATAATAACTCTTTGTAAAGGTGCTCCCTTTCCTTCTTGTAGCCTTTTTCATCTAGGCCTCCACCTCCATTCACCTCCAACTTCAAAGATTTATGATTTGGGGCTTTTCAGAACTTTGAGCTAAATATTATTCACTAATAAATCAAGACCACAAACTACTCAAAATATGCTGCTGTAGCCTGAAAAAGTTCAAGCAAAATTAATGTAAATGTTGTTTGTGCTATTAAAAAATTCTCCACACATTTCAGTTGAAAGGATAATTCATTTTTATTTAACATGTGGTTCCTAGCACTTGCTGTGTTTTTTCTTAGCATCTAAAATAATTTCAGACCTTATACAGCAGGACCTGCTTATGTTGTTTGTAGGTAGAATGACTATTATTAACAGAAAAGCAGATGTATGCGTCAGTGAAAGGAATAACGTATATTATATTATGTATTATTCAGATATAATTCCAGTAGTCACAGACCTATAAGCATGTCAAGAAGGCATGTGCCACTTGGTGAAATGTTGCTGCTTATATATACTGTCTTGGTCAGTGATGCTTTCAGGAGCTCATGGGAGTTCTGGGAACATGAAGATGCTTTCAGGTCAATTACAGGCCAGATCATTCCATGAAATCTAAGCCTGGGTTTAGGAAGAAGTACTCTGTCAGCTTTATAACACATTGAAAAAATAATATAAAATATTGACCTGGGATAGATAAGAAGAGTTGCATTTGTATTTGCAGAATACCAGAAATAGTGGTTCTCATCAGATGTAGGCACATGATGAATTTGGACTTAGCCTGGTGTCAGACATCAACCAACATGATCGTGTTGGTTGCTTGATCCAGATGTGTTGACATTCTGTAGGAATATTCCAAGGCATTATATATACAAGGGAAGTAAACAGGCATACTTGAAAAAAACGAGCTTTTGCCTATCATTTGAACCTCTCTCACCCACTATAACAAGTATTTTTTAAAAAGATTAAAGTTCAAGCTGAAGTAAAACTCTTACAAACCATATTGTTTCAGTCTAAAAAACTGATACTCCAGAGTAGCTATTTTGTGATCTTAGCTTGTCAGTTATGGAGAAGACCCAGGCTTTTCTTCAGTAAATTTAGGTGAGATTCTTTCATTGTAATTAAGCGGAAATATTAGTAAAGCCTGTTTTTAGGCATTGTACCTAAGTTTAATGGCCATGTGACTTCACTGAATTCTGCATTAAAGTCAGGTTGCAAATTCACTTACTCAATGTTTTATGACTGTAGTGGACACTTAGCCTGGCCTGTGGGCATCCAAACACAGTTCTACAACTGTAGAATAGGACAGTAACTCTAATACACACCAGACACATTCACCAGTGGTACTCCTAATACCATATGGCAAAAACACAAGTGAAAATAGAGCCCTCAAATGGAAAGATATCCCACAGAAGAGTCCATTTATTTTCAAGTAGAAGCATAAACCTGAAGCAATTAAGTTTCTTGCAGAAATTATACAGTTGTTAGTGGTAAAGTCTGGCCCAGAATTCAAGTTTTTTGACTTACTGATCAGTATTTGATAACCATGTTATGAATAACTCTGACTTGCTGTTGTATTTTTCTTGGTATTGAATGGTTTCCCTCTGTGGGCCACTGTTATCTACCTAATAAATTCTACTCATTTTCCAGAAGATTTGTCATTCTATTGTTTTCAGGTAGATTTGCTTAAAAATCACTTTCTATACACATTATTTCATCTGGATCTGCCTGATTATAGCGAGAATTTCTGAGATAGTCTTGTTTTTAAAAGCTTGGTTAGCCACCCAGATATATGAATATAAGTGTACTTACTACAGAGAGAAAGCAATTTCTTCATTTTTCAATAGGAAATTTTCTTATGAGTCGTAGAGCCTTCTTGATGCTAACATGTTTCTACATACATTGTACAGACCACGTGAGAAACTTTTGACGCTTTGAAAGTGCATGGGATGGTGGCTTTCCAGGACTATAAATCCTTCCCCTTATTTGTGTTATGCAAATGGGGTTACCCAATTCTTGTTGAGTTCACTGATATGGAAGGAAAGAGGTCCTCTTCTCTTTATTCCTGCTTTTCATATGCAGGTTTTCTAGGAGTTAAGATGAGCTCATTTGTGGTATCCAGTGTAAATGATCTACACTTGATTTTGCATATTAATTTGAAAATCTATATTAAGCACACAGTGCCAAGTGAATGAAATTAGTAAAATTCATTGTCATTTTCTGCTTGCCAATCTCTCCCACAGCTTGTATTGAATTTTTCCAAATTAGTTGTCCTTGTACAAGTGAAGAATTTGGGGTTAATTTTTCTGTAGAAGTTGGCTTGATGTGTTTTCTTCTCTCTCATCCTCATAGTCGAAATACAGTTATTGATAAGCATGCATCATGAGTGATTAAAAAAGTTCCAAAAAGGCTTCTAAATGAAGGCTATAATTTTGTATTGGATTTCTAGTGACATGAGCCAATCACTTGCTCTTTGCCCTCATGGATTTTATAATTTCATCAGAGTCTATCAATGAAATTATAATGTACAGTTCAACATATGCCATTTCTTACTGTATTGTGTGTCAAGGGAAGAAAATTGTATCGTGACTGTCCTGAGGTGCACTTCATCAAGCTCTGTGTGTACGTGTGTGTGTGTGTGTGTGTGTGTGTGTGTGTGTGTGTGTTTTCTTTTTCAGTTGAGATCCACTGTATAATCAGTCCTGGAAACCCCAGATGAAGAGCTCTGCTAGACTTACATAAGAATGTTTCACAGGATTTCACCTGCTGGGAGTGAAATTGACTAGAATTGCGCCATTCTGATCAATTTCACAAAGCAGCAGAGTCTGTACATAGACATCGTGGCTGTCTCTTCCACCTGAACTTTCAGCTTGCATTTCAGGGAAAGGAAATACTGCCAGAGAATGAGAGCATGTAGTCAACAGGGGAAAAAAGATGTGTAAAAAGATGCTTAGAAATAGAAAGAAGGCCAGGAAGCCTACTCAGAAGCAAAACAGAATCAGCTGTGTGAAAACAGCCATTCCAAAACTTGGGTTAAATTTCAGAGGACCTCTGTGGTTATATATCTTATTCTGAAACTTGGAAGAGATTTAACATTTCTCCAGTTGATTTGAAGTTTTCCTGCCATCTTGAATCCTTTATCTCTAGTTTATTTCACATTCTCCATGGGAGAATGCCTTTGTGAGCACCCCCCCCCCTCCCCCCCCCCGTACTTCTGACAGGTAAACACTTAGATACAGGAAGTGCTAAAATCTGGGAGTGTCACCTAGAGATTTCCTCTATCTCCTCTTGCCTTCGCTCTATCTGATGTGTGGGAATGAATAACAGTGATTTGAAGCACTGAGGATGACGACCTGGACTTCAATTTTTACCTCATTTTGCCCCAGTTTGGTGCCCTTGGTGCCCGCTAGTGGCAAATTCATGGTGAGGGAAGGGGAAGAGACTGTTTGCAAAGAAGCACTTGGGAATGTCATAGTTGGGATTGGGTATCTGTGTTGCTTTTTTGCTTTCTCCCCTCCCTGCCTTTTCTCCCTCCCACTACAATGCTATTTACTGAAGAGATTTAATTTCATTAGCACCACTACTGGAGGTGTTGTTTACTATTTATAATCATGACTTTTAAGGACATTTAGATCATCATCGGCCCTATAATTTTTCAACAAACACTGAAGGAAAGTAATGCTAGATACGCAAGACTATCATAGAACGTAATTATTACACTAATAAAAACAATCTTGCTTATCATATACTTTTAAGGAATTGTTAATTACTACTTTGGGGCAACTACACTTGGATGACTCATTATAAAAAGAACAGCTTTAATTTTTAATGATTTTTCTGTTTTGTATGATGCTGCCATGGTGAGTTGATGGAAGTACTAGTTATGATTGTATGAAGCTGGTGACTTAAATTAGGTAAATGTGTCTGTGTTCCTGTGTATATATGAATATTTTCAACATTGAGAGCTATTTTCAACAATGGGCTAAGTCTTATGGTACACTAACTTGATCTATTTTTTTTTTCTTTTTGTTTATAGTGAATTTATAAAACTGAGAAAAACAAAAGCAGAAATTCTGTCACTAGAAGGAAGTCGCTGTCAGTAAATCGTACTTTTTTTGCTTCCAGTCTCACTTGGACTTCTCTCATTTTCTGCCATCTTAGGCTTCTTCATTTTTTTAGTGTCTCCTGGCTTTGTTACCAATCTCCAGACTGTGCATCTAAAGGTGCTCATGATTAAATTCTCCTCTGAGGAAGGGCTATGAATGACAGTAAGCCACAAGTTTCTAACTGTTTTAGGCCAGATGAAACCCACGTGGCCTACACATTTTTATGATTCCCATGCTTTAAAAAAACTGAAGATAATCTACTTAAAATGATACAGATTTTGGATTCTTTGAAAAAGGTAGGTGGACAATTTTGCATCCACCTTCCCATCTAAAAACACATTTGATTTCCTGAATAATGAATACCCTCTGTAAGCAGAGTGGCTTTCATCCAGTTCCCATTAGTTCTAACCATTCTCTGTTACTGCTTGAGTAGACTCAGGCCATTTTTACAACTTGATTTCACCACTTTCTTTTACCTAATTCTCTTTAGTCACTTGTGTAATATCTTTTCATCCTTCATTTAAATTTTCAAGTTTACCTTGAGGTTATTTGTACTAGACTAACAAAAAAAATCACAAAACTAAAAACCAAACCATCAGGCTTGCCTCATCTGTGTCTATAAATGCAGCCCCACAAAAGTTGATAAACATTCTTTAAACATTATGGAAAAATTTTTTGACTTTTTGTTAACTCAGCTTTGTTAACTATAGTGGATATTTCATGTATCGCCCAAGGCAATTCGTCTTCAGTCATTGTGATTCACATTCTTCTTGCACATAGGATTTTATGATGTATTTCGTACTGGGGATTGAACCTAGACACTTTACAATGAGCTACGTCCTCAGTCTTATTTTTATTTTTAATCAGAGTCTTGCTAAGTTGCTCAGGGTGAGCTTGAACTAAGGCACCTCAGAATGAATAGGAATTTTATGAGTAGAGATGTCCATTTCAAATGAATGATTCTCTGAAAGAAAATTGGGATAAAAGAAATTGACAGAGAGGAAAGCAAGCATCTGAAGGACCATCTCGGTGCATTTAGCAAAGCACTGACTTTTTCTGATGCTGGTAAAGCTTAAATGCCACCTTCAAGAATTTAGGAGGTGTGGAGCTGTTAGAAAATCCAACCAGAAGCAGCCGTATATGCAGTTCAACACTAACAACAGTGGCAGGTATGACTGGGGCATGTTAGGAAAGGGACTGCGGTCTCTAACCACTGGAACATGGCAGAGCTGCTTGTTGTCCTTGGTAACATTGATCTTCTCACTGTCTTTGTAACTAGGCTTTTGAGAGACACTGCTGTTTTCAGTAGAATAAATTTGAGGACACAATGAACCTTGATTGGCTGTTAACGCAAAAGGAGTTTGAGGGAAAACCTTTTCTGGTGTGTATCTCAGTCCAAACAATTTCAAATTAAGTACAGAGAGAGTAACATGTATATTTAACAAAGGGCTTATCTAAAGTGCATGAGACAATGAGATATCCGGGTTTTTTTGGAGGATCATACAAGCTGGCAAGTCAGGAGGCAGGTACTCAACAACACTCCTAATTCTATATATGTCAGCTGATAATTTATAGTCAGGTTCTAAAATTATTTATTTATTTAGTAGTGCTGGAGATGGAGCCCAGGTCATTGTACATACTAGACAAGCGGGCTACCACTGAGTTCTAGCTTCACCTCACTTTACTTATGATAGTTTTATGATGGGGTTCTCTTGGGAACATCATGGTCTTTCATTGCCCCATTTCATCTAAGCAGTCCCTTGGCATAGTGTCAGAAATCACATGCTTTTGTGTATGTCTCTTTCAACAGTTGGTAGAGGTATTATTAAAGCTATGGTAATTATATACTTAAAGTCAGAAAACTCAACACTTTCAACTAGTAATAAAACTGGTACTTTTCAGTTTTTTATTTGCTTACATCATGACACAACCTTTTGTATTTCATCACCAACTTATATGCTATGAAATAAGCAAGAAGACGTGCTTAAGTATTTTGTATATTTTAAATATGTATTTTAAGCATCAGAATGTTACTAATATTTCTCATCCTAATCTGTAACAAGATTTGGCACAAAATATCCTATTTGTAGTTCTTCAAATACTAGCTTTATGATGGACAAAAATCTGTGAGAACTTTTGAAAAGACAGTAGAATGTATGTTGGATCTGATTCTCAAGTGTAGTGGATGGCTAGGAGCAAGTAGCCACTGCCTGTGGTATCGTTTCATTGTGTAAGATACCTATGTGAGGTATCATGTCTCTTCCAATTAAATCTTACGTGGTAATCCTGGGCACATAAAAACAGCGAGGCCTGCATATATATAGTTTAATACTACCACTTGCCCAAACCTATTAGTTCTGAGAAATTCAGGAATCAATAAAAAGAAAGCAGTGAATTATCCTGACTGTAGTGGTTGGATCGTTACAGTGTTTAGTAGATGTCTTAAGATAGCATCTGTTATAGCAGCTTTTTAGTCTGGACATGAATCAGGACCTGATACATCACAAAGCCTATTCTAGGCAACACCTTGTTTATTTGCACTTGTTTCTTCTGGGTAAGACTGTATAGCTATCATTTGAATTTTGGAAGTTAATTACATGTAGAAAAAGTCATTCTACAGAACCAAAGCATATCCCATATCCCACAAGTCCTTGGCAATGAAATGTACACAGCACAAAGCACTTCTTTGGAACAAAGTGGCCACAAAGGACATAGGAGTCCTAACTACATGCTAGACTTGGTTGTCTGACTGAGATACTTCTGAACTAACTTGAGAAGGGATGTTGACCTTTCCTAGCTGTTTAAATTCCATCTTTTTTTTAGAAGAATGACCAAGCCAAGCATTTTCTCAAAATACTTTTCATACCTTGATGTTAAAAGTAGTGAGAAGATGGCATTTGATAGCTTCATAAGTCATTAACTATACAAAAATGATTTAGACATTAAGTCGCTTCTCAGGCTCAACTTTAACCCATTATATTATATTTTGATTATTTTTCAAAACAATTTTATACTAAAATATAAGTAAAGGTTCAAGTAATTGTAACTGTATACACAAAAGGAATGATTTAATCATGTAAGAATAAATGATCTCAATATTTTCATATGTGGGAATTCACCCAGATCTAGATATAGTTTTCTTTGTACCTGTCTATATAGATGTAGATGTTTAGCTCTGACTGTTTGATCCTTCTGTATCTAATGCTAGATAAACTCCCTCTTATCAGTTAACCTATTCTAAAAATTTTCCCAAGCCACTGATGTTTTTTTTTTCACTATCCATGTTCAAAACACTCAAAATACTCCACATTTAATTTCTAAAGTTTACTTATTAAGTAGTCAGTGGATGTTCTTTTGTATATATTTATTCATACTGTTGATTATTCTCTTAAAAATTTTAAGAACTCAGGCTTCAAATAAGCAAATTCCTAAGCCTTTGAATATGTATTTGCCAAAATGCTGTCTAGAAAATTGTGACAATTTATAATCTTGCAACTACGTATTGTGCTTCTAGGGTCTGGATGAAACGTGAAGGAAAAACGTGTCTTAAAATATGAGGGATGGCCTGTCATCTCCTGAGGCTGCTGCACTTGTGTTCACAGTTGTGCTTAAGCAAGGATGGCCATTTTGCTTAGCTATCTCTTTCATAAGGGGATGCAGACAGTTAAACTATAAGGATGTATTCATAGATGTCAAGTAAAAGCATGTGCTGTTTGCAGGAGTCACATGATCACAACTTTCATTTTCATGTTTAAAGGTCTTCCGAGTTGTCAAAGCGTCCCTTTCCTTTCCAAATGTGCCATGTCACGCTTGAAAGTTTTCAAAAGCTTTCTTCCACTCAATCGTGCTTTCAAAATTGTTTGAAATCACACTTAAAGAAAATTAAAAGAAAAAAATGTGATTTCCCTTTAGGAAAGGTCATTTGAATTTGAATTTTAAAGCAGTTATTTTGTGACGTATAATTAACAGCATATTTATCTACTCCAAATTGGAACATGTTTATAAGCCTGAGAACCAAGATTTTATTGGGTATTTCATTAAGGAATTACACTTTCATTACAATTATTATGGAATTTATATAGGTTATTACAAAACAAATAAAGCTTTATCAGTGATTTAATTGTTGTATAATAGGGAGAAAGTGCGTTATGAAAACTTTATTCTCATAAAGGCAAAATAGAACAATGATAATGAATATACTTGGGTTACCTTGCCGGGGGGTCACATTTCTTCTCCAGCCATTTGTAGACAAGGCAAGTTGTTCTACATCTTCATTCCTTGATTTTCTTTAGAGATGGAAGACAATACTTAGAGATTGGGATTAGTTATTCTGGTTCATTTAGTTGCTATAAAAAACTGATGTCCTATATCCAGGGAAATTCATCCCTAAAACAAAAAATCTCCCTCATAAGACGAGAAATCTCCCTCTTTTGAGAGATGGGTATATGGATTTAGCAGACACAGAACCTAACTAGCAGCTAAAATATAAATGACTGAAGGCAAAATGTCTGATTGTTCTATCTTTAAAAGGTTATTAGTCCTTTAAAGTCCATGATACTGGCAAAAATGAATTAAACAATGTTTTAAACACTTCTAACCTAGGTGAAATATAATAAGCATTCCAACAGACTGGTTTAAGTTCCATGCTGTTCTTTGATGGTACTGAACATTCTTAAGCAGCAAATAACTCCCTTCCTTTTCTGGTAGTGATATGATAACAAATATACAGTGGTTTCTTGTAGTGTTAAATTTCAGCAGTTGCCCTCTGCATGGTCAGTAAAATGTCCTGCCGCCCACGGGTGCCCACCACCCCTCTCCTTTTGCCTTTGAGCTGAGATGTTCTGTCTGTTTCAGATGTTTAGCAGCAACAGTCTCCCTCTCGATGTGTACGCACGCCTCCTTTTACTGTTAATGGAACTTACACATGTGTGCTCACCAGGATAAGGAAGCCTTTATTCCATGTCGGGGCAAGACCCGTGATCCTGAATCTCTTGCTCAACTTCAGACCTGAAGAGAGCAGTGAAGGGAATTGCTGCTTTCTCACTATATTAGCTTCTTCGATTTCCCTTTAATTGGAGCCTACAACCTAAATTCTTCGAACTTCAGGGAGATGAACAATACAAATTAAGATCTGGATGCTTTCCAGGAAAAGCCCAGTTCAAAGAACACTTTTTTTTTTTAACACAGTTGTGTCTGTTCACAAATCACATGCAGTCATCTAATGAGTCCATATTTGCTTCTGAGGTTTCACATTTGCAAAGTGCAGTGCTGAGAGAGTAAATGAACGTTCACCCACCTCTGGAATGAGCTGCCTGAGTCAGTGTACAGTACAGATAAATACTAGAATAGTGAAAATTTTAAACCGGTGGCACAGAGCCTTCAGATACAATATCTTTCCCTTGTTCAGGACATTCATTTCCCCCCAAGTATTCTTTTTAATGTATAAGACTTCAATTTATGTTTAAGAACTAGTAAACTATAGCCAGCTGACAGCCTTTCACACTTAATTCTGTGCATTAAACCAACAGCATTCTTTTCCACAAACATCCATTGTTAGGACAATGCTCTCAGACAGAATTTATGAGAAATGGAATTATGTTACCAAGGAGATAGCATTTACTATAATGAAGAGTAGATCCTAGAAAATGGCCCCTTTTACAGCAGCTCAGAGCAGAGCCACAAAAGCAATTGATTGGTCTTGGCATTTAGTCTTCTATCAGCTGTGTCATCCATAGCTTCAGGAGTGAGAACACTAATCTAAAGTGACATTTCTGTTCTGGCGGGCTTTTCTGCCCTGATGAAAGCAATTACTTCATTCCTAAATGATAATTTGCAGGAGTTTCAACCACTTTAATTGATAATTTTTTTTTTTGTTCTGAGTTCAATTGTGAAGTGATTAGCTGATTTGGTAAATAGAAATTTAAGGTGTGAAATATACAAGTTGCTCCAAGGGAAAGTGCTATTTGTTGGGTGGAGAGAAATTACTTGATAAAGCTGCAGATTTTTTCTTCCATTATTGCCAGTTGTATAACTTAAAGTTCTGGGGGAAGATGAAGAACTAAACACTTCGATTCACAAGGTTTGTTGCAGACACCAAAGAACACAGTGGAGAGTGTGGTCCTCCTGCGGTCTATTCAAGGAGGATTTGGTCAAGGTGAACATTGGTTGGAAGGGACTGTGCTGACCTCTGAGCTTTATTACTATTCTAGTGATTACTCTGGAATTAAATCTTCTTAGTCAAAGTGTTAAGAATAAAAATGCTCCTTGGCTAAACCCAACTAATTTAATTATTAAGTTCAAACATACACAAGACATTTTCTGAAGATGAGGGAAGGCATTCAGTTGAATTCCCTTAATCACTCTTTTGATTTATTTTACTACAACTCAAATGGTTATTCAATCAGAATATAGTTTAGTTTGAAAATTTTAAGGAGGCATCTTGGTTTTAATACCTTATCAAATGTTAGCAGTTGCATATTTTGACACATTTTTAATCAATCTATTTCATTTTTTGCATTTGGAAAAATAATGGTCATTTCACATGTTAAATGAGAAAAATAAAGTAAAAGTGAAGGTCAGACTGATTTAACACATCAAACAGTCTTTGTCAGCCAAGCTTAATATATCCTGAGTTTGTGGAACAAATGAAATTTTGCTGCTATGTTACACTTTGCTTCCAAACAACCATTACAACTGGTTTTATATATTGTGTGCGCATCAGACCATCAAACAGTGCATCTTTACTGACGTGTTTCTGCAGCGATGATCTACAGCAGCAATCTGCCATTTATATAAGGGCAAAATGTGCATCTATATTTAGTTGTGAAATTGGCCTATTATACTCTTGATGTTTACAGAGGCTAACATAAATTAATGATGACAGCTATGAGCAGTGCATTAGTTAAGCAGCAGAGTTCTTACCTTGAACTTCAGGTTTAACTTCCAGGCTATCCTATCCAGCTTTCTTTTCTTTATAAGTTAAATGAAGATTTCTGAAATCATTACCTTTTCTTTGGGAGAATTAAAAGACTTCGATCTGAGGCTTTTGTTGTTCATAATCCTATGTGATGATAGTTGTTCATATAACTTCTCAATTATATTACCTGCTAAGAAAGCTACTATTTATAATAATGCTAAAAAAATACTCAGAAAGAGTTACTTGTCTTGTAGCAGTCTGATTTCATTGACTGTGAACTCTGTGTGATGTCAATGTGGGGTGGGCCCAGTTACTAAAGTAATGAAGGAAGGACGAGCATTGCTCATAGGATCTGTATTGTCTGTTTTCCCTGGGAAGCCTCCTCATTCAGCTCATGTCAGCCCAAGTGCAGGTACTAGAGTGACTATAGATTTCACTGTTAACTATGACTGGAGATCTGACAAGTATGCAGGTGTTCAAAGGTTCATGAGTTAAAATGCTGAAGCCTTTGATGAATTTTTGATGACTGCATTTTTAATACAGGTCGACCTTCTTTCTTTGAGGCTGCATGCCAGATTAATTGATAAATAGTAGAAGTCCGTAGTGCCGGGTTCTCCTAAGCAAAACAAGTGGGAAAATCCATAAAAA
The DNA here is from genome assembly GCA_004027205.1 of Ctenodactylus gundi. Taxonomy (NCBI): domain Eukaryota; kingdom Metazoa; phylum Chordata; class Mammalia; order Rodentia; family Ctenodactylidae; genus Ctenodactylus; species Ctenodactylus gundi. Next base: position 632,573 of record PVKB01000297.1, on the reverse strand, counting down.
CCTGCCTGTCTGACTCCTTAGAAGTACTTTAAAAAGGCAAAATTTAAAGTGGCTTTGACTTTACCTCTCCTTTCCCCTGCTGTTAGAGAACCTAAACCTGTAGCATTTCTTTTGTAAAGATCATATACTATATTCTAAAAGTTTCCATTTAGAAGTGTTCAAATGGAGGCATAGAGAAATTGTCATGTATAAACAGTGTGGATGTACTGATGATGTTAGTAGTATAAGCTGTTGTTCAAAAGTTCTTTTTAAAATACTGATTAAAACATTGCCATGAGAAAATCATTGAAAATGAAGAAACATTTGGTTGTGTTAAGTTTACCTGTTGTTCCTCTGTGCCTATTTTTTCACCTGCCAATATCTACATATATTATTTCTGCAATCATAATTATCTCTGTCCTCTATAGATGTCCAGCTGTGTTATTTTTGTAATCATTAGAACTTGCTCTAAAGTGGAAAGTCAGAGTAATCATTTTTCAAAGCTAAATTTGGTGAACCACAGAGGCTAATTTCTTTTAACTTAATAATCAAATCCAAAGTTATGTTTCTCCACTATGAACAAGTTATCCAATAAATGATTCACACCCTTTCCCAGTTACAAGGAAAGATATTCACAGATATTGAAAATCCTGAGTCAATTTCATGATTTTGACTTTGTGATCCTGACAGTTCCCTTCTTTGACTTTTTTGTTGTTATAGTTTGCTGGTTTCTGGATGAAGCAGAATTTTATGATCTGGCCTGGCCCCCAGTATGACAGCTGAGGGGGCAGAGGCTATCAAACATTTACTCTTTCCTGGGCACCAGATGGCTTGGTGAGCTCTCCGTGGTCCTGAATCTGGGGCTTTGCCTGACTTTCAAGAGAACTTTCAAATTCGTGATCTGTGAAAAATATTTTGAAAGATCACCTTTCTTTTAAGACTAATAACTATGGCCATTTAAAATGCCCTATAGATTTTTTACAATCTTGCAGCCAGTAACTTAATGTTCATTGATGTGTTTGTTACAATCTGAACAGAATTATTTTTTCTTTAATTGATGCCTTTTTTTGGTTTAATGTAATAAAAATGGCTATTATCCCATAAGTGAAATGATTTACTTTAAGTTTCTATTAATCAAATGTATAATATATATTTTTTACAACTCACTGAGAGGACTTATAATGTACTAATTATCGGCAACGGGAATAAGAAAGATTATAGTAAGAGGAAAACATCAGTATCTCAGCAGTAAAGGAATTTTTATTTTACTTTACTGAGGTACGCAATGTCATATGTCAGAACCAATGGATAGAATTATGTTAGTGGCAAGAGAGTATGCAATACAAATGAGCTTTGTGGACCATCAAAGAAGAGAGCTACCAGGGTGAAGTAGGTTTTCATCTACCATGTCTTACATAGTAGCGTGAGGTGTCGCTCAATGTTGTAAATATTTATTTTTAAAAGCTATTATTTTTAAGAACTTTCCAAAGTAGATATTATCATCCCATTTTGCAGAAAAGAAAAACTGAGATGGTAAAGTTAAGTAATTTAGTCAACTTTACAGAATGATTTAATAATAGTGCCAGAATTTACATACAGGGATCTGACTTCATATCCCGTGTTCTTTTTAGAGGATATTCTAGATGTTAGATTATTTTTTTTCTTGGAGCAGCGTGCTACTTTTGAGATTCTGAAAATTACTTACTGTGTTCCCCAAAATACATATCTTAATACTTTTTAATTTTACACATGATGTATACGTATGCCTGTATGTGAATGTGTGTATGTCTTTTGAAATTATTTAATTTTTTTTCAACTGACAACTATTGAGAATGACGTTGTAAAATTAAGGAGCTGATACATTCATAGTCTTTGCTAAGGTTTAATGGGATCTCATTTTATTCCTGTTATCCAAAGTTTAAATGGAAAACTATTAGAGCAATAGAAGTTAAAGCTCAGGAAATAAGTAATTATGGACCTGAAGTTTCATCCTGTTTGGGATTGGCCCTGTAAACTTTAACTTGGGTGCAATCGACCCATTCTTTCTTTAATATTGTAGAAATCCGGTCACATTTTTAGTCTTAGAAAAGAGCATATGAAGTTTGTTTTTGGTTTTAATGTAGTTTTTAATTCAGTTTGACAATTGCTTATATCTAAGCTCCTCTTTCACAAAAGCAAGCAAAGGATTAATCGACAATCTGTGTTTCTGTTGTCACTGTCTTAAAATGTTTAGCTTCATCTCTTATAGTAACCTCTCAACTAAACTTTGTAATACTTTGCCTGTATTTTATTGCTATTGCCCTGTCCCCCCTCCTTCGCAGAACCAGTTGCTATTTACTGCAGGCACCGGGCTATCAATCAGGAAGTCGTCTCAACCATGGTACCCACAGAGTGATGTGATATGGGAGTTTCGGAAATCATTTTTAGTTAAGATCGTGGCCAAGCAGATTACTCTAGTAAGGGGATATTGAGTGTTAGAGTTGAAAAGAAAAGGATTGAGGGTGCTAAGAAGAGAACAGCAGGGCAGGGCGGGTGTGTTAAAATAAGCCCTGCTATTTTAGAAGAGTAACTAAATAGTGATGCTCAGGCAAGATGCCCATAGGTGTTTGTGCATATTTATTTCCTTTCTGTAAATGGATATAGAAAAGCTGTCACCTCTTTGTTTGTCCTTTTGGAGGGTTTTGAGCTGATCTCTGTGACCTAAGCTTGGTCTCTTCATGAAGATTATTTTTTTATTTTTAAATTAAACTGAGTTTTTAACATACAAGTTATATATATTAATGGGGTACAAATGTGAAGTCCAGTATTTTCATATTACTGTTACTTTCTTCTACCTTCTTGAGATGTGCAGTACATAATTGTTATCTACAGGCTCTTGCTGTGTAATAGTGCCCCAAAGCTTCTTGGTTCCCAGTTACCAACCTTTTGAAACCTGTATTCCTTTTACCATTGTCCTGTTCCCATAGGGATTAGGGTTTTTTTTTAATTTATTTATTGAAAAGTCTATGCAATAATATCATTTTCAGAGTAATTGCTAAATATTCCAGTCTGCTTCAGTTTCATAGGCAAATTCTTGTTTTAAGTAGTAAGATGTTAATTAGACAATGAATGAGTCAACTTATGATCATTTGAGTGACATGCATAAAAGGAAAATTGTACATAATATCCACATAAAATCATGATCAAAATTGAAATCCCAATATTAACCAGATGTGAAGAGGATCCTCATTCGTTATATAACCACAGCACATTGTATTTGGCTTGCACAATTTTTAAGAACTTAAATTAATATGCTGAAGTTGAAACATATTATGAACATGAACATTATCATGTGAACATTCACTTTTTATTCTATAGAAACTACAACAAGGGAAATGTAGCAACACTTGAGAAGTCTTTCCCAATGCAGCCAGCAGGACATACTGTGTCCTGTCACTTTGCTAGGGTTGTCTGCAGTTCCTCAGGTTCCATCAGTCCTCTTTACCCTTTGACATTCTCTTACTTAACCTTAAAGTCCTTTGAAACCTCTAGAACTCCATCATAGTCACTTACTGGGGGAAAAAAATACAATTTAGCTCACCTTCTCAAAAAGGGTTTGATTATAAGAACACAGAGAAGGTAAAGCACTGTACTTCAACCTCTGCATCATCCACTGTGTACAAGTCAAAAAAAATGGAAAAAAAATTCAGGATAGATGCTACAATTATTATTGAACAAATCTTTTATTTTATGAAAGAACTAACATTCTGTTATCTAACTTGTCCATCTGGATCTAGGTTGTACTTTGTCATATCTTAAGACATCTTCTTCCACTTTATTTACAGAGTTTTCAACAAACCACAATTAAGCACTTTTAGAATCAAGACTAAGACAATGGGAAATAAGTGATATACCACCTTTTTCTTGTAAATTAGCTATGTTTCTGCCTGACATTGTCACCTGAGTCATATCAGGGACAAAAGTTTGGTGCGTGAGACTGCTGTAACTCTGAAAAAAAATAGCATTTACTTGTCTAGTTTTAAGGTATGTATAGTGTGCTAATATAGAAAATCTTATTAATGAGAAGAACTTGGTATCCCAATTAGGATATTAGCCTAGTACATATCAGATGAGAGCATTAAGATATGTCTTAAATTTCACACATATTAACTGAGATATTTGTATGTCTGTTGTGAAGAGTTTCCACTGTAAATGATGTGAGGAATATTATAATGTAGATTAGAATACTCTGCTCCTTGGTGTATTATGAGATCATGGAGTTTCACAGTTGAGCCCTTCTTGCTTATTCCTCTGGATTTCTTTCTTTCCCTAGTTCTCTCTTTCTTATTATGATAGAAAACCAGGTGCTAAATTAAAAGATTTAAAATGTTGTCAGAGTTTGATAGTGTGGCTGGTTAAAATTATTATACTAGTGCCGTGGTGTTGTATTACCTAGCTATTTATCAGAGTCTGGTTCTGAGTACATTTCTCATCAGAAGCAAAGGAGAGTGATGTGGAGGATGTGAAATTCTCATGTCAGATGCTCTCACAACTTCACTTGTGCCAGATTCTGCCCTCAGCAATGTGAGCACACTTCAAAAAGAAATGCACATGAATAGTTAAAGGAAAATGCTGGATCCCACCTGTTGCTTCTTCTGTGAAGTAATATGTCTATAATGTTTATAAATTTTAATAACCCATACAGAGCCTTATCTTTCACCATTCATTTTTGTTTTACTGAAATTTGACTTTTTTAGGCAGTGTATTCTCTTGTATCTTAGAGAATCTATCTACTAATGTATATCCATTAATAAAGAATTATATAATTTTCTTGTCAACCATATTTAGCATATTTCCAAAGATGCATTGAATTCCATATTTTTGATGCGATGCTTTCTTTCTTCACCTGACTGAAGGTGTCATGATCCTTGCTGAGGACTAGAAGCATATCAACATTACATTTGTTGGATTCTGTCAAAGTGAATTGTGTTTGTATTTACCTTTTGTTCTCCAAGATGATAATTGAAATAAAAATTTCAACACATTTCCTTTTGGTGGCTTAAGATCCCTTAGTGATGAAAGTTGAGTGAACCAAATAATTACCTTGAAATTGTTATATAAGCCCAGTCTTTTAAATTGCATGCAGTTGAAAATATCAATCCTCACCTGGAAAGTTACACTGCATCTTGGAAACAGTGACTACATCTCATTGTGTGGACAGCTGGGGAGAAAAGCAAAACAAAGCAAAATCTAACAAGCAAATGCTGTTTTTGCTTTTTGCACATGAGTGCATGACAAGAGACCAGAGGTAAAATTTATGATTTAAGTGACATTGTTGGAAACTCATTTTACTGTAGCCCTCAGATTTTGAACTAGTTTTTGGTACATTATTTTTTCCTGGGGGAAAGAAGAGGAAATAGATGGAAACCAGTTTCTGTCTGGTGGCAGGATCATTTATTTTAAATAATGCTTTCTACTCCTTTGATTTCAGTTTACAAGCATTGAGAAAAGAGAAATCTCGAGATGCTGCTCGCTCCCGCCGGGGAAAAGAAAATTTTGAGTTCTATGAATTGGCCAAACTGTTGCCCCTTCCTGCCGCCATCACCAGCCAGCTTGACAAGGCATCCATCATTCGACTTACAATTAGCTATCTGAAAATGCGGGACTTCGCTAACCAGGGAGACCCTCCGTGGAACTTACGGATGGAAGGCCCTCCACCCAACACATCGGTAAAAGGTAAGTTTGAGGCCACTGTCCACTGTCTGGAATATGGTGGTCTGTCAGTGTCTATAAGATGAAATGTTTACCATGGTCCTTTCTTCTTTTTCTGCATATCAAATCCTTTAAAGGGATACAAATGTGGAAATCTGAACTCTGCATGAGAAAGACACCATGTGAAGGTGAAATAAACCTCTTCTTTTTCTATTTTATTTTCAAAAGGTCTGTTAGCATGAGTAGTCTGTTGCTTTATACAGAATTTCACAGAAATGAGAATGGAAGGATTTATATATATGAAAGTTCTTTGGGGATTTAATTTATTTTATATGAATATATGAAAATTTTTCTCAGTGGGTGGAGTACGGGCATGTTTGCTGATGGGTATAGCTAATAGATTGTGCTTTATATAACCAAAGAAAAGAGAGTTCAACTTGAGTGGGACTTTTTGAGTTAATGATTTTATTGACCACAAAATCTATCTATGTGCTAAGGTTTCATGTTTGTCAATAAATATTTTGCCTAGAAGTTATGAATGTAAATATAATACTTGTTCTTCAAATTGTTGACACAATCACTCCTTAAAGTCACTATTTTTAAATATAAAGTCTTTTCTCTGATATTTAAGACAGATGCTTTCTACTGTGTTCCTGATATACTCATAATTTGTGGCATCTTAACCATTTGAATATGCAAGCATATATCTTATTAATGTATAAGGGTGTTGACCATAGATTTTTCTACCTTAAGGAGTGTGTTATTCAAAGTGCATGCTAGATTTTCATGTCCCAACCTTGTGTCTGGATCTTTAATGAACATAGAATAAAAGTGAGTATTGTAGAGAGAAGCAGATGCCTTACTCTGGAGTAAGCTATGCTCTTTAGTATGTGATTTTGCCTTGCCAACCACCTTTAGAAAGGTTTCTAGTCTTCTCTGTTGTAGAAAAGATTATGGTAGGGGAGCTATAAATTTTTATGAATATTTTATTGCACCAAAGAGCCAAAGCATTGATTATTTGCAATTTCGCACTAAAAGCAGAGATCATATATGTATACATACAATTGTGAATCTGTTAAAATGTGAGCATTCCTAGTGTGAAAATCCTAAATTTAATATGCTCCAAAACTATTTAGCACAGACTTGATGCCACAACTAGGAAATCCCACATCATGAAGCTTTGTTTTGTGTTTATAATTATTAAAAATATCTTATAGAATTACCTTCAAGGGCTGTGCCTGTAAATTCATATAGATAGATAGATAGATAGATAGATAGATAGATATAGATATAGATATAGATATAGATATGGGTTTTGTTTTTATACTTGGGTTCCATCTTTAACGTATTATATATGCAAACATTCTACTGTCTAAAAAGAATCTGAATTCTGTAACAGTTGTAAGCACCAAGCATTTTAAATAAGAGAAACTCAATCATGTTTTCACTTAAGGATAGTATTAGGTATATTGGAATAGAAAAATCAGAAGTTAAATTTAACATGTTATTTTCATATAGAGAAATATTTGTTAAACATTCTTTATAAATGGTCACATAGTAAAGATGCTAGGCTTTGGAGGCTACTCACCTGTACTGTGATTTTACAAAGTCAGACATAGAATGCTAAGGAAATGATGTGGTTCTGACCTATAGAATAATATTTATAAAGCAGCTACTGACTGTGGCACACAGGTCACAGTTTGTAGACCATTGCTTTATTTTTTTTCAACTCCAACTTTAAATTTCTTATTTTTCCCCATTTTTATTAGTATGTGAAATGAATGCGCTTTCCCACAAGCATGTACTGGATAAAGGAGGCCTCTTAAGCAAATGGTGCTGGGGGAACTGATCATTCCCATGCAAAGTAATGACTAGCCACACACCTGTTGTCATGTGCCAGAATCAAATCAGAGTGAATCAAAGACCTACATATTGTTTTTTAATTTTAAAAATATTTCCACCATTTTTATTAATATATATGTGATACATAATGTTTATAATGAAATTAAGTATTTTGTGCACATATATAAACCTACATATTAAAATAGAAGCATTGAAACTCCTTGAAGAGAAAATAGGTAAAACTCTAAAAGATACAGGCATGGGCAGACTTTCTCGGTAAAATACCTGATACAAAAGAAATGATGCCCAGAATCAGCAAATGGAATTATATCAAATTAAGAAGTGTGTATGTGGCAATGAAAACAATACAGACCATTATTTTGAAGTATATGACATTCAAAGGTTTGGGAAGACATGTAACAGATGTAACAGTGGTACCTCTCAAGGTCATAATGTCAATGTAATGGTAGCCCAGGACACATAAATGAAAGCACACTTTTACTACCTTTTTTCTCTTTAGAATATGGGCCTATAACTAGGCTAAAACCTTTTGCATGTTCTAGATGATAAATTAGAAGTGAGCTTTCCTAAACTATAGATAGGTATGAATGTAAATCTAATAAATATACATTAGATCAGTTTTTCCTCTAGTTTAAGGCATATACTGTCTTCATGTTTATCCTGAATCATACATGGTGAAATGACACGTTAAACAGATTAGAAAGCAAACAGCAGGAATACTAATATTCTCTTTGAAATAAATCATTAGATGGGACTTGTGTTAATTTTTGAACATCACTATCTTTTATTTCCATTTCCAATGGAGTTTGCAGTGAATTGTGTTTCTTGGTAGTGATGGTGACCAGAGTAGAAAAATGCGATGACCCCATTGTCCATCTATTCTTCTTTGATATGAGAGTTTAACTTACGTTTAGAACCGCAGATTTATGTGCATGATACAGACTTTGATGTTGTATATGACTCTTCTCTGTTTTTACGGATAAATGATGACGCTTAAGTATTACCGGGTCCAGTATCTGCTTTTCTTGCTTTATTTCTAGTCTTGTATTTCCTGCATCATATCATTTCTATAAAGGATATTTGTTTTGTATCAGCATTATGAAACTTTCCAAGTGAGATTTTTCTCAGCTTTAGTCTATGAGTAATATAATTCCTTTTTACCGGTGTCATGTCAGTCAGCTCAATTCTGTCACTACGTACTATCCTTTGGATAAATAGTAGAAAAACATGGACTCTGTCCCCATGGGTGTCATAGTCAATGAAAGGGCCTGGTATTACTTGTGTAACTCAGAAAAACAAGAAATTTGAGATGAATTTTTAGAAGCCCGAAAAGTGATAATTGTAAAATTCCAGCTGACTGACAGCAAGGCACTCTTGTCACTGTGTGTATGCTTTCAGTATTATTAGTAAGCTGACCATAGGCTAGAACAGAAGATATGAGCATAGTTACTCCATAGTGCTTTACCCTGGCTCTCAAAAGATTCTGGGAGTGCAGTGGGTAATTTCTTTAAGCTGATTCTACTGTATAATATACATGCAATTTATTGCTTTCCTCTGGTTCTTTAATGTAAAATTGCTATGCATTCTGATCAAACATTCATGAAACAACAACATCAAAAGAAATTCATTTTATTTTATCAAGGTCTTCTATGTTGTGCCCTTGAAGAAGTTCCTATGGATAAACAAGCTTATATAAATAGCCTGAAGCATCACGGGAAGAGCAGTTCATAATCCAACAATAAAAATGAGAGACATTATACTATGTGCTCTCCAGTGTCCTGAACAAACCTAAAGGCATTTGGAAATTTATATGAAAAGTACTCACATTATGTAGGCAACATTTTTATGTGCGGAGTTGATCATGTTAATAATTAAGTTTCAAAGCTTAAATCTAAATGTGTCCTGCACAACTATATAGAAATATAATCATTTTAGTTTACTGCCTCAGAAAGGTCTCTTACTCTGCCCTGTATCCAGCACCTTTTTTTTAACAGTCTATAAAGGTTGATGAGTTTGTTTTGTGATACCCGTTGTATACAGATTATTACAAGTTATGCTTGCAGAAAGAACATTCAGGTGACAGTGTGTAATATGTCCCGAGTCAGTTACTTCATGGAAATGATATGTTAAGCATTTGGAAGATAATAGATAGTTTTTTCTATTACTTTTGGAATATATGTATTGTTATAATACAGATCAGTTCTACAATGAGCATTATGCATTATTCAAGAAATGACCAGGCATTCTCAGCAGTGTTTCAGCTAAATAACTGATGATTGTAACCTTTAAAGAAATCTCATTGTGGTGACTGTTGGTAAATCACTTCTCTATTCATAGTAATCTCTATTTAGAGGCTATCTAGAAACCATTATATCTTTTATTAATCTTAAAAGCAATAGCTGCTGATTTGACATTTGCTAAAACTAGATAAATTCTCTGTCTTTCTAATATCACAGGCTTCAGTCAATTTTTGTAGTCTGTGTGCTGCAACTCTATTAATCCAGGAATATTTACCACTGTAAACACAAGTTATTTTTCAATTTAGACTTTGCATCTTTTAAGCAACAATTTGCTATGTGTTTGATAGCAAACAATGATAAAATATATGGAATATAAGATACCCTTAGTTCTTGGAAATGAATAATTGAAAAATACACAAGACAATTCATAATTAAAACTGACTTGAACACATTGGGAAAGAACTTAACTATTTTTATAGTCTTTTTCTTCACTGTTTTAAGCATCTATTATGAAGTAAGTTGTTTCTGAGAGGAGGCTTGTGGGTCTATATTTAAGCAATATGTTGTCGTTCCTTTGTGAAAGAGCAGATTTTTACTTAAGCAATGCTGCTCAGTGAATTCATTTAAAATAATCATATAGGGTAACTGAGTACAGGTTGTCCTCTAGGAGCATTGATTCCTATTATAATGTTTGTACCCAAAAGATAGACAGCATTTATGAAGTGGATTCTGTATAAATCGAAAAGTAGAGAATCCAGGGTCCCTAAGGACAGGTCTTCTTGGTCAAAACAGCTTTAAGGTATTCCGCCTCCTATTGTGGCACTTTACTGACACACATTTACTTCTACCAAGTGAGATTTGTACTTGAGGGCAAGTGTCATATTTCTCCTTACTAAAAAACAAAAAACAAAAAAACAAAAAAACAAAACAAAACAAAAAAACCCTGTCAGAGGAAAGTTCTTACACTTAGGAACATGCACAAAGCCACTGGCTTTCATTTTCTCCTGTTTGTATCCAGACAAAGTATAAAACTCAGACTGAGCTCTTAGGTTCTGAGAAGAGGCTTCCAGGAATTGAGTATAGAATACGAGTATATAAGAATGAGTATTGGTTCTTGCTTTTATTGGTCAACTTTCTCTTTGGTGAGACAAAATACTTGGCATATACCACCTAAAGGTGGCTTATACATTCAGAGCTTTCAGTCCATAGTCAAAGGTAGAACCTTATCTCAGAGGCAGAACATCTCAAATACAGATGTGTATAGCAAAATTCTCACTTTACGGCAACCAAGAAGAAGAATATCAGCAAGAGATATAACTCCAAAGGCTTGTCTGTAGTGACCCCACTTCCTAGCAGCACATCCTGCTCTTAACAGTGGCTTAATCTACTGATGAGTTGAATGTTTCTAGGATCTAATCATATCTCCAGGTCTCTCTTAATCTTAATCTATTGAACAATTAAGATCGACCTCATATTACACCTCTTATTAACTAGACACCCAGAAACATCTCCTTAAGCCACTCCTGATATCTAAATCAAGATAATACCAAATTCATTATTCTGCCTATAATAACTATATGTTGTGTAACTCTATTTTCTCAAGGTCTCATCAGTTCTAGCATTGCTCAAAGTCCAACTCTAGAGTCTCCATTGATATACAAGGTTAACTTTTTCTTAATTGTAAGCCTTATAAAATTAAATTGTAAGCTGCATACTCCCAATATGCAGTGGTACCGGATAAACATTCCTATTCTGAAGGAGAAGAATGGAGGAACAGAAAGAATAGGATGTAACCTGTTTGGACAAACATTTAATTATAGTGATCTATACCTAGCATATCTAGGGCTTGCATAGTGCTGACATAGGATTTCCAGAGGGCCGACACAGACTTACTTGGGCTGACTTGGCCTGAAATTTTTCGTGACACATGTTCCACATTTCTGGCATCTTCTCTCCAACTTATTGGTGTCCCCACTGTAGCTTTGGCAGTATTCCCACAGCTTCGTGTATCATAGTCTCAGGAACAGATTGATGTTCTCCTTGACCTCTCACTGAAATATGAATGGAAGCTTCCGTGACCCTGAAGTCCTTATGTTCTACATGAAGTAAAGCCAGCATTACATTGATGATGCTATGGTCTGCTGCCAGATTGGGCAGTAGCCAAAGCCGTTGGAACCCATCCTGATCTCAGTGGGTTCTAACTGCCTACATGTATAGGCGAAGTGAAATAAGTCTGAGGGAACCAATTCCCTATGCAGGCCTTCTGTAGTTGAGGACTGAGGGCTCTTTTCTCAAAGGAAGTTTAACACTTTTGCACCTTTGAGCCTGGGTTTGATTGAGTGAAGTTTTGCTGATCTGTGAAATATCCTCAAGACATTTTTCTTTTTTATTTATTTAACTTCTGTTACAGGGTCTTTCTTTGAAGTCCAGACAAATAATCCTGAACTCACTATGTAGCCCAGTTTGGCCTTGAACTCACAGCCTGTGTCAGCCTCCCAAGGCCTGGGATTACAGGTGTACGCCACCGTACCCAGCTTATGTGGTGTTGGGAAATCAAACCCAGGGCCTTTCGTTTGCTAGGCAAGTGCTCTAACTGCTGCACTATTCTTCCAGCCAAGACATCTTTCTTATCCTTGTAAAAGTGTTTGGTTTCTTTTTAATAGAACCATTTTCTTCAGTAGTCATATCTTCTTTGTGTCAAAATTTATATGTGAAATTTTGGGGCAAATTTAAGGTTTTAAAATCTTTCCATTCCACTTTTTACTTCACATCTTCTCTATAAATCTGCTCAAATCTGCCAGCTATACCTGACACACATCTTAAGATTTTCTTCACCAGATCAATATGTCCACAACCATTGAATTCAGCTTCACAGAAAGTCTGAGGACATTGACTAAATGTAGACAGTATGTTTGTTGATTATTGTATGTATGGCTTCTAGTCCAAACTTCCCCAAAATCCTCACTCTTACCTGAAACTTCACAAGACTGGCCTTTTTTGTCTACGTTCCTATCAACAGTCTAGTTTTCTGAGTTCCCACTGAAAGTACTCATCAACCTTGGCTAATAGCATGTTAGGTTTTCTCTAACCTGCGTGGCCACACCTTCCCAAACTCTTCTCATAAACCAAAGTCTCCTGAGCTACATGATTAGGCATAATCACGACATCAACCCCACTCTTGACACCAGTTTCCTGTACTGGTAAGTTTTTTCCTTGCTGGAATGAAATACATGATGCACACAACTCAAAAGTGAGCATGATTTGTTTGGTTAATGGCTTCAGAGGTTACAGTACGTGATTTTCTGGTCCCAAGGAACAATCTGGCAAAGAGGTTGTGGAGGAAAGCTGCTCACTTTACAGTGACCAGGCTCCTGAGCACAGAAGAGAGCTGGTGACAAGTATGTGCTCCTGCGATGTGTCCTCCCTGACCTGCCTCTTCCATCTGAGTAACCCCACCTAGGTGCCGATGTGGTTATAAGCACCAGTAAATTAGCCCACGGATTAGTGTAGTAACCCCATTGTCCCACATGCACTTCGTACAACCAAGAATACAGAGCCATGTAGAAATCTGATTCACCAAAAACGGTGTGTGCTAATGGTAGCCAGTGAGGGAGGCGTGAGGCAGGCTGCACCTTTGAGACTCACGTCAACATTTTTGTGTAGCATTTCTTTCTCTTGTATAGAGCACAACACCTGTCGCCTCAGTGTCTTTAGGGAAGATTGGAGAGAGTCAGAGGGTGAGATTTTCAGGATTTTTGGTTTGTTCTCAAGTAGAAGAATTCTAGTTGCTATGATCACACTGTGAGAAAGATAAAGAACAGAGAAGAGGGTGGAACAAAGTTGGAGAAAACATCTTGCTTCTGGGACCATCTTAGTCTCTTTCAATTCAAGGACTGCAAAATGAGCTTCAGCATCCTTGTTTGTGTTTGCTGAACTCTTACTAAGTTTTCAAAACCCAGCTCAAATGTTTCTGTCTTAGATAAGCCTTCTCTCCTTTCCCCCAGTTTATTTCTCATTTCCTTCTATAAGCTATTGTTGCATTCTTCTGTTATTTTATTACCAGTTGATATGACTTGATTCTTCTATGTTTGTGATTTAGACTGTGAGTTAATGGTGGGGATACTATTGGTTATCTTAGTACTTTTGAAATTCCTTGAACATTGTATATTACATATGAGAGTAAATGCTTAACCATGTTTTTACATTTACTTATGTAGAATTGGATTTTGTCTGAGGATTGATATTAGCGGGGCTAAATAATTCTGATAAGAGCTATGGGTGGATCCAAAGTATAAGTATAATAGAAAGAAGAAAATAGAGTAAAAGGAAAAGGAAAAGTGGATTTAAAAGGAGGGAGAATAATGGGAAAATGGAGCACAACCAGTGTATTGAGTGGGAACGGGGAGGAGATGTGGCCTATGGGAATGGCTGCCAGTCCTTGCCCTGTAAGATTTCTCATGTGATACAGTAGCAGAGGAGGTGAAATTTGAAAATAACAGTTTTTATGAAATACGTGAGTATCTTGAGTATAATGTTCAAATCCATTCAGCAAATACTGGAGTATATTACCTTAGTCAACCTTCCAAGTTCTCTGCCTTGGAGATTTTTCTATATCCTAGAGAAAAAATGTGAAATTAATAAATAATGGCATGGCAACTTTTTAATAAAATTTAACCTACTACCTGAACTGTCTTAAAAAATCCTTCCCAAACCTCAGTTTTCTCATTGGGATTTTTTTTTTTTGTCAGTGATTGTTTTCTAGGTGATTACTTACTCTCCAATCTTAAATCCTAATTCCTTAGAAAGGATTTAACAACTATTGTCTCAAATTAGCCTCCTCTGAGATTCATTCCTGAGTTTCTTGAAGCTATTTGTTAGTAATTTCAAAAAACACATGCTTTCACTCTTCATATTCTACTAATATTTTTATCTTTTATTTTGCTATTCTTGCACATGAAGTCATAATGCCTCCTGGGCTCTGAGTTCAAAATATATAACTATTTTTTTCATCAGTATTCATCAAGATTTGAGCAATTATAAATAAAAGACAAGATTACAAGATAGCCCACAATGAAGTTTTAGCTTAAATAATGCAAGAACTAAATGTGTGACACAGATAACATATGAATCTGGAACTTTATGTGCATTTCATTTGTTTTGGTCTCTTGAGAGAACTTTAGGGAATATGCTTAAACTCTTTATCACATCCAGCTGAAAAAAAAGTCTGCCAGTTTTCAATAATCTAATATTTCTGTTCGGCATATTTTCTCGAGGGATACTTTTTATTCTGGATTGGGTCATAACTCATTGGAATTATGTTAAATTACATTGTGTGCAAACATATGCACGTGTGTCTAGTTCACGTGTGAACTTAGGCTCCGCCCTAGGTTGTCAATGGCTCTAGGTAGCATTAGAACTGGAGCTTACTTGGTGTATTTTAAAATCTGTAATAATGGGAAACATAGTACTAGCTGTAAAAGGTTGATTCTCATATTCGTTCAAAATGTATAGCAGCGGCAATGCATGGCTGAGAATGTAATATTTAAAAAATCATCGACTAAGCAAATGTGTGTTCTCAAATCTGTTTGTTATGATGACCAGTACAATTAACTAGTGTATCAGCCAGGAATGTGGTCTTGGAATATTTTATTAGGTAACTCTGAGTATCTATTCTTATGCATTGTGTATATTACTGAAAAATTGAGTGTAAAGTCATGTTGAATCATTGGTATTGGTCAGTTTATTGTTTTTGGCTGCTTTCTCAATTTAATATACCAAGTGATTCAAACGAAGGCTAGATATTCAGGTAGTCTTCTCTACATGCCAGATATTATTGAAGAGAACTATGATTAAAACCTTATCTTTCCAAAATTTGACTTAACTAATCAAAGAACTGGCCATTTGAAGTTAACTATTTTCCTGTATAATTTATTAGTTGTGTTTCTGACCCAGCTGATTGCTTACAGAGCAAGATGGCTATAACTATCATATAATTAATTAGAAATAAGATATTTGAGATTGGTGAATCAAGAATCCAGAATTAGTATCGTAATCATAATGAATAAGATTGTTGATGTTGATCTTTTCTTCTGTGTATGTATTTTACATATCTCCAAAACCATGTCTATATAAAGTAAGGGAATATGGCTGCATTTCACAGTATATTTTTATATTCACAACTTACTGTACTCAGGAGAGAGAACACAGTAGGACTTAGCTGCTGTGGAGTTACCCTTTTGTTCTCTGAGATCAGTCCCAGGCATTCAGTAACTATGCTAAGGGTGGATGCTACTAAGCATTTGGATGACACTGAAATTCATTGAATTCAATCGTAACTTACCACAGCACTCCAGAAACAAACCCAACTTTTTGTAATTAAGGCATATCACTCATATATAGTTTTTTTGGAAATAAGGCTGTGTTGAATATCAGCACTGATGATGAAAACAGACCGTGTGCACAGTTTGGATTTTATATAAATGCTTTAAAATATTGGCTTTCTTCTGTAAAAATTGGTGAATAGTATCCAGGTTTTTATACGAATTTGAGCATTTAAAAAATTGTCAGCATTTTCCATTTTGAAAAGAGACAGGAGATCAGCAAACAAAATGTTTAAAATGTGGCTTGATCTTGGGCCATAACGGGAATCAGGAGTGCAGATGTAGGTGAGCCACACTTTGGGCATCTTCAGGGACACATGTAAAGCAGTACAGTGGTATTTACTTATCTGACACCTGACTTAAAGTGCTTTCATTGTATCTTCTGTGGATATTTGAGCTCCTGATGTTGCAGAAAATCTGTTAACTAATTGTTCAGCTCCAGTGTGTTTTGTTTTTCATCTGGTAGGCAATCAGACCTAATCTTTTTGTTGGTCAGTCACCAAATTTGTTGCTATATAAACATCTGCAATTCAAAAAATAAAGTACTTCTCTGAGATAAAAAAAAAAAAAAAAGGGACTCTTGGGGCTGGAGGAATGGCTCAGCTGTTAAAGTGCTTGCCTAGCAAGCACTAAGTCAAGTGCTAAGTACTGGAGTTCAATTCCCCAACACCACATAAGCCAAGCGTGGTGGTGCATGCCTGTAATTCCATCACTTGGGAGGTTGAGACAGGAGGATTGTGATGAGTCCGAGTCCATCCTGGGCTCTCTAGTGAGTTCAGGACCAGCTTGGGCCACAGAGTGAGACTCTGTCTCAGAAAAAAACAAGAGAGAAAAAAAAGAGAAGGGACTCTTGTAGGGCGTCTGTGTCCTTTTGAGCTGGTATGACTGTGTTGCA
Source organism: Ctenodactylus gundi (assembly GCA_004027205.1). Taxonomy (NCBI): domain Eukaryota; kingdom Metazoa; phylum Chordata; class Mammalia; order Rodentia; family Ctenodactylidae; genus Ctenodactylus; species Ctenodactylus gundi. The sequence goes on along the minus strand of PVKB01000297.1, from coordinate 615,525 downwards.
TGGAGGGGCTGGAGGAATGGCTCAGCGGTTAAAGTGCTTGCCTAGCAAGCACTACGTACCCTAGTTCGATTCCCCAGCACCACATACACTGGGCGTGGTGGCGCACGCCTGTAATCCCAGCACTTGGGAGGCTGAGACAGGAGGATTGCCTCGAGTCCAAGGCCAGCCTGAGCTCCAGAGTTCAGGAGCAGCCTGTACCACAGAGTGAGACCCTGTCTCCAAAAACAAAACAAAACAAAAACAATATTTCATGGACTGGCTAGCTTAAATAACAAACATTATTTGTGCCAATGTGTGCTGGCTCTCTCCGAGGCCCCTCTTTCTTACTCATGGTAAGTATTTGAGGGAAAGAGAGAACAGAGAGAATGGCAATGAGTGGGGGAGGAGAGAGAAAAAAGAGAGGGATGGAGGAAGAGAAAGTAACAGAAAAGTTGGTATTTCCCATGTCTCTTCTTTCAAAGGCAATAAACCTATTCATGGGAGTGAGACCTCAATTGTTTCACAAAGGCCCTGTTTTCAACTATCATATTCTGGATTTAGGCTTTCAGTGAATGACCTCTGTTTAATCTGTAACAGGGCATTTTAGTAATCTCTACTGAAAGTGTAGTCCATATGCCAAAGGCAGTTGGATCTAGCAAACCATGAATGTAATGGTGACTCATTATTCCAGTCATCTTACTGTGTTGTCAGAATGACTTTTGGTTGTCAAAGTCTTGGTCAAAGAAGTCGAGCACTCCCAGTTCTAATCTTTGTGACTATAAGCAAATCTTTGGCTTTAGTTTTCTTGTCTGAAAAAGTCAGACGTGAAACATAGCTTCTCTCGTGTACTTTCCACCACCCTGAGCCTAGAAGCTTTCTGTTAGGAGGCTGATATTTACATGAGAGCTACAGGGACTCGTTAGGATTCCTGTTAATGATATTTTTTATCACATAGAATTAAATTTGAGTGATAATGTTGAGTTGATTTAGTTTTTAATTAAGACCATATTTTTCAAACAATAATTTAGAAAAAAAGGGATAACTAAGGTACTATCTAAAACATTCTGAGATTTTTAATGTATAAAAAAGTCTTAGCATGTAACAGAGCAGAGGGAATACAATGTGTTTTTTAAATGACACAGGTGATTTGAGAATGTTAGCACAGCTTTTTATTTTAATGGTTAAACTAATGAGTTATATAGTAACCAATCTTACAAATTGTTAATTCATAGGTATTTCATTAAATTGACATAAAAAAGAAGTTGAAATAAAGGCCAATTCATGAAACCAACAGAGTTGATATTTTTCCTCCCTCAGATTTTAGTTTTATAAAAACAACAATCATATTGGAGGTTTTTAATTTTTTCTCATTAAAATCAGAAATAGGAACATGCCCAGTAGAGCAGTAGCTGGATCAAATGGAATTTCTATTCTCAGCTTTCTAAGGAAACTCCAGTCTACTTTCCATGGTGGTTGTACCCTCTGGCATTCCCACCAGCAGTGAAGTAGAGTTCCTTTTTTTTTTTTTTTTTTTTTTTTTTGCACCCTTGCTAACAATTGTTTTTTGAATTCTTGATGTAAGGCATTCTCTCTGGAGTGAGGTGAAACCTCAGTTTTTCTTGCATTTCTCTGATGGCCAGTGGTGAAGAATGCTTTTTCATATGCTTTTTGGCCATTTGTACTTCCTCTGTGAAGTTTCTTTTTATTTCAGCCACCCACTTCTTGATAGGATCATTTATTTTAGGAGGTTTTATGTTTTACAGTTCATTGTGTATTCTAGAGATTAAACCTTTGTCTGAAGTTTCACTGGTGAATATATTTTCCCACTCTGTAGGTTTTCTCTTCACTCTACTGATTGTTTCTTTTGCTATGCAAAAGCCTTTTAATTTAATGTAGTCCCATTTGTTAATTCTTGCTGAGATTTCTTGTGCAGTTTTTGATCTGTTGAGAAAGTCCTTTCCTGTCCCTATGTCTTCTAAAGTTTTACCTATTTTTGGGTTCCAGTAAATTCACTGCTTCTGTTTTGATGTCCAGCTCTGTGATCCATTTGGTCTGATTATAATGTGTGGGTACAGGTTCATTCTCCTGCGTGTGGAGATCCAGTTTCCCCAGCACCATTTGTTGAAGATTCTCTCTTTTCTCCAATGGGTTGTTTTGGCCCCTTTGTCAAAGATCAGTTGACTAAGGGTGTTTGGGTTTGTTTCAGTATCCTCAATTCTGTTCACTGGTCCTCTTGTCTGTTCTTATACCAGTACCATGCAGATTTAGTTACTGTTGCTTTGTAGTATTTTCTGAAGTCTAGGATTATGATTCTTCCAGCTTTGCCCTTGTAACTCAGAATTTGCTTTAGAGATTCTGGGTCTTTGCTGTTTCATAAAAATTTTAAGGTAGTTCTTTCTAGTTCTTTGAAGAATGTAGTTGGTATTTTGGTTGATACTGCACATCAAATCTGTATAGTAGCTTTGGGAGTATGGTTCCAAAAAGAAATAAAGTCAGCATACCAAGAAGACACACGGATATCCATGTTATTGGCAGCACAATTCTTAACAGCCAAAACTTGGAAACAACTTGCCTGCCCATCCATAGAGGAATGGTTAAAGAAGATGTTGTTCTATACATAATGGAATACTGTGTGATCATAAAGAAAAACAGATAGGAAGTATTTGAATGAAAGTGGAGCCATATAAAGTCAATAATACTCAGTGAAATGGACCTAACACAAAAGACTGACTATAGATGAGTGTCCTTCTTATGAAATGCACAAAAATAATGATGTAAAAAGGCCCCAAAATGAGTGGCAGGATAGAAAGAGAGGCAATGGTCAGCTAGGAAGGGGTGATGTTTTAAAAAGAGGTAGACATAGATGCTCACTGATACCCAAAACCCCAAGGTTCTAATGTGTTACAGAATTTGGAGTTCACGTATTTATTTAAAAATTTTTTAAATTTTATGTCATGTAAATTTTCTTTACCACAATAAAATTATTGAAAAAATCAGAAATGGATCATTTTTCTTCTTTAATTTACCTCTTCATCTTTTAAGTATTTGAATATTTATTTATTTATTGAGACCGGCTCTTGCTGCAGAGCCCAGACTGGTTTTGAGCCCATGCTAGCCTTGGACTCAAGGCAATTCTCCTGCCTCAGTCTCCCTGTGATCTCAGGCATGTGCCACCATGCCCGACTTATGAAGGGCTAGGGAATTGAACTCAGGGCCTTGTGCTTTATCGTCTGTGTCATTCCAAGTCCAAGTACTTGAATATTTATTGTATTACAAGACCTGTACTAGACACTATGGAGAATGAGAAGAGGAAAAGCCTGAATCATCTTTGGGAACTGATCTAGTAACAATAACCTATTTGCGTACAGCAACAAGATAAACGATGATTCATGTCAGTAAGGTCTCAACAAAGTACTGGGTATCAGACAGGGAGATTAATGCAAAATGAGGAGAACAAGGTTCCCTTTAAACCGGATCTTAAAAATGGGTAGAATTTTAGTTATGCAGAATTTTTAATAGATAAGTGTGTGTAAAGAATACCTATGTTACTTTTCATTAAAATACTCTATGCACTAAGAGCATTGTTGATTGAAATTCTACTTTTAAGTGGATATTTTTAGATATTCTTGTACTTAACTTTTCATGCATAAATAAAGTTAACATAACTCTGTGGGCATTTAATGAGAATTTAGGTTTCCAAGATGTTGAGTGAGCTTATGAGGCTTTTTCTTTCAGAAAAAAAGGTACCCAGTGCTGTTTAGGACACACATGCATATTCTAATCTGAATATTCTCTCACACAACTAAAAGCATAAATCACATACCATAATTCATTAAGTTGTTGAATTATGATCTTCTGGAGTCTTTTCTCTGGTGCTTTTGCTTGTCGCGGAAGAAAAAAGGGCTGAGATAAGGGACATTTTTAAAATTTGGGATCCTAATATACATAGTTCGCTCTGCATCCCAGACCCAAGTGTGGAAAGGATCAGATCAGAGAAGGAGCTTGCTGGCTAGGAAGCCCGGAGTTGAAAGGCGGGTGTCCTGGCACATCTCTGAGCAGCAACGGGAAAAGCAAGTGCTCACCTCCCTGTCTGACTGGCCCATGTCTCACTAAAGCCTGTAATTGAGGGGGAAGACTAGACAGCGTGGAAGAGAATGTTTTATACTTTTATGTCATTTAAATTAGCACAAAGGGAAGGAACAATTTTGCCTCACATGTGAAGTCAGACATTTCTTGGGCTGCTAGCTCAATGTTTTAGCAGAACAGCTGTTCTGTACAATGTGGCTTTCTGCAAGCAATATTTCCACTGCTAGAAAAGTGGCAGTCTGCCAAATAGAGTGCCCAGACCAACCCCTAAACAAAAAAAATCTTTTGTCAATGACTCTAATAATTTGTACAATTCAGGAAAGGGGGGTTGCACACTCTTTGCAGATGTGCATTTATGATGCTATTTTTAAGCAGAGCAGCATGAAAGAATAGATTCATACAAATTGTAAGTTGATCATTCATTTTAAGCACTTGGCTTCTGCTCCTGCTAAAATTTTATTCTGTGTAAAGAAAACACAGCCAGCCTTGAAACGAGGTAAGGCAGGGTGTGACAACATGATGCAATTTTTCATTTCAAACCTGTGATGCCTGCTCAAAAACAAAAAGCTGTGGAGTCTCCCCCATCCACGGCGAAGAAAATAAATGCCATTTGCTGATTCCCTCGCAGAAGAAACTTGCCATCCTTCAGCATTTTGAGGAAATAAACTCTTAATGAGCCTGCATTCTTTTACAGCAGTCCATTCTTTGAAAATGAGTTTAAGTGCTGAAGGAAATGCCAGGAGCGTTTACACAGTCGGTGCCAAATTAATATGTGTTAATTCTCTGTAATTTAACATCATAGATGCTGTGCAATTTTTCTAGTATCAAAACCTGATCGAAATTCTGACTTTCTGGTTGTCCAAAATCTACAGCAATAGACTAGGCTAGCTGTACTTCAGTGATGGAATTAAGAAAACAAAACTAGGCTTGTAAATTAAATCCTCTCAGAAGTAACTCTCAAAGTTTTCCTGAAAGCAGAATATAAAAACTTTTATTCTATCTTGTATAGCAATATACTTCTTATTTGTATAACAGAGAATTAGGTCATCTATGCTAGATTATTAAAATATGAAATTACATACTCAAAAATGACAAAACTTAATGCATATTCATTCTGTAAGGAAGATTACAGAGCAAAGGAGACGAGAGACGTCTCTAAGGAGAGCTGTACACTGCCCGCCTTCTTGATTAAAGCCTTCCTTTAATTCTGAATGTTGAGTCCTTTGTTATTGCTACTTTTTTTCTTTTAGAAAAACATGATTTTTTTCATATTCTATAATAGCCACAAGAAGTGCTTAATTAAATGGAGTTACATGTATTGTTATGCTAGTAATATTTTCCTTCTACGCGGAGTGCAATCTGTTTATCTTAGGCTGTCCATCCTATATTGGTTGAAACTTCATATACATTATTGAAAAAGCACAAAGTGAGATGATGAAAAAAATGCTAAAATTGAATCATTTCATTCTGCTAATACAGATGTATTTTAAAAAATACTTGTTAAGCTACAGTACAATATACTTGAAGTTGTTACTCAGGTATTTTTAAAATATTCTCTGAATTTAATGAGGATTTACAGTGACAGTTGTTAGTTTTTTCACTTGTATGTACTTGCAAGATGAAGGTTACTGCTCTTGTGAAGTAAGCCACACAATTGTTTATTAAATGTTTTATTAGTAAGTTTTATAAAATCACAATTCTTATATATTAGGAGAAATCTCTACATTAATTCTCACTTAACTTGTATTTTGTAAAAGCTGAGCTCTTTCGACAAACCAGTGGCTTCCTTCAAATAAACATTTTCTGTGCCGTTTTAAATTTTTAATCTTAAAGTAAAAGAATGAAAATGTGTCTATAAACAGTAAATCTGAGATGATGACTTGTGTCTGAAACAGTGAAATCAGAGTTCTCACACTGTTCTGCAGTCTCCTATCTGAGCTTTCTTCCACTTGTAATATTCTTTTTCTTTTCTCTTTTTTCTCCCTGCTGAAGTATTTCCTTGAGATATTACATGTCACAAGTCTTGCTCAAAGCCTTGCAATGCAAAATTATCCAACAGTTGTTAACATTTTAAATAATGATTAAGCAGTGCTCAGAAGAGCAGCCAGTTTAAATCAGGTATTTAATTATAGATTTCTCAGATATCTTAATATTTCATTTTGGTTTCTGGAGTGTGCAGCACTGGACAGCACTGGATCTGGGGACTGGTGACAACTCTTCATTGCATTATATGCCTGCTTTATCCTGTACAAATAAGAAATCTTATATTCACCTTGATTGTATAGTATATATCTCTGTTCCTGGTGTTAGTCATCTGCTTTGTAGAGAATTGTAATAACCTTTTCAAATGTTATCAAATTATGACAAATCCTAAGCCAATTAACTGGCTTAAATTATCATTGATCAATTATTTGACATTTTCATTTTGGATAAATCTCACTGAAAATTTCTTGATCTTTCATTTGGCTTTTGTAAAGACCACAAATGCCAACCAGTAATATGTTTATAAATTTCACAACAGTGAAGCCTGAATGCTTTATTACAATGAATCCTAAATTAGCTTTATTACGATGACTTTAAAAGAAATGACTGGCTATTGCATAGTTTCACATATGACAAACTGAAATTTGAGGGCCAAGGCACCAGGGGAGGAATTTTATCTATGTTGTAGGTCTGTTTGTAGTGCGAATGGTTCCATTAGATTCTCAGGAGAAGAGAGAGAGACTCACACATGCCTTTTGCCCTGCTTTTTAGTCTGCTAATAATTTCATTTTAATGTCACCGTTTAGTTTCATACTGATCATTTATACTGACAAAAAGGAAGAAAAGAAAACAAGGAACCTGTCATCAATCATTCCTTTAATCAAGTAGGAAAAGTAGATAAATAAACATACTGGGTTAATTATGCTTCTGTATGTAATGATTGACAATAAAGTTAATTTATGCCTACTTTAACCCTCTAGTTTTTATACTGTTGTTAGACTTAATAGGTATTGGCAGTGGGAGAAAGAATCCGGTGTAACTTTTTCTTTCTCATATTGGGGGAACTCAGTTGTCACCTATTCACTACTCATTCATTTGCAATCTCTCTTCATAATTCTACTTACTGGCATCTGTGGGTATTTAGTTTGTGCTACCAAATGTAATGAAAAACACTTATGCTATGTTGATTGCCACCTTACACTTTTTTGTTTCTAGACTCTAACATGACTCTTTTCTTCAAAATATGTCTTCTAGTTCAAATATGTATCAGATACAGCATAATGGAAAAGAAGCTTCGTATACAGCAAAACAACGAAACATAAGTTAAAAGGGTTTTTGGAAGCTCTGAGTATCTATTTTTAGTTTGCTAGGTTTTTTCTTGAAAATTTTTTCCTAGTAGCAAATCCCTTTAGAAATATGTGATTGATTTTATGAAGTTTTTCTTGAACAAGATATTTTTAAGTAAAAGATAACAAAAGCGGATTTTCTAAATATTTACCTTGGAGTCTTTCTAGCATTCTTGTCTAAATGTCTAAATCGCACTGCAGCAGAGCAGTGGGGTGTGAGAGACAGACATTTGGGCATGGATGCAGGATTTCACTTGTTGATTAATTGCATTTTACATAGACTTTTGAGGGATGAAACTGGATGACATTATGGTTAGATATATGTTTCTTCTGGATGCATTTTATTAAATGACTTTGTGTTTAGCAGTCTTAATATTAGTTCAGTGAAGTCCTGTCCCCTCAGAAAACTGAGTCTCTTCCAGCTTTCATGGCCAGTTCAGTTCTAGCAGTGTTGAAGTGAGCTTGGAGAGCGTTAGTGGACAAGAAAATGTTCCGGTGGCTGGGTCAGAGCAGAGTTTGCATAGATGTTGGGTTTGTATGGTATCTCCTCTTTGGTAACAGCTAGGGCAGTAACCTCATTTTTAGTTTGCCTGTTTAGAAAAAGATCAAGTTAACTGTTTAAGTTTATAACTGTATGTATAGGAATACTAAGTTCTACTAGATGTCAGTGTGTGTCCTTGTTAATTAGATTCTTTTATTTAGCTTTTGGTTGCATATGTTTCAGCTCACTTTAAACATTTGGCTATAGTAAGTGGTTTAACTCATAAGCCTTTCGAAGGCCTGGGGGAATAGATAGGGAATTGTAGTTATACCTGTAATGGCAAAGTAAAATATCGAAAACATCAACACTCAAATTGTTAGTTACGAACTAAATAAAAACAGTGTACAGAAAATAATTCAGCTTGTCAAGTCATTGTGTAAATGAAGACCTGTGTATTGATATTGAAATAATGCTGTTAATACAAATTTAGTTTTACACACATTTCTTAAGTTTAAAATAATTATATTTGGCAAATAAATCCTTCTACATTTCCACCCTCCTCTCGCCATGGATGTCTGTAAGCTTTATTAATTTTGGGGTAAATGTATTAAAGAGAATTGTTTTCATGCATTTTGGGTTGCCCTTTGTCCTATAGGCATTGATTAAAAAACAGTAGGAATGAAGGTTGGAAATTTTTGGCCTTTTCTGTTCACTGAAATAATGGTTGATCTCTAAATTTTTCCAATTTATGGCTTTTCTTTTTACTTTTTTTATTTGCTTAAAACTATACAGCTTGCAGAGTAAGCAAAATGCAACTTATAATTATTGAGATAAGAGTAAAATCAGCAACTCCATTATTCTTTCTTTGAACTACCCTTCCGCGTTCTTTTTTAACTTCCATGTGGGAGATGGAAGAACAGGGCCAGAATACCAGAGAACATTTAAGTAGATGATGTGAGCAGGCAAACATTTATGCCCAGAGATACACTTACGACAAGAAAAAAATTGAATGGAAATACTTGGTTTAAATCTCCGACAATCAATTCAGAGCTTTTAAACCTTGGCTTCTTATTTCTCTCAGAAACATTAACTCTAGTGAGCCTTCTCGCCTACCTTCAATATAAGATAGTGCGTGCTATGTGGATACTGTTCTTGGAGACCCTGAGCAACTCTTTTATTTCTCTCTTGGTCATCTTGATTAGCAGGTGCTGTAAAGCTGAAGAGATGGAAGAGCTGGTTCTGGTTAACTCTCTGTCCTTTCTGAACTTCTTTCCTTGTCTCCACTGGAAAAGATTCAAAGAGGAAAGGCTGCTTGATGCTTGTTAGCTCAGAAGGGGTGGACTGAACCGAAAGCTGTCCCTCGGTCTTGTTCGCTCATTTTGTTTCTCCTCAAGCTCTGACATGCCCTGAGTGTCACTTGCACAACAGCAGTCCAGCTCAAAGCCTCAGTTATTAGCAGTTGCACTCTTTCTCCTTCTTCAGTGTGGTTTTCTTTATGCAGAAAAAGTACATATTAACTGCCTGACGTTACTACCATGTGCAATGATAGAAAAGAAATAAAAGAGGATTTTCTGTTCTGGAAATGTTTATTTATATCTTCAGAAGTAAGACTTTCTGAATGAAAAATTTAAAAAGTATTTGTGAGAAAATCCAGTAGTAGGTTCAGCGAGTTTCTTACTATTAAGGAACAGTGCCAGCCAGTGGCTTTTGCTGTCTCCAGAGACCTCCAGGCTTACATCCTAGGACTGTGCTGGGCATGTATGTGAAGAACGTTCTTCCCCTCTTCCATTTGACCCCGTGACCTTGACTGGTGGACGTCCCAGGTTTGCTTAAGTGTTTTCGTCTGTAATATGGGACTCGATCATTTAGTCTTTGTTTTCCACAAGTCTTAAGAGAATGTGGTGGCTTCCCCTGGTGCATTCAGAACGGGTATATTGTGAGATTCTTGGAGAAGCTATTTAAGTTCATAGTTATCAGAGCAATATTATACTGAACATTTTGTTCGCTTTCAAGCTCTCAGTATTTAGGAAATATAAAAGGTTTTAATTTTACAAATATTTGTATCATAGTGAAGTATTCAAGTAGTGATCTGGATTTTTTCACTTTCCTAGTAGATTTTAGGAAAAATAAATATATCACGATCAAAATCTTTCTTAAGCTTTAGTTGCCTTTTTGAAGTAACACTGTATTTTTAATGCAGTGAAAACATTTGATACCTAGGTATGCGTTCATCCTTTTTATAGCAGGAGAGTTCTCTTACTTAACATTTTAAATGTTTGTTTTGATATCAAAATCTTGAGATTTCTAATATTCCGTTGCGCTTGTTGATGACATCTTATGTTCTGGAAGCTTCCAACTCCTCTTGCTACTTTGTTAGACGACTTTTCTTAGAACTTGAAATGCCATTTTCTTGGCATTTTAGTGGGCAGCTTATGCGCTCAAAGCATCACCTACGTACCAGCAACACATTCTTGACTGAATAATGATGTATGTGGAATGTTACTCTTTTTTTGCCTTATAAATGGATAGCAATTTACACAGCTGTGGATGTGGGATGTTTCAATCCCAGACCATGTTGTAAGAAAAATTGAATGACAGTGAGCAAAACAGCAGTAATTATAAAACTAATTACTAAATGCTGATGATGCCCATAGGCTTTGCATAACTAAAATTAGAAAAGGAAATTGCTTTCGGCTTCAGAGAGGCAACATGCTAGTTATTTCACTGTTTGAGTCAAAATGGAGGGTAGTTTGTAAAGTTCAATCAGTAAAATATACATGTATACATATATATATCTATAGATTTGCATATATACATTTTCTCTGTGTTGAAATGTTACTCATTCTATCATAAAATTTTATTTATAGAACTTTATGCAAAGGTATTTATATAAAGATAAATATATTTAAAATATTTGAATGCAGTATGTATATACATATGTATTTTGCATATGCTATAATTATAACATTAAAATGCATATCTTTATGGTATATATATTTGGTTTTTCTCATGTATGTTTTCATAAGCAGAATGCAGCACACATTTACACCCTTACATAAAGAACCTAATTTTATGCATTCTTAGTATATTCTTCAAAATAAGATAGCCAAAAATTAAAACACTGATTGGCTTGTGGAAATTAAATTTTACGTCTGGGAAGGCGACTGATGGATAAATCTAAAGTTTGTAAGGCATCCCTTTGTTTATGCTTAATTTGAGCTAAGAATAATACATGGCACTAATTCCAAAGACATTACTGAGATTGTGAACTAGTTACCTGCAGAGCTTGGACAACTCTGGGATTATAAATGTCAGAACTTGCATTGGTAATATTCAAATAGGAAGTACAGACATAATAAATTGTATCAATGTGCATATAAATAGAAAATGATTTAGAGCTAAAAATCATTTTTTATTGAAAACATCACCTTGTTCTTCACAATCAGTTGGTTTACTATTTTCTTCCTGTGTGTAGTCCTGCTGACAAGTGTTGTAAAATGTAAACTCTTCTCAGTTAAGTCAAAATGGTCATGTGTAAGTTTCAGATTAAGTAGATGGTGAATCAGGAAGATGAATTATTGTTGATACGAGGGAAAAATGAATATAACATTTAAAAGTTTCTGGTAGTTTAAATTACCTAAAATGTAGTGTTTATTTTTTGCTGCATGTTATTTTAAGAGTCTTAAGAAATTAAAGTGAGAAAAGATGATATTGTCTGTGGACATATATCATTGAAATGAAATTCAAGTATAATTGAATCAAGGCTGTAGTGAAATTCTTGTAACTTTTACCTAGTGGACCAGTGTGAGGAGTTAGTTCTTCCCATTTGTGTTGGTGAATTTACTAATTAGTTCTTTCACCAAGGCAAATGGTCTGATGATGGCATATAAAATGAATATGGAAAGTGTTGCTTCATAAGGGATATCTGCTAATGTACTCAGATGAAATGGATATGTATACAAGTTGAAGTAATATCTTCACTTCTTCAGATTACACAACGAACGGAGGGTTATAATGAATCGCTGTTGCTCATCATATGTCCTTCAGATGTAAGGTTATGTCAGTCATCAAAATAGAGAATATGAGTAAGAACTCAAATGTAGAATGAGCTGAAATGAAACCAGTGGGTTTCAACTTTCTAAAAAAATAGAATGTTTTCGGCCTCACATTTATCTTTCAGTTTATTCTTCCTGGTTGGAAAGGAGGAGAAAGGACATCTCAGTACTTTGGTGCTGAAAAGTAACGCTTTTCTTTTAGTTAAGTGATAAAGGGGTAGAACGAGATGGCTATGTGGGAGATGGATGTGAGCTTCAAGAAAACCAATTAAGTCCGTATATGTCACAGATAATTACTGCAAGTCTCAATGTTTTCCAGGCTTGCCACCATCTTAAAGTAAAATAAAATTTGACGGTAGGTCATCGAAGTTAAAACTGCCATTTTTGAGTGACTAGAATCGTAATGAATGACAGCTGCCAAAAAACATTTGATCATTTTTTTCTTGTTTATAATTCATTATCATTTGACTCATTAAGGTCCTGCAGAATGGCCTATTGGATACACCCAATACGAGGAAGCAACTCTTGCTCACAGAAAAGATCATTTTCTACAAATTTTCTGACACGTTTCACCTTGGTAATCTCCATCTCATATGTGTGAAAAGAAACAATCTATTTTCAACACTTGAAGGGTATAGAACATCTGACTGCTGTCATAACCTATTGTTTTTAACATAAACATTATAGCTGCATTTGCCTTGAAATATTTGCCCATTATTGTGTAAATCTGAGCAGTGTACATGAGTGTCACCTTGTGCTCTCCAACATCAAAATTGAGACCTGTCGCCTAGAAAGTGTAATTTTCTCCCTTCATGTGCATTTACTTCAACAAAATTAGAAATAGATTTCCTTTTCATAATTGAGTTAAACAGTGCAGTAACTGAAGAAAAACTTAGGAGAAAATGCGTAGCTTTTAACCATAGCAGATAGAACCCCTCATATGTAGCTAAAGGCCCACTGTATTTTCCTTTATCAAAAGATGGTTGATTGCTTAATGGTCGAAGCACTACTAAATAGCTTATTTCACATTACCAGAGAAAATGTGCTTTATGTCAATTGCAGTGGAATTCTTTCTATTATTTTGGTGGAATTGTTTTACCTTGCACAGAAGCAGACATAGAAGAGAGAGAATGTTGTGATAATCTTTTTTGATATACAAGTCATCTAACATATATTATTCAAGGGATTATAGTTAACTGAGGAAGCTGGAGCCCTTTGTTCTTTACTCTGGCTCCCCATGTAGAAATGTTATGGTTTATGACTCCTTTGTCTGGCTCAACAAAGTGTTCATATTAAGCTAATTTTTGGTTCCATTTTACACTCCTACACTATTTTTTCTTAACTGCTTCTATTTATATTCCATAAACTTCTCCAAGCCTTATTAAACAATATTTCAAACACTCCAATAAATCTAAAAAGAATAATTGTCCAGTTTCATTACATAAAATGAGGCCTTCCTTTGTATTAATAACTCTATTTATGAACTTTTCAATCATCGTTGAGCTAGAATAAGCAATATTCTAATATATGATTTTACTCTTTGTTTTTTGATCTTTAGTACTTGTCTTTGATTTGATTCGCTTTGTGGAGGTCAAAGAGATGTGTATTGTTGTCCTTGACTTTGAGAATTGGTGACTGCCTTCTCCCCTCTTGAGAGACCACATAAACTAACTCCCTTCCCGTTGCTGTTAGCTTGCGCTGTTCTGAGGATGGTTCCTAGTCCTGACATGATTTTAACAGGTAGTTTCCAAGAACTTCTTTGCGTTTTATTAAGTTTACTCTGGAATAGTCTTTATTGATCCCATTTAAAAAGTTTTTCTTTTTCTTTTTTTTATTCTTGTAAATTTAGCCTCTGTAGTCCTTTCTGTTCATTCTCATTTTATACTAATAATTACAACACTTCCCAATTAATTGCCATTTGTGAGTATAATTGATGTGTTTCCTCCCTCTCCACGCCACTAATGAAGATGTTAAATAAGTCTTAGCATGCGGCTGCCCTCAGCAGAATTCCCTTGGACCGTAGGCATATTAGAATTTGCCGTGGCACTATTTATTTTTTCTGCTTGTAAGAGTACTTCTGGATGAGACCTTTTAGTTTATATATCGTAGGGTTTCACAATGTTGAAGCATCGTTAGGACACATATAATGCCTACTGAACTCTACAGTGTTTTGAAAAGTAAGGCCATTGATTTACTTACATCTCCTAGAATCTTAAAAGTGTTGTTTGCATTCAGAATGGTGCAGACAAAAAGGTTTCATGATATTGTGTGAAATATCACTCTGAGATAGATTCAGTGATTTTCTCCTGTTTTGCATTATTGGCACAAAGAAGTGTATCAAAGGTGTTTAGCTCAAATAAACTATGTAGCTATCTTAGAAGAGAGTGTTTCAGCCCAGTAATATTGGGCTCACTTTCGCTATGATCAGAATATTACAAAGGGAGTGGAGAATAATTTATATCAGAGGTTCATGACGGAATGAAATGGAACTCTTTTGAAGTATGATCTCTGAAAGCACAGCATGAAGCTCAAATAAAGTGAAGGACATTCGCTATTACAAGTAATGTCCTTAATAATCTTGTTAGTCCACTCTTCCTCTGTATGAGACAAATGGAACATTATTGGCTTATGGGCTGTAGTAAATAATTTAGTTTCCAATATTCAAGCTGCTTTGACAGTAAATTAAAATGACATGAAAGGGGCTTGTTGAATAAAGAAAGTATCCAATCAAATTTAATTGGCATGACTAAGGCAGTAGAAATATGTTTTATAATTAAACCATGTTGTCTTGGAGCTTTATAAGCATGTATGAATCAAAATGTCAAAAATTATTCTTTGATACTGTGCATTTAAGACTTTGCATGGTGAATAGTTTTCTTAAACAAGCTTCTAGACATGCATATTGATGTAACATGAAAATAGTTTTATGTTTTAAATAATAAGTGATAAACTTCTTCATTTGCAAACCCTTGCAAGTAGCATTTCTGTTAACAGACCACTTAGAAGTTTCCTTTGTACAAGTTCATTTTCAAATTGATATGCTAAAAACTCAGAAGAGGCTGTGAGTTTGTTGTTGTCTTGGGGTTTTCGGTGCTCATCCTTTTGGTGAAGAAAAATACATTCCAGACTCACTGAGCAGAACAAAAAAGAAAAAGAAAAGCATTAAGAATGAAAAAGGATAATATAAGGTACATTTCAGTAGGATAATATAAGGTACATTTCAGTGTACCATTTCCTTCCCAAATTCAAGAATTAGATTTTCTACATTTGAGAGAAGCGTCAAGTACTTTTTAAATAAAAGACAGGAAGCGATGGGAACTTCAGAGTTTTATATGACCACTTGTCCTGCTTTTTTTTTTCCCTTAGGAAGTAGTGCATAAGTAAGTACCTATTTGTAATAAAATTTCTAATGATGATTCTTACCGCAAATATATGCTGGAAAATATATGATGGTGTCAGAGTCTGGAGGGGTTGCTTATAAAAACAGAAATGAGCTTTGTGAATCGTTTTTCATTCCTAGCCTTTTCAAATGTTCTACTCAGAGTAAGCTCAAGATTAGAGAAGGTAAGTGAGGAAAAGAGACAGTTTTCAATACATCAGTATTATTCAAACTACAAAGATCATATATGCCTTTTCTTGAGATTCGTGAATTATTACTTTCGAATATCTTGATGGCTTTTTAATTCATGGAAGATTTTTAGGGAATAGTTGCTTTGTTCTCTTGACTAAGCCTGAATTCAGGTAGCATTTCAGAAATTCTCTGTGTTAGTTTGCATTGCTTCAAGATAGAACGTGTGGCAATATTCTACAAGTGTGTTTTATTTAATGTACTTTGCTTCATGCAGTGCTATAGCGTTAGATGGTGTGAAAATGCATAAGTATTTCCTATGAATGACAAAAACAATAAAATGAGCATTCTTTTAAATCTTCCATTCTGTAGGCTACATTCTCATCTCTTGAACGCTTTTATACTTTAAGCACATTTTTATTAAAATTTTAAGCATTAATGGGGCTTAATGGGAAATTTTTGGGACTTTTTCTTAAGTACTTTTCCTTCATTGTTATTCCAGAAACTTTAGTATATGCAAGTTAGAGTTATTTTGTGGAGATTTTTTAGTATATAGCTAGCAAAAATTATTACTAACATACTTTTTCTGTGCCATTGTGGTCTCAAAGAATAAAAACAAATGAGTAACTTTGTAGCAACAGAAAAGCCTTATCAGAAAGGAAGTTTTCAGAGACAGAAAAACAAACTGGGATATCTATTTAGCAATAATCAATATATCTATGAATGGAGAATGATATTCTTTTTGATGAACCTGAGTGATGTATATCAAGATGCTTTTCATCTTGTTTTGGCTACAGTAGCTTCTGTGGTGGCTCTCACATACCAGTGTGCATCAGTGTCACCGGGCAGATGGGTTGCTTGACATCTCAGTTGAGTTTCTGATTCAGGGGTCCAGGTGATTTCCAAGGATGTGTATTTTTAACTAGTCCTTAAGTGCTGCTGGCGAGGCATGCCCTAGGAACCATTTACTGATATAATCAACATAAAATTATCATGTCATTCTGTGTGCTAGAAATTGGACTTTCTCTGCTGCGCAGGAACTAAAGATCTGCTCTGGCGGAAGTTAGCACAGAGCATAGACATTGAAACAGAGCGTAAATGCTATGATAGGAATCAGCCCAGAGCGCTTGGCAGCTATGGTACAGCAACTAAGCCAGAGGTGACAACTTGTGTTTTTTAAATATGAGTATCAGTCTAAAACACCATAAAGCTTGTTCTCCCAAGGGGAAATGACTATTGCTTTTAAAAATCCAGTTGAGCAATTACAGTTAAAAATATATAAAGGAACAGCCTTGAAAGACTTGTCCTTTGAAGGACTTGCTAGCCCAGCCTACTTCACCTTTATTCGGGTAGATCTGTTTGATTTTAAACACAGCTTGAGGGCCTCACTTGCAATAGACCTTCTCTTTTACAACTCTTTCAGTTTCATCAACACATGCATATTAAAAATTGTACACTAAACTAGAATATAATCATGTTAGGATTTTCACTGTTTCAGTTGATGCTAGTTTTTATAACTTGTGTTTTACTTGGTAGTTGAGTGGGGTCCTATGCCTTCTATTTCTTCCAGGAATTTACAGGGTGCTTGATAAGTAAATTGGCAGTTTAAAAATATTTTACATTCTAGGTAGTTGGGTTTTTTTTAATCAGTCTGTGGTTGATTTAACTCAAAAGGTAGCTGGGCATTTGCGACTAAAAGGGGTGACTGAAATATACAGTGAATATATAATATTTTATTTATTTATTTATTTATTTATTTATTTATTTATTTTGAGACAGGATCTTGATCTGTAGACCAGGCTGGTCTTGAACTCATTATGGAGCCCAGGCTGGCCTTGGACACAACAATCCTCCTGTCTCAGCCTCCTAAGTGCTGGGATTACAGACATGTGCCACCATGCCTGGCTTATATGGTGCCCAGGAATTGAACTCGGGCATTTAGTGCTTGTCTTAACACTTACTATGTAAGTGCTTTAACTGCTGAGCCATTTCCCAGCCCCTATAATTTTTAAACATGTGTTACAGTAAATGGCACCTTGTGATTAATCCTCCTCCAAATGCTCCTCTTTACTTTGGACACATTTATTCTTAGCACTTCTGGAACTGTTCTGGAAATTCTCTTTCATGAAGGTCTTCAGTTGTACTGTTGAGGCTGTATCAGTGTCCTGATGTCTCTTGCATTTGGGGGGAGGAGTCAGAAGTGGCATTGTGCCAGATCCAGTGGATAAGGTGGATGAGAATACACCGTCGTGTGTTTTGTGTCTTTCCATTGAAAGGCACTTGGCAGCAGCATTCACTGCATTTTATGGATACCCTTATAAATGATGCTTTTAGAATCAAGTTTTTGAAATAGTAGTGACAGGTTAACATTTGGAGTCCCTGCCATCTTAGATTGTACATAGCTTATATGTAGTAGGAAAACAAAACTAACTTTCATTTATTTGTGAATTTTTGTAGCTTATTCCCTTTTAATTTTCTCTGTTATAAACTGAAGTATATTATCATGTCCATTTTATGACGAACCAGGCCAAGAGAAGTTGTACCTAAATCCACATGATATGTGCTACAGACAATATTAGAATACCCCATTTTTGACAAGTTTACTGCTATTTTTACCATGCCATATTAACAGAGCCTTTAATTATTCGCAATTGCCCAGCTTGGCTGCTGGAAGCTCATGCCTCCACTCAGAAATGCACTTGTAGATCCTACACCATTATTGTCAACCTGAGTGGGCGTCGCTTCCTGGGATATTTCTTCAGACCTTATCTTTGCACTTGGCCAATAGCTTCTACTTGTTGGCTTTTTAGCCCGAGGGTATTTTACTTCGAAGTACAAAAAAAAATACATAGGAAGTTGTTTAAAAATGTTAGCTGTAGACTGTTGGTTTCTAATGTTGACAGCCCTCGTGGTTCAGCTGAAGACTTTTATGACATAGTATGTGGCTTCCTTCAGACCACCTGATTCCAGATATTGATTGGAAATATTCTAGACAATTGTGTTGATCAACCTGATTTGAGAATAAAGAAAACTAAAATAATAATAGTAATATTACTGAATATTTCTGTGTGCCAGGTTCCATTCAGTGTACTTCATGGTTATCTCATTTCATCTTCACAACACAAAACTCTCCAGTTAAAAAAAAATCCATAATTCAAACACAGTAGTGTAGAGATTCATCTGTTTTTTCAATCCTTGTTGTTTCTTTCTGCATGAGATATTTGCCTCTTGCTGGTTTTCCTGCAGGGGTGTCTGTTGCCAGATTAGCAGATTACTTTAACCTAATCAAATGTAAGCCATTTAAAATAGTTGATACTGTAAATTTACATCAGGAGTAGGGCATCAGTTAAAAAAAAAAGAATTTAAGAGAATAGGCTTTGTCCACCTTCACTCATTCATGGAATAAGTTTTTAACATTCAGAAGTGAACTGAGTTGCCAAATGAAATTTAATTTTTGCAAAATTTTGTAGAGCTGTTTTGAGGATTTGAGTTTCTTCTAAGCCCTGTCTTGTTGTCTGTCAGACCTTGCAGGCTGTGTTAATAAGTCCAACAGTCTCATGGCCTGAAGAAAACAAACAGCTTAGAGAAGTCATAACTTTAGGTGCTCTGGACAGTTCTTGATATCAGCATCAAACCATATTGTAATTTTTTATCATTACTAATATTTTCTCTAGCTGGATCACTAATTTTCATTAACTTTAAAAATACATCAAACCTAGCCTTTTCTTGCTTTTTCTCTGTTCTTTCTCTTTAGCAGTTTTATATAGTTGGCAAAGGAACTGTAGATTTGAAAGTCACTTTACTGGAAGCTAGAGCTTGACCCTGCTACTAATCAGCCCAGTGACCTTGGGCAAGTTTCTGATCTGCCCTAGGCCTCAGTTACCTCATCAGTGTGAAAGAGAGTTTACCTTATAGGGCTGTGGTTAAAGACACCATGAGATAATAACCATCATATGAGCAGTTGCCTAGTACCAGACTCCTGGTAAAAGCTCAGTATTTGTTTCTTTTTTGTCTTGTGAGCTTTGATTGTAATTACACAAGTATCTAGTTGATCTTGGTTTGCTAGAATTCTAGAAGGAAATATGATGCTCCTGGAATAATAGCTTCCTTAATCTAAGACTTGTTAGCGAAATAATAGGTGAAGGCAGAACTTCCTAAGCTGTGTTTGGGCACAGTCCTTTATATTCGAAATGAAAATTGTAAGTCAATGTTTCACTGCCCATTCTTCACCCTTGCTATCATTCCTGTGATACAGTCTTTGCCCTTTCTGTCATTATTTGATATAATCATTCACTTTGAATTTTCCTTTTTGACTTCTTAAATACCTTTGCAGGGATAGACGAACTTCTGGTTTTAGCTCTAGTAATTAGACTCTGTTCCCTAATAACACTCGATTTAGCTCTATGGGGAGAATTAGCTAAACCTTTCTGTACCTCTCATAGCTAATTCTGAGGGGAGAGCCTTGCTCCTTGTTTTATGGTATTTTAATTCTAATGTGATTATTAGACATATTCACAGTGATCCATCTTCTTTACTCAAAAAAGTAATAGTAAGTTAGGGGGAGTCGTTGCCCTGACTTATTTTGAAATAGAAACTTTTTTTTTCTAAAAGTGACAGTAGGAACCCTTTATGACCCTGATAGTTACATTTGTAAAAAACAGGAAGAAACAGGCTTTCCCAGAACATTGTTGCCAGTTTCTGGGACCATTCATTACAAGTAGGTAAAACATCTACATTTCATTATATATTTTGAATTTATTATGATTATAAATAAGTAAAATGACATATTCAAGTTTGAAATTAAACAACTGAACTTTAATTGAGAAGGTACCTTACTTTCATAATTTGGTTTTAGGTGGACATAGTAAAAAAACACAGAATTGTGTTTAATTAAAACCTATTTCCTAAAAACACTTGATTTTTATTTTGTAAAGAGCATTCCCAGGAATGTAGATGGGGGCAACTACACAGAAAATGAGCTCCTCCTAGTTTCTGCTCTTCAGTTCATTATATCCCCAAGGACAAGCACCCCAATTTCAGAAGAGCAGGTTTTGCAGGGTCCAGCAGTTGTTTAAAGAGTGCATTCTATTCTCATGATTTCTTTTACCTAACTGGACAACTTCTGTCATGGCCAAATTGTGATGAAGTCTAAATTCCATCCATCTAGGGCAAGATGCATGAGCTGTAGCGTGTGAAAAATGGCTGTAAGTGATAGATTTTTACTGAGCAGAATTCACAGTGATACAACTGCTTACCTTTTCATAGTGACACTTATTAGAACTTATGAGAATCATAACAAGTCATCTCCTCCTAAAGGCAGTATAACTGTATCCACTGCATGATTGTGCATGTTGCTGGCAAGGGGTATAGTCCATCTTGTTTAGTCTGGACATTGCCATGTTGATTGTCATAAAAAAAATTTAAAGTTCTAAACTGTTTGTTGCACAGCCTCCATTTCTGTCCATGAGTCATAATTTTAGATGTTCTAATCTGCAGTGGAGGGATTTAAAATTGATTATGAAGTGTATGTTTTTATTCCCGTGTTCATTTAAAGCAGTTTTTAGCCTCTTAAATTTTTCATTCGGTATTTTGCATGGTTGAAATATGAGTGTAAAAATAGTAGATATCTTTAATGCTTTTGTATAAGCTCAGGAGAGCCCTTCCTGCTATATCTAGCTAGCAAGGTAATGAACTGTAAAATATGTTGAAATGATTGGGGATTAAAAATCTCTGGTGTGTAGTGACAGTGCAATTATATTCCACAGTAAAGGTTTCTTGTATTAAGAGTAATAAATAAAACTTATTTTTCCCACTGTGATTGGTTGTCACCACCATAATGACAGCTTTGACCTTCTTCGTCTTCAGATGTCATTGGCCTGTGACCAAGTAGTCACGCTATAGCAAAATACTGTGGAAACCTAAATACAAAGTCAGATTTCAAGGAAAAAAAATTCTGATAAAACCACAGCAGTGACAGTCCGATAGTATAGTAGATACTTTTTAGAATTCTTCAAAGGCATTGATTTTTCCAATGGTATACATACTTTCCTCATGTTACTGTTTGACTCCCATTTTCAGGTTGGGGTTACGTTTAGAATTGAGCTTACTCTATTGCCTGCATTAGAACATACACTGTGGAAGAGAACTGATTCTGGTAGCATGCAGTTCTAAGATGTCAGGCGCAAATTGCTGAAGGACCTGTCTCAGGATAGAAGTTAAATAAAAATGTCAATCTTTTATCTAGAGACAGTCACAATTTTGAAAGATTAGAACAATAAGATTTAATAAACACTGATTTTTTTTTCTTTTTCTTTAAGAAGTAAAACCTACAGTTACAATTTCTTCAGAGAGTCAAAGTGTAACATAATATTCATCTTTCATTGGAGGCTCGTCACTCTTACTTCATTTTAATTCCTTTTTTTTATAACCATCTCATCTGAAAAGTGAATGCCATGGAATGCCTCCCAGTGAAAGACTTTTGAGTAGTGCTAGGCCATATTTATTCATTAGAATTATGTGCCATTTTGTGTCTCTTTCGTATTAAGCTCCATTCGCCTGGCTATAAGGTCAGAGGGGCAGCTGCCTCAGGGGCTGACTCCTGTGCACCTCTATTGTTCTTCCAAGGGTACTAACTCTTTCCTTATTTCTGTGGACCTGCAAGGATTGTCTTTTCAAAGCATTTACCCTTTTTAGGTCAGGGAGCAAGAAGGACAACTGCTTACATGTCCCTATAATCTCTGCCACGTTCCAGGGCAGTTTTGTCATCAGTTGCCAGCCAGATGATTTCGTGTGGGCCCCTAATGATCTCACAGTTCACAAGTGAAGTCAGCAGATGATGGACACGTTTGTACTCCTGTTAAAAATATTTTCCTGAATTTATGTGTTTTAATGGCTTACTTCCCTGAGTAATTGCATCAGTCTCCCTTCCTTGATTGCAGTGGGTTTGGAAGGACATCTACCCCTTACAAATATAAAATTGCGATTGCCCCACCCTCACTTTTCATAAGGATGGGACTTGGTTAAAGCGTTTGCCACAAAGGAGTAGCCACTTGCTCTGATTTCTCTGAACCTAGGATAATCAACAGGCAGCACCTTTACTGGAACTTTGCAGTTGCATTGGAGTAGGTAGACAACAGAAACGTAAAGCTTTGAAATGTGCCTAGATAACATGCTGGTAGCAGCCGTATGATAGATTTGTGTTTGACTTAACAGCTTTTGGAACCTAATAAAAAGAACTTAATTGACAATTTCTTGAAATTGCTAAGAAAACCTAGTGATGTTGGTAGGGTGTAATAAGGAGTTTGTCATCACTGTTTTCAAGATGAGCCTATACAAAAAGAGAGAGAGAGAGAAGAAAAAAAAAGGATTTATCTCTGTGGTAACTCTAAGTAATTGATATACAGACAAGGTTTGGTTCCAATTTGCCAGCAATAAAGTTGTAATAGGGTTTTCTCTGCAATTTTAGCCTTAATGTGCTCATTCCAAAGAGCGGTATTTTTCCAAGCGAACAAATAACATCAGTAAAGCTTACGATCAGTAATAGCCCCACACTGATGCTCACATTAAACTTGTTAAATCAATTCACTAGACACTTTCTAAAGTGGACTGGCTGTTTACTTTGACTTGCACCCCATGTGGATGATCCATCAGTTACATTTATTTGAATGATCTTTACATTTAAAATTCGTCATTACTCATGTTTGATGGTGGTAAGGAATTGGTCTCTTTTTCATTTTTTTAAAATTCCTATTTAGACTTCTGTCTGCTCATTCTTTAGCCTTTTGTATTTGAAGGACGTGTTTGTTGATACTAACTACTTGAGTGAGCTTACATTTGACTCTCCAAAAATTCAGATGCATCCTTGGTTTCATAAAGACGACAGATAATATCTTCCACGACAGCCTTTCCTTATCTAGAAGTTCTTGCTGTTATTGAAATAAGCAAGCACATAAACAAATATATGTAATTATACTTATCCAAACGAACACAACTTCTAATCATATTACTGAGGTATAAATACTACATTGGATGTAGAAGATGTTAGACTAGAGAAAGAAGCTGGTATTCTGGAAGGCATTTTTTGGAAGCAGACATGCTCCTACCCTGCTCGTTTTTCACTGGAACAAGCCAAGCCTGCTACTGCTTGCTGCCCTTTGTCAGTAAACACAAAGAGAAATCTGAAGCCATCAATCTTGCTTATCAGTACTACTCAGTGTGATTCTTTTCCTAGCCCTTTTCTTTTTTCTTTTCTTTTGCAGAATTTCATTTTTCTCAAAGTGTGCATTCAGTTTAGCTGTAAATGAGTTGAGGGTCAGGTGGGTAAAACAAAATTAATGCTACATACTTGCAGAATTGTGTATTGTTTAGGGTTGGGTGGCTGTGCCTCCAAATACAGAAGTCAAATGTGGCTAAAAAGACATTTTCTGAATAAACTGAGTTGCCTGCTGATGTCTGTATTTTGTGTGATTATAACGATATTGTTCCATTCATTGGATGAAGCCCTAGGAGGCCCAGGAAATAGAAAGGCTATTCCCCTGAAATGCATCCCAGGTTTTCCTTGTGGTTAGTCTGTGTCCTTAAGTCTAAGTCTTTACTTCTCTGTGTGTCTGTTACTTCTAGTGTAAGTAGGTACAGCATAGTTTAAATTAGGAATGCTATATAACAGTTACGTTAAGCCAAAATCAGAATGAAAGTGGTATTTACTATAATCTAATGAAAATACATCAAAACTTAGAACAGTACTCTGTTCAATTTAATATTATCATAGTAATGTTGTCTTGCTAAAATTGAACCGCAATTATGAGATAGTCAGGCTAGTATTAATACAGGACTTCAGCTTGCATTCTAAGTTTAAATGAAAAAACTTCTGCTTTATTTTCTTTTAGAGGGAAACGGGCTCATTTTCTTTCAGACCTTAGGATTGCTGGATATTATGGTCCATTTGATTATTTCATGAAGTGCTCGTAGTTCCTAACCAAATGAATAAGTGGATATTTATACGTGTGTGTGTGTGTGTGTGTTTGCGAGCTAAGTAAATTAGGTTAGGATTTACTCTTACTGTGTTTTTGCCTGCAACAAACCACTGTGATTTATGTGGTAGCTGTGAGGAATTTGTTCATTTCTGTGTTGTATCTGAAGACTTGAAGGAATGAAGTATGGCTCACAGAACTGCATTTCCAGAAGTCCTGATTTTATTTCTGGGGAGTCTACAAGTTATTACTTAGGTGCAGTTTTGGCTCATTATAGGATAATATGCAAAGTAGGTGGATGGATGACTCCAGGGATGGAAGTCTTGTCTAGCTGTTGGTGGTTTACGTGTGCATGTCTAAGACGATACCTAATATATTGAATGTCTGTCCCAAGATAGACACTGCAGTAGGTGTTAGCTCATTAAACTTAGAATTCAGAATGACCACATGAGGTGGTGAATAGTAACTTTCTTGGGGGTAAATGGTGAAATAGTTTTTCTTTTTAGACGTAACTCGTAACTGGAAGAACCAGATTTCAAAACCCGAGTTAGCAGATTCTCAAGCCTGTGATTTTTATTAAGCACAGCCAATTTTCCAGGGGTAGATTACCTTTCTCTATGAGAAGCAACTTCCCACATCTGACTTCCCAGCAGTCATCAGGCTTCTCGTCTCTTTTCCCTTGATTGTTTCTCTGCCCTGGGTTTTGTTGCCCCTTCTGCCCCTTTGCTCCCTGTCTGTCGCTACCTCATTTTTGGCACTTTTTGCCTTGGCTCTCAAATCATGAGTTTTTTCTAGTGCTACGTTAGCACGTCGAGCATCGCATTGTGTTTCTATGTGGGTTTCATGTCTGCCATGTGCACTTAATGTGTGTGTTTTTCACATTTGTTTTACTCGAATGATCTCATTTGGTTCTGTGATTATACTTGCTGCTTAGTTGCTCATGCTACTTCGGGGGTCCCTAGCCAAGATCTCTTTCTGGAGATCCCAGTCTATGAGTTCATCTGGGTGCTGTGATTTTGCTGTGATTTGCTGCAGGGTCTTGAAACACAAAATGTTGGCTGCTAAACTTGGTAATTTCTAAAATCTGAAAATCTGTTTGTCTTCTTGTGTCTGTTAGCTCTGTAAAATGTAGCATCTTCTACCCTGGTACTCAAACATAAACTTTGAAGTTCCCTTTGAGTTCTAACTCTACAGCTGGTTCTATTTGCCCTCTTGATTGCAGTTCCCCTTGCCAGTCGTCATTCCTCACTTGGCTGATGCCCAAGCGTCACTGGATCCTTGACTGTGGCCTCTCCTCACTTCTGCATCTATGCCAGCTCTCCATGTAGTATTCCATAGTTCTCTTTATATATAAAATCCTAACTCATATTGCTTCCATTTATAGAAGCATTTGGGGATGTTTATTAGTTTGTTTTCTAAGTACAAAACAAGTTCACTGCCCTTTATAACCTAAAATGCATCTAACTTTCCAGCTCCATCTTTTACAAATTCTGTGATAAACACAAACCTTACTTTCTGGCCTCACCAAGTCTTTTCTTTTCCCTCTATCCTCAGCCAGTTCGTGGAATATAGTAGATGCTCATTCCATTAGTTATGTACTAAAGAATGGCCTAATGTTGTAAAAAGACATGTATAAAGTTATATAAGACAATATTTTGAAAAATACTAAGAAGCAGCTAAGTGAACAAGCAGGTAAGCAGAGAATGAGCAGGCCACCTAATCAATTGACCTTTTCATTGTCCAGCGTTGTAGAGGAATTACCAAACATGAACGAACTCAGAACTTTATTACAGTTTCTCAATTTCAAGTTGTAAGGGGAAAAAAAAACTATTGTGATTTGGATCTGAAACGTCCCCCAAAAGCCTCAGGTGTTTAGATGCAGTGGAGTACCTATGGAACCATGTGCTCTTGGGAGATGGGGTGTGGTGGAAGGGGCGAATGCTTGGGCCTTAACTAGGAGGGATTGCTTCTATTTGTTGGCATTGGAGGGTGCTCATGGCAGAGCTTTCTGTTTTGTGTTACTGATGTGTGGCCTGGAAGTGAGGGAGAGGCATCCACTCTGGCCTGGCTGGAATTTAAACTAAATTTAAAAAGGAAGAAGAAACAGTGTCACAGCTTCTTATGGAGCATTCTCTAGCCTCGCATTAGTCGGCAGATATCCACCTGCTCCTGTGTGCCTTTGCTCCTGACTGTAACACACTGAGTAACTCCCCAGTCTCTGCCACATGCATCCACCATTCCCAGCTGCCCATGAATGGACTGTGTGAGATCTTCTGAAACTGTAGAGCTAAATAAATTTTTCCTCCTTAAGTTGTGGATGTTGGGTATTCTGTCATAGCAACAAGAAAGTAACTAAGACACTCTTAATTTGGTTATAAGCCTTTGTGAAAACATCCAGAAATATATATTCATGAATCATGTCAGGAGATGCTGTCATCTTTCTGGAAACATTAAAATTTGTATAGAATACTGCTTGCAGACAGACACAGTTTTATTTTTTAAAAAGCTGGAAAAGTTTTAAGATATGTTGGCCAGAAAATTTTGAAACTGGGAACAGGCCACGAGCTTGTATGAATAGGATCTATACTTTTGACTTTATTCTTGTTCAGTAATAGATATGTTCCTTTCCAACCATAGCATGGTATGATTAACGTGGGAACTTGGAAAATGCCCATGTGTTGAAATTGCTTAATGCTTGTCTTCACTTTGAAAGTAATTTGGCTTGTATGTGGGCAGAATGTTTAAATAAACCGGTGGTCAGAATACATTCCCGCTTGCTGCTTGTTTGTGATACTTTTAATCTTCAAGAAACTCTGAGCCAATGTCTGCAACTGTTACCCATTCATTCTCCTCTAATTTGTAACTTTTTCTAAAATGATAGAGAATTGAATGCTCAATTGCTGTGTTTTGGTGCAATTCATAATAATCACAATGTGAACCACAACACTTCAACTAGAGTATTTATAAATCATGGACTATTTGATCTGGAGAGACCCTGTGGAGTTGCAGAAAGTATTTATTTTATTTCAAGAATCAACGAGATATTAATTTCCTTCTATTCCATGATCATTGCTCTGTCCTGTATTTGACTAGCTTTTCCATCCCATTTGGGTGGGAGCTGTGACTTAACCTGGTATCAACACCTTCAAATGCAAATTTCAGAAGGTGCTCTAACTTTGTTCTTAGAAAGCCAGATTGGAAGGTTTCAGCTAAAGTCTGTCTTCTTCCTTGAGTCTTGTGTGGCATTTCTCACTATTTGTCGGCAATTGGATGTAATTCACTGGGGATCTTTGGTTGACTGATGAACATACCAAAGATGGGTGTCATGTTTATGATTCGCAAGGTTTCGGGCTAGTGAAATGGGTTATTGCTCATTGTAAAGAAAATACGATACCTTAAATGGAGCTGCTTTTTGTGACAAAAGTATGCTTGGAAATCTTTTGTTAAAGTAAGTTTGTGTTACGGAGATGAAATACTTTTCTAAATGTAAAGTTACTAAAAAAAAATTTAAGCAGCAGAAGAGATTACTATGACACTTCCTTATATTTTTATATTCTAAGTACTGTTTAATGTTTGACTTGGGCTAGAGGAGTGGTAGGTACAGTGGTTAAGTACCAGCCTAGCAAGGCCGAGGGCCTAGTTTGATTCCTCAGTGCCACATAAACTGGCACGGTTGCACATACATCTAATCCCAGCACTCAGGAGGCTGAGGCAGGAGGATGGCTTTGAGCTTAAGACCAGCTTGGGTTACATAGTGAGTTCAGAACTAGCATGGGCTACAGACCAAAATCCCGTCTCAAAAAGAAAGAAAAAAAATACCATTTGCCTTGATTTCCTAGAGTGGAAACCTGACCACGGTAGTTGTAAGAGAACAAGGTGGAAAAGTAAGCTTAGGCGTCATGTTGTACGTTTTAAATAGATTTAAATGCCACTTTAGTAACAAAACAACAAGGGACATTTCACCACTGAAATTGTGTTAATAAGCAGTGCATTTAATTAATTATTGGAAAAAGTTTTTGTCCCTTTTGAGAGGAGAGTATAAATAAATAATTTCACTCATTTGAGTTAGATTTTAATTATTTTGATTGATTTTGTTTTCATAAATTATAAATAGTAACAGATCTCAATTTTAATCTATAAAATAGTAAATCACTAGTAATTCTACTAATTGGATTTTAAGATCTATCTGAAGTATTATCAAGTTCAGTTTGCTCTTAATTTTGTGATGAATTAGAATATAATCCAGGGAGACTCTTCAGAACAGACTCATTTAGTTTTTGCTTCAGTGGCCATTATAACTTAAATATTTCTAGATATGGACTTGAATATAGTTTAATTTCCTCTTTCTAACAACCAATATAAATTGTAACTATATTCTTGCATATCAAGATGCATTCAAATTTGATTCCTGACACACTAATATTTATCTATTTTTACTGTATTCATTTATGTGCTTTAAATTGACAGGTAGCATTGTTTTTATCATATATAACATGATATTTTGAAGTACCTAAATATTGTGGATTGGTTAAATCTGTCTAATTAATAAACACATTATTTTTTAAGGAGAGCATGTGATATCCACTGTCTGTACTTTTTTTTCTTTTTTGAGACAGGGTCTCACTCTGTGCTCCAGGATGGTCCTGAACTCACTTTGGAGCTCAGGCTGGCCTTGGACTCACGGCAATCCTCCTGTCTCAGCCTCCCGAGTGCTGGGATTACAGGTGTGCACCACCACACCCAGCTTATGTGGTGCTGGGGAATCGAACTAGGGTACTTAGCACTTGCTAGGCAAGTGCTTTAACCGCTGAGCCATTCCTCCAGCCCATCTTTACATTTTTTAAAGACTACAGTACATCATCATTGGCTATGGACATGACCTTGCTGTACAAAGTCTGTAGCAGCCTTACTATACAATAAGTATCTTGAAATGTATTCCTCCCATCTTTTTCTTAGTGTCATTTTAATGTCAATATTATTTTAAAGTCAGGCACTTTTTGGATGATACTTTGAATGAGGGGCATGTGCAGAAAAAAATACTCAGAGCTGGAGCTGGTTGGTTCCCAGAGGTCATTTAGTCATTGTCCTCATGTTACAGACAGGAAAGCATATATCTAGGAGGGAAGGTGGCAAAGATGACTGAATGCAGTCTTGAATTCATAGGTAGATCCCTCTTCAGATGGATTCTCAGTCGTCCCTTTGGCTCTCAGGTCCCCTGGGACACCTTGTGCATCTTCCTGGTCAGTCTTCTTTCGTACTGTGCTTTTTATCTCTCCAAGCATGGCTTCTTTTCTCATGTTCCTAATTCTGTATAAGCCAACATTCTTTCTCACTGAAATGATTTTCTTCCTCTTGCCTCCTCCAGACACCATGGGTGCTACACATGAACTTCTTCACCTTTTGCCTGAGGGGCATACCTCTGCACCAAATGTTACCTCTTTTTCTTGAATATAGGAAAGACAGTGCCCCTGCTCCTGCTCTAGCTAATTATATTTCAGGGTCTTGACTCCTGTGTTTTATCAGGTTTGAGGCTTTTCTCCCCCAGGTTGTCACTCTTTGCTGATTTTAGTTCTCTTCTTCGTGAATGTAGTCTTGTAGAGCTGAGATAGCTTTTTGGGCCTCTAAACAAATCTGAATTAGAAAGCTACTAGTGAATGACTAGTATTCACTAAGTCCAGGCCTGGATTTTGTCCCTAGATGTCTAAAAGCTGAATCTACCACAAGTGTGCTGATGCTATTATTTTCAAATGAAGAATGAAGTATACCATGGAATTAGACCAATTTTGAATGTATTAAATGACACATAAGCAACATTAAGTTCCTCATAGTATTTTTTAGTCATTACAGCTGACTGGTTCTTTTTGACACTTCTTCTCTAACAGGTTACTCCAGATAAAGGTATCCCATGAGAACTGAAGGTATTCTCATATGTGTATTCTCAAGAATATAAGTGCCGTTTCATGTTTCAGTTTTTTCCATTAGATTATAAAAAAGCACCACCATCCTTTCTTAAAGGTAGATTTTATACTAGTGATAAAGAAATCTGTTTGGGTAATGCTTAGCTTGATTTCATTTTTGGGGGAGAGATACTATATTTCAACAGATTTGGCCTTATTGTATAGGACTTCCTAAATTCAGTAAAAATATAAGGAATATTGTAACTGGAAAGTATTGGAGAGTTGCAAAGCAGAGAAAATTGTTAACAGTTAAGTCACTATTCTGTTGTTGTCATGAAGGTATTTTTGACCTAAGAAAACCAAGTTACTTGGCTTAATAGTAACCCAGTTCTTGTGAAGAAGTCGTAGCAATTTAAGTAGACCTGGTCTTGTGTTTCAGGACTCACATTTATGTCTGGCTTTTTACTTTTTCCAAATGGATAATGCTAATGAGTGGGACTAAGGAGATCTGGAAATGTGTCTAACGGTCCATTAGGATTACGGTAAATACTGACGTGAAACATATATAATTAAGTGTTTTTTGATATTTTGAGACCCGTAAGTATAGGGGATAGTATGCTCATGAAGTGGAAACTGACCTCATCTCATGCTTCTTTTGTGCGTCTTCATGTTTTTCTTTTTACCTTTCATTGTATATCTTCCAACTGGTCCTTATCTAAGAGAAAGAAATTGCTCACCTTTCTCATAAAAAAGTCCAGTTGTTATATTCAGATAAAGATTTCTTTAGTATGGAATTTGGTGAGCCTGTCCATTTGCTGTGAGCGCTACCCCCTCCCCTTCATTGTCACTGTTTAGGGCTTTAACCTCATAGTTCCTTGTTCCATCTCTTCTTAATATCAGCTCTGATTTTATCTGCTTTCTCCCTATTTTATTTATTTTTTTCTTTGTAGAACACAAAGTACCACTGGTTACATATTTTAGGTTTATTAATATATAAAGTGGTTCCAAAATTAAACTTCCCACCAAACTCCTGGCCATGGTTATTATTTACATGAGTTTACTTTCACAGAAACATCCATGTGTCTCTTTATTCCTATTATTTCCTAAACAAATGAAACTGTTGAAACATTAGCATGAGTTATAGTCAGACTTAATATTCATGGTAATAACCTTGTAGTTTACTAAGAAATATGGATGGTAGGCAACACTAGTGAAACCTTTTTGGGGGTGGGAAGTATTACAAATGTAACTCCCTTTACAGAAAACAGATAATACTTTTGTTCATTTTCTTTCTAAAGGAAGAATCAGTTGTGAAGTGGAGAGTAAGTGGTAAGTCAGGTCATGAAAGCTTGGGCTAGACAGACCCAGGAAGATTATGACGAGCATTAACCATGCCAATTTCAGTGGCTAGTTTGGCTACAATTATATGAAGTCAAGTTTAAAATATAAAATAAATAATAAGAAGTAGGAGCATCTTAATTAGTCATACAACCGTAAGGAGTCTAATTGCCTCAGTGGAATCACTGAGCAGAGTAGGGGGTCATGCGGAATAGTAGGGCTGGCTCTGTCCTAGTTACTTTCTTATTTCCTACATCCCGACCATCTGCACCCTACGGGAGGAAAAGTTTATCTTAGCTCCCAGTTTCAGAATGTCACTGTCCACTCATGGGCAGCTGGCAACAGTGGAAGCACGGGGTGGAGGTTGAGGTAGCTACACACAGTATTGCAAACAGGAAGCCAAGTCCCAGAAGGGAGGCAGTAGCAAATACTCTTCGAGGCCCTGTCCCAGTGATCCACCCCTTCCAGGGCCAGCCTCAGTGTTCTTCTGCTACCAGGTTCATGCTCCTAATCCACTAAGTGGCTGTAAGCTGTGATCTGCCACATGCCCACAATCCACCCCTACAGCCCAGGCCCCATCTCCTAACAGAATATAATCAGAATTTGGGGGGGGGGCATTCCAGATCCAAACCACAATAGTCTCCAAATAAGGATTTGGGGTAATAAAAATTGGTAACCTGATCTGTTACAAACCAAATAACTATTTCATACGGCATTCACTTGTTGGGTCTGTAAATAGAATGGCGTCTTCAGAATGTATAAATTCTTTCCAGAGTCGAGTGTCTAACTTCCAAATCTCTTTATCCCAAACTCCACTAAGGAATACAGTTAATTTTTATGTGATGAGATTGTAGCATTAGATTCCTACCTTGAGAAACAGAACTTAGAATTTGAAACACCTGGTTTTGATTTGTTGGTATATACTTATAATAGATAAGTTAAATCTTTCAAAAGAAATTCTCTTAAATTGGTCAACATTTTCAAAAATCAGTCAGAATCATGTTTGCCTCTTTTGTACAGGGGCTAACCAAGGCCATGTATTGAACTGAAAGTTTGATAAATTTAATCATATAACTCACATATCGAGCAGCAGGATTCCACATAGCTTTTATTCTAAGTGAAATTACCCCTTCCGTATTTGTTACTTTTTAATCACCTGGGCTTGAAACTTGAGAACCATCATCAACAGATTATTCTCTGTATCATTTAAGCTTCCAATTGAAATTTTTCCTATCTGCCGTTGGATTCCAGGCTTACCATTCTGCTTCTCGCCAGGCCAGCAGCAGCGTTGGGGTGGCCCTCTGTTCCTTTCCAGTGGCGCTCTCAAGTATCACTTCCCTAATGTCGGTAATGCTCTCCCTCCTGCTTCTCATGCAGTCTTTCCAAAAGCTTAAATTTAACTGGTAATCCTAACAGACGTTTCTATTTTGGTTATTTTTCTCTTAAAAACTTGCAAAGACTGTACTTTTTCCTGTTGAGTGAAATCAGTTTATGATTACTTCAGATCACAAGACTGTGTTTCTGTATCAGCCTTTGGAGTTCTTAAAGCATTTTCAGAACCTTTGCTCGTTTTTATCATCACAGGATGGAGAACATTATTTTCATTTAGGCACTACTACAGTGTACATAAGCATTTTCTATAAGTTCCTATATAACTTTAGTTATGTTTCTTTTCCCGTTTAGAATGCCACTGGGGCTGTGCTCTAGGAGTACTTCAGGAAGCATTATCATATACCACTTCTTCCATGGAAGTTTTATTAGGTTTCTGTAGGAAACATTCTTTATGTCCCTTTCGAAGTTGGTCATACTTGCTCAGCAAAATACTGTTGCAATTGAATCCAACAAGAGTTTTTGATAAACAATCTCAGCTCTTTGCCCTTTTAATTTTTTTGTAAAATTACTTTCTCTTTATATCTCTTTTGTGTATTCTTTATAAGTTCTTCTAAGTATCAAATCAATGCTAGGAAATAAAGACAAAATTTACAGTCAGCTCTGCTGGATCCTTAGACCAATTTCAGTCCTTCATGTTAAAGTACATGCATTCCATGTATTTCTTTTAGAACACCAACTCTTACAAAAGCAATTGTACCAGCTAAAACAAAATTTTATTTTATATTCACAGCGTATTCACAGCCTGATACAGCACTTAACCATATTCTTCAGTTTATTATTAAATCAGAAGGTGGTATTTTGACTCTTTCAGGTATGCAGAATCTAAACCTGTTAAGTACCTGGCAAGTTAACATTTGAGATCATAATACAAAGTTTGACATAACAGTTTTATGTGTCAAAGTAATTTTTCTCCAATAGATTTTTCTCAGTGCAAGAAGTTAGGTAGTTTTATTTCTACTCTAATGGAATACACTTTGAAATTCATACATCGTTTTATCCTAAAGCAATGTGAGGAAATAGAGGTGGTATCTATCTTATTATAGGAATTCTTGGCTCTTGGGCTTAGCCACAACCACAGAGGGTCTGTGCTTGCCTTGAAAGCAAAGGTAGAAATTTAGGAACTATCTGGTGAAAGGTAATGGAGCAGAAGGTGTGTGGCTATTCTAGAGTTTAAAATAAACTGCCTGCTAGTATCTTGACAGAACGAAAAAAAGATTGACATTCTTTCCTCTGCTTTGTTTTAAGCTTGATATATTCTAAAACTATGAATAAGAGAGGAATTTCTAACAAGGAGGAAACATTTAAGTTTCCACTTCTGCTTTTGTCATCCTAGATATAGTAATTTGAAACTTAAATCCTAGCAAAAACTTTTTGCTTGATTTTGTGTTGATTGTTTCATAGTTCAAGACACACTGTACATCATAAACCAAAACACCTAAGTGTTGTAAGTGTATTTCCACTTTCTTTTCATTACTTTAGATTGCTTATGAGTTCAATATACAATCACATGGATTGTATGCAGAGAATGATAAATTTTATTGAGTCATGTGCCAATACCTGAGGTCATATTTTCATCTTGATTTATTGCAATTAAGTAGATGTACAATTTAAGTGACTTCAATCAAATCATAGTAAAATGTTAAAGTTGTTACCTTGTATCCATTTTATAACAATAATCCTTTGCCTTTTCTTATTTTCCATAATCGTTCATGGTATTTATTACAATTTTACAATTTTTCAAAAAATCAGATTCATCAACTCAGTAATAACTGCTTTGAATTTATCAAGGAAATATTCTAAAACCAACATAAATAAGATTTTAGATTTCATTATAAAAGTAAGACAGAACAATTTATTTAAAATAGTTTAAGGTGGTCCTTATGGTGAAGACCTGTAATCCTACTGCTCTGGGAGGCTAAGGCAGAAGAATCACAAGGTTCCATTTAGTATTGTAGACTCTGTGATTTGAGAAGTGGATTTAATTAGAATCAGTATCTGAAAATTGATAGAAATGTTTGAGAAACGGGTGAAATTTGTCTTGTGGCATTCCCTCTGTTACCTTTGTTTTCTTTCTTTTACCAAACTCCTTCTATAGCTTAGCATAAAGGATAAAAAGGGCTCAGCAGATGTTTGCATTCTCTTTCGCTTTTTCTAGCCACCAATCCCAGGAATAGATAGCCTGTTCTCCTGTCTTCTCACTTTTTCAGGGGTCCCTGGTCTTCGTTCTTGAAAAGTCCTTCAGACACCTGGGATCCAAGGCCTCCAATTCCCTTGTATAGACTGTCCCAACTTCCAGTATATACCCCTGGTCCTAGGGTTCCCAGAGTCTTCATGACTTGCTCTTGGTGAGTAGTCATATTTCTTGAGTAAATATGGGGACCTCTGAGTAGATTGACAGACACAGTAAGTGCAATGAACATTCTAGGTACCATCATCATGTCTCTTCTCTGCGGGAACTCCTCTCCAAACTATAGTGGCTTCCTTGAAATAAAGCCCTTTGCTGCTGTCTCATTCAAAGCAGCTGCTCTGGTGGAGAGACAGGGAGTACACCCAGGCCTGGCCCCTAGCTAGCATCTGAAGGGAAGGGGGACAACAAAGGCCATCATTAGCCAGAGGTCAGGATTATACTACACTTCTAATTTATGATCTGTATTCCTAAAATTCTATTACTGAATTCTGACATTATTTCAAAAAACTGTAAAATAAACTGAAGTGTAATACTTGACACTATTTTCAGTTTGAATTAACACTTCTGTAGAATTTCTGAGGGAGTCATATTTTCTTAATTTTATAGTATATATTCCTACCAGTGGAAGTCACAATCTCTTATATGATAATAAATTTAAACTTTTCTGCAATATTGTGAAGAGCAAAGCGTTAACTTTTTGTTATAATAGCAAATAATATAAAAGCTACCGTTTAATGAACAGAGTTCTGTTTTAAGGTCATTACATGTGTTTACTCACATTCTCACTGCAGTTTGGGAAGTGTAATGTTTCTGCACTTGAGAAAAGTGAGGTAGAGAGATTATTGAGTCACTCAGGGTAAGCTGAGTCAGGATGCATACCTGAGCCATATGGCTCTTCAGCCTAAGTGTAAAATCGCTGTGTTCTGCAATATGGTTGTTAACTGTTTCTTACTTTACAATTTGAAAAAATTTACAGTATTAACTGATGTATCCAGGGCCTTTTGCAATAAGCTAATCCTCAGCAGTTTCTTCATTTTGAAACAGAATCTCACCAAGTGGCTAAATGACCCATATGGGCACAAACCTGCGTTCCTCCTGTGTCAGCCTCCAAGAGGTCTGTGATCACAGGCATATGCCACTATACCTGGTTTCAATCAGTGTTTTAAAAACAGAAGCTTCTATTGGCTTTTTGACAGTATTCACTAAATTATGTTGACACTCTTGAAGGTTTTCCTTATTAGTAGAATTTAAAAGATAACATTTTGCAGATTGAATGGCTTTGTATAGAAGCAATATAATTATGTATTTGCAACTGTGTAATAAGCACTTATTCCTAATGGATATATTATATAAGTAAAAAATATACAAATAAGTATGTGCACATATTTTTTTGGCATGTGCCTTAAAGCACAAATTTTGTGTTTGGTGTAACATTGGAGAATTGTTTTAAAAATGTGATATCTCTTATGGGAAATCATTGAATTTACATAATGTTCCCTTTTAACTTAGTCTACAATTGAAGAGGCCCCTGTGCCTAGCAATAGAAAGGATCAACTACACGTATTTACTTTTTTGCATCTGGTAGACATCAGTGACAGGATAAATTTGAATTTGTGCTCCCTAAGGCCATTTCAATACTTTTGAATAACTGAAGGAAATGTGGATTAACAGGCCAGAACTGCTCTTTCATAAAGGAGTTTGAAATGGGATAATTCAGACTGAGAGAAGGGTCAAATTGAGGGTTTTAACTTATATACCAAAATCTGTCCATGTGAGTTCTGAACACAAGGCAGAGGTAGTGATTCTGTTTTCTTCAAAAAATGGAGAGATGAATAATGTAATACTGTAATGTATAAGGACTACCTATTGTGTTCCTTGTCTCCTACACATCTGGCCCAGTCACTTCATGCTGCCTCAGGTAAAACCCGGCCTCACAGACACTGTTGGACATGATCAAAGTCATTTCAGCTAATACATGGTCAAGATGGGTCTAGATCCTTTGTGTCCCCGTTTGATATGTTTTAAAACACTCTGAAAAAAATTCCAAATATTTCTGAAGAGAACTGGTAGTAGAATCTTGTATGCAAAATACTCTAAGTAGTATACCACCACGTATACTTGCATTCACATTTTGGATATTGTCAAGGCTTTTTATTGATCATCATTAGAGATAAATGTCAAAGGTCTAAATGCAGAAAACTGTTAAGAAAATCACTGCCTTTAAAAATTCTCTCATTTTTCTGTTCAAAGAGACACAATTGGAATATCTGATTTAGCAAGGCAAAGAATTGTTTGGGATGGGTAATTGCCAGCTTGACATTTGTTATTATGGCTTTGTCATTTTTACCCCATAGTTTATGAAATCTACTATTGTATATTGCCTGAAGGCTTTAAAAAATCAATGGTTGCATTTTAAAGCATGTAGAATAAAATAAATGTCACAATTCACGTTGTATAATTTTAAGACTTTGGGGAAGCTGAGCATATCAAGGTCAGGCTATTCCTTGGGTATTAAGAATCCTAGAAAATATTTCTTCCAGCTCATTGTCCTTTCTGTATATTTTATGGTATCAATCTTACTACTTAAATGTATAAATGAGAATATATTAAGTGAATATATACAGATGGAAGATTTTTAAATTTTAATGCTACCGAAATAGTATTACCAGCATTTAAGAGTCTTGACTTATGAAAGGTTCCTGGACATCTGTTGGTCTTTCTGACAACATGAATGTAGAAAAAATAAGTAAGAATGGGGAGGAGCTGTGTTCGCATGAATTAAAAGAGTTTGCAGGTGCTCCAAATACTTAGGAAAACTCAATCATGAAACTAGGCCTGTTCCCCAATACCTTTATAATATAAGCTTTTAAGTACTTCTGTAGGTAAAATAAAATTTATTTATGAATTTTTCTAGAATTTGCCTTATTAAATAAAATTTTTCTAACAAGTTTAAGGTAGAAATCAGAATATTATCCTTTAATATTTGTATAAGTAACTAGATTTTTAACCACCCTAAAAATACAGATTTCTTGAGCCTGGAATCTGCAAGTATTGTCTGTGTCAATCCTATAAAATGCTTAGCCCAGTTGGGCATATATAGGATCCTAGTGGCACAGAGTGAAGTGAGATGAACAAGCTTGAGTTTCGAGGGTTATGGTGAGTGTGCTCCTATGTGCGATGAGCCAGTTATTTTCACTACTGGTACTTTCAGAGCTGTGAAGAATTTAGCATTTACTTGTTCACCCAAAAAGTTGCTTTGTATCTCCTGCTATTTGTCTAAGGACAACATAAAAATGAAAGTATCATTGGTGTATTCGTCTAGGTGAATTTTTTTTCCATTACTTGCTGGGATTCAAAATGCCATGAGATTTGAGAACTGCCTAAATATATTTGTACTATATGTGAACATGAACTCAGGTGACTTAACTTCCCAGTGGCTTTGGTGATTAAAGCCTCTTTTTTTAATCTGTTGGACAGCAACCTCCTAGAACGGTGTGTTTGAACCTCCTCTCCTCATTCGCTGCTTTTTTAATACAGAGAGACCTGCGGTCTCTTCCTCATCTCAGTGTGGCTCCTCCCATTGTAACTTTATGAGATATAATCTCAACATACCATATTTGTAAATAAAATTAGCAATGTGGTAAGACTTAATTATAAAAAATAGTATGTCTTCGAGGTGGGAGAAATCTTTGTTCTCTTGGTTGCTTATGGCTTATATTGTATTCCCTGCCATATAAGTAGCCTTGTTTTAATGTTCTTTGTCTGAAATGTCTTTGTTTCCGTTATCCTGTCTTTTTATTGTTGTTTTTAAAGATAACCTCTCCTCTCTTATTATGATAATTTTTCAGCCTAATTCATCAGGAATTATGAAATGCCTCTTATACATGGGATACTATAGAAAAGATCCCAAAATGTCCATGATGTCACCTCTACCTCTAAGGTGATTAGTAATTTAAAGACTTTTCTGTCTTCTACTAGTTTAGATCATGGATACTGGTACATTTTTTAGGTCAAAGGAGGAGGTCAGGATTCCCTACTGGAATATTTTCTCTGAATTTTCATCTTCTTTGCTTCTCTCAGTGAAGGGCAAGGAGGGAGGTAAACAAGTTCTGGAAGGGCTTCGCCTCTCCCATTCACAAATTTTTTGCCAAATGCTATTACGTATTCTCTTAAAGTAACATCACGACAGGGATCTGTTAGATCTACTCTTCTATTGTCCCCTGATTTCCAGAGTAGGTCTGGAAATGACCAATAGGACTTGACCTAGAAACCTCTAAGAAGCAGACCGATTTTATCTAAAATGTTGAATCATAAAGTGCATCCAGAATTATTGAAATGGAAGTAGCTAAAATCTATTAAATATTCAGGTATTAACTAAGACCTATATCTGTATTAAAATTTAATCCACCCAAAAAAGAAACAAATTTTTTAGTTTGGTATGTTGATTTTATGTCATGAAAAAGATCATCTGATCTACCTATCTGTTTATCTAGTCATGCACTGAAATCTGGTAAGTGCAGAGCCAAAGATTAAACTCAGTTCAGGATCACTCTTGTACCACTAAAGACCCTCTTTTAATCGTGCTCTCTTCTGAGTGGCCGCCAAACATAGGAATTTGGATATGGAAGTACAAAAGTAGGTCACTTGACTTTAGGAGATTAACAAGGCATTTGGCAATTTTAAGTTGTTTAGGTTAGAGAAACTAGAAGGAAGTGGGAATGATGTTGAGGTGTTTGGAATGAATAAAGGCAAAGGGATATAGTCCACAAACAACTTTACAATGATCTCGAATGTGTGAAAGAACCCCCTTCTGTACCCAAAATATTATTAATTTTATGAATTTATGTTAAGGCATTAATACTTGTTAAAATGTGAAATGATCACTTGGGGGAAGATTTCGTTTAATACTGAAATACTCAATGAAACACCAATTTCTAGAACTACAGAAGTTAGAAATTTAAAATTAGGATTTTTGAATCCCAGATCGATCAGTCATGAAGCTGCTCCCCTTTTTCCACTCTGCTGTTCCTAGTTGAGTCTCCCTGGCATATCCTGATGACTTGGTCCCTGTGGCTGAGGGTAATTCATGGGAAAAGCTTGTATCTAAGAACAGGTAGCCATACTCCTCAAAGCTGTTGAATAAGTGAGTGACCCCACTGAGGGCAGGGGATGGTATCATTCCCTTGAGTCATCATATGACAGGCTACCACGGGATGGGCCGTCCTCACATCGCAGATATTTCAACTCAACTACTGGGAAAAGTTTATGCCTTCTCAGAGAATGTGGCATTGCAGAGGAGAGAGATGCTTGGAAATGGGCCTTGGGTGTCTTTCCACCAGCCATGGAGAAAACATGCTTAGGAACAGAAAAATCATTCCACCAGTGCTAGTAATATAGGCTGCAGAACCCAAATATTTATTTAAAATATCTGTTTTGAAAAATTCCTCTCTTGTTTGCTTGCTCTACCATCTGGTTTCACACTTCTAGGATGATATTAGCATAATTAAATTGTCACTTTTCGGTGTCACCTTCCTTTGTTCTGGCACTTACTAGAACTAGTAGATACATTTTGGAGCAGTGTCTTCTTGATAAAGTAGCTATAAAATTAAACAATTAACATTCCTTATTAATCATACTTGAAATAAAAGGTAGGCCCTTGAATAATCCTTAATGCCTTTTCAAATGGGAAAGTAGAAAAAAATCCTAAAGATCAAGCTGATTGTTATTACCGTGATGTTGCACTGTTTTTTTTTTCTTTTTTCCCAAAACATGGAAAAATTAAGTGACTGTAAATTTCATCAACAAAGAATAAGCTGATGAAGATCAAGGTGACGCCTTCAAGTGCTCATCAAATTCCAGGCTTAGGGCCAGCCGCCTAGTGAAGTACTTGTAAGGTGTTTATTCCTGCCAGTAATCATGCTTCTTAATCCTATTTTGCACAGCATCTTGGGGAAATTATGATTTGAATTACATATCATTTTAATGTGGTGATGGTGTTCTCTCTCTCTCTCTCTCTCTTTCTCTCTCTGTCTGTCTGTCTGTCTGTCTGTCTCTTATGTACTGCAGATTTAACCCATGGCTCTTACACTGAGCTGTATCCCCACCATTTTTTATTTCTTATTTTGAGATGGGTCTTACTAAGCCATCAAGCTGTGTAGGCTAGGGTTGAATTTGTGATCCTCTTGCCTCAACTTCCTGTAGTGCTAGAATTCCTGGCCCAGCTAAAGCTCTTTTCTAAAGACTCACTAGCTGCACCAAGAATACCACCTTCTTGATTATACTATCCATGGTCAAAGCAGAGGAATATTCATGATTTTCATCTTGACTACTTGATTTGGCTAGCTAGATTTTGAACCAGAATCATGGCCATGGTTTATCATAGAAGGGCCAGATAAGATAGATGCTTGCTACATTTAGTTTTTGCAGGTGTTGACTTTGTTGTCTTAAAACATCACTGGAATCCTGTCAAATATAACTTTGTAATGAAAGTAATGCCTTTGGGGTGAGAGCTCTCTCACTGGGAAATGCTATTGTATGTTTAATTATAAAACCTGAAATCTCTCTAACTTTATTATGTAGTTTTGCTGCAATATCATCTTGACTCCACTTACTCCTGTGACTTTAGTATTTCTACTTTATTTCCTGATTTTTTCTATTAAATTACGTCACATC
The DNA here is from genome assembly GCA_004027205.1 of Ctenodactylus gundi. NCBI lineage: Eukaryota > Metazoa > Chordata > Mammalia > Rodentia > Ctenodactylidae > Ctenodactylus > Ctenodactylus gundi. The sequence continues at coordinate 573,571 of PVKB01000297.1, read as the reverse complement.
TTCTTTTGTCACGATTGCTCTGTACTGATCCTGCCTCAGTCCAGCAGTGATGTGCTATGGTAGTCTGTGTCTCTGTGCTGATGACTTCAACTTTCAGAAGTCCTCTGAGTTGTTTCCACAAAAGGCAGCATGACTCTTGCAGAGGCATCTGGCTCTTCACTTTCTCTCCTGCCTCCCTGCCTCTTACTCTGCCTTATTCCCTGATTTCTGGCACGGATTTTTAATATCTGCTCTTTCTTCCTTATGGTAGCCCTGAAATCATCCATCTCTGCTTACCTTAAATAGAGGCCTTACTCAGGCTTCTGATTTGGGTATATTCCATTCTCAGCATACACAGAGTGGGAGCTAAAAACTTTTAAAATTAGGGGGGAAAAAAAGCTTTGGTAGAATCCTGGCACTAACACTGATTAGGTCTGTAAGTTAGAGAAAGCCATGGAAAATTTCAGAGGCTCCATTTTCTTGTCTATAAACTGCCAGATATAATACTTATTCTTTTGCAATCATCAACCTTTAGGGAGATTGGCGAGGAGGGAGAGGGAGAGAGAAAGAGAGAGAGAGAGAGAGAGAGAGAGAGAGAGAGAGAGAGAGAGAGAGAGAGATTGACCTTGCTTTGGGATGTAGAGTGAAGTAGAAACTTGCGGTAGGCTTTGTCCTAAAGAAGCAGGTGCACACTTCCTAGAGATTGTGAAAATCACAGATGTGGGAGCGCTTGTTTTGTTGTATCTCTAGCACTTTAATAAATGCTTTGCTCATAGTAAGCACTCACCGAAAGGTTGATGAATGAATGAATGAATGAATATCCAAGAAATATATTTGACACAGCAATTTCAAAACAGTTGGAGTTGGAGGTCCTGATTGATTTCTCACTTAAACTGTAGACTTCAATCTCTAAACACTTCCTTAATATCTCCCTGGACACCTCAGCGTGTACATGCCTACAAACATGTTTTTTTTTTTTTTCCTCACCCTGTACTTTCTAATGTGGATAATAGTGTCGTCCATTGGCTGGATACCATCCTACCCTTCCTTTTGTCCTGGTCTCCTGCATCTAGTTAAGTCCTAATTAGCTCTATAATTTGCCCTCTCCCTTCTGTTTCCATGACTCTATTGAGTCCAGGCCCACTCCTACTCCTGCGTGTTGTCCCCTAACGTTATAGCTTCCCTTTTTTTTTCAGCTTTGTCTTAAAGCATTTCCTGAATTTTCTATGAGTGAGATTTGTAAAATTCAAAATTATCCCCCTTGTAGAAATCAAATAACCGAAGCTCCCATAAATTGGCATACCGTTGTTATCCAGGGACTGAGTTCAGAGATTGGGCAGAATGTCAGATTTAAGCTTCCTGTTTCAAACACCTGTCCATTTTGCATTTGATCAAAAGGCTTCCCCATAAGGAAAGAACACGCTGGGAATCCAGCTACTTTTTCTTAACTGACTGAATTTTAACAGAATTTCAACACTCCGTTTCATTGTATTAGATGGAGAAAGTGAAACAGTACTCAAGTCTAAACCACAGTCGCACATCAGCAGGGCCTGTGTGAGTTCTCAAATCTGAATCATGATATTGCTTCCTTCCTCATGACCCTTTCTGCTTTTCTGAATTTACAAATGTGCATGTCAGAGAAAAAAAAAATTCTTCTCTCTAAAGATCCAGGGATAAGAGTGAAAATAAGAATCCAGATAATAAAGTACAGCTACAAAAGGGAGCCCACTTAGTTTGGAAAAAACCATTACTGTATCAGAATGATGAATCTGCAAGTGACTTGCGTGAACATATTTTACATGCCCGCCAGCATGTTTTTTTGTGGTTCCCTGAAGCAGATATTGCTCTTTTATTACTCGTTAGCCACTTAAAATCCAGCCCAATTTTAACGGTGCTAAAAGATCAAGAAAATTTATTTTAAAGAAAAAGGCTACATTCTTCTAAACCAGAGTCATAATATTAATACTTAAAATGCATGGCAACATGCTGGGAAAATGGGATAGTTATTTAGATATATTATAAAATGTAGCCCACCACTTTGATGTGATTCACTACTATTTCACCAAACCAATTTAACAGTATCCTGTAGAGAGGGAATAGTGCAATTAAAATTAGTAACAGAGATTTCACATGCATAGATCTAAATCAGGGTAGGTGGATAATGAATTAAGTAATTTTGCTTCCTTGTGAAGTCAAACCCATAATAGATGCATCTAGAATAGAATTGATATTTAAAGGACCTGTCTACACAAGCAAGTGTTTTGACTCAATTTACATTATTCCCAATAGTTTTCTTCCGTCTTTGTTTTTTATGTTTGGCTTTGATGATGGAATTTAAGTAGGTGGTCATAATAAATTAGCATAATTTGACTATTTGATCAACCAGCTTTGTTTTAGTAAAGGCCACATCCTTTTAAAACATAATTTTTACATATCTAATTTTTAAGAAATCAAAGCCACAAAACTACATGTGAATCTTTAAGGATTAGTTATTCAGTAATTTCTCAGTGTCATAGGGTATAGTAGTTATTCTTGTATTTCAAGTACTTAGTTTTATATGAAAAACACAACCGTGCCTACACCTCATGGATTATGGATTAATTATTAGTGGATATGAATTAACCCTTATGGATTAGTTTGTATTGATACCTGAGTTGTGAAGTTATATGTAACACAGCTTGCAGCACTCAGGCATGGAGTACCAAGAAACTATATTATCATTAGATATAATGGTAGTTTATGTTCTGCATTTCTACATTGAAAATGTGATTACTTTTCCCTGAGGATATTGATTTTAAAAATGAAATGTTATTTCTAATGGGGCATGGTTGCACATACTTGTAATCCCAGCACCTTGGGAGGTTGAGGCAGGAGGATTGTAAGTTAGAGCTCAGTTGTAACTACTCAGTGATTTAGCAAGACCTTGCCTCAAAATAAATTTTTTAAAAGGCTGAGATATAGCTCAGTTCTAAGGCCCTGGGTTTCAGGACTAGCACCACATACACACAAAAAGAAAGAACATACCATTTCTCTGACTTGCAGAAAGTGTTAAATGTACTCACAAAGGGATACTAGAATTAGTAAGAGAGGGAGTGAAAGAATCAGAAGTAATTAATTTTTCTTCCTTGAATATGGCTATCTGCAAGAATTCGGTCCTCTCTCAGATTGGACTTGAACTGGTGACCTTCTGCCAGCCCAGCAGAAAATGTAATATTAATTATTTTTCTGGTCCCATGATACTGCCTCTATGAGCAGCGATATTTATTCTGACTACTGCTGCCTTAATTTCAAGGAAACAATAGTATTTACTGAACAAGACATGGACTTTGAAAAACAAAAACAACTCATTGATTTTAGGATGAATCTCAACTTCATCCCTTCTGAACTCTAAGATGCTAAGTTATTTTCCTTTTTTCTCCAGCTAATATGGTTCTTTGACCTGTAAGATGAAAAGATGAATATAACAATAGTGACAATAGTGATATATATATATATATATATATATATATATATATATATATATACACACACACACACACACACACACACACACATATATATATATATATATATATATATATATATATATATACACTATTATGGTGAAGATCAGAGCTAATGAACATAGCACACTTGACACAGAGAAGGCACTTTATAGAATATTGTAAGTAGAAATTATTTTACCTTAAGAGAAATGACACTATAGCAGCTGAATGTCTAAATCATACACATTTCTCAGAGAAAAATTATTTTTTTTCCTCTTAGAGTTTCGGCTTTCTGAGAGAATGATTGGGAGAATGTAAGATGTCGTCATTTGTTCATTCATGCATCAAAATCCTATGGAGTAACCATTGTGTGTCAGTTATTTGGAATGCAGAAGCCAATCTTACAAAGCCATGCCTCCATTAGAGCTTATGTTTTAATAAATAAAGAAACAGACAGATGTATATTTAATGTCACAATAAATGCTATGAAAAAAAATCAAGGGAGAGGGGAAAGATTTGTAAGCTTTCCAGTATGTATATATATATATGTGCAGGAAATACTCAAGTTCAACATAAATATTATGTACCACACTACACACAGACGCATGCACCCACATATATATTTATGTATGTGTGTATCAGTAAAATGGGAGGAAAAGGCAAATCAAGCAGTATATGGTGTCTGAGAGAGTAGGGGGCGAGGTTTTAAGTAGCATTTCAAGAATTTTTCATTATTGTCGTTGCAAAGAAAATCCAGAAACACAAAATGGCAGCAATAAAAAAAAAATCTATTGCTATTTTTTAAAGTAACTTGATTCACAATGGTTGTATTCAAAAGTGGAGGTGGCATCAACACATGGAAGATATATGGATGCTGGAAATCAGGAAGTCTCTGTGGCCCCAGCTGGATTACCTGGCTACCACATGCAGATCGCATTCTCTGAGTCTCAGTAGTTTGTCCCCATTACCAGGTGTTCATTGAATGCCCGTTATGTGTCATGTATTGGGAATAGGCAAATGAACACAAGAAAACTCTACTTTTTGGGAACTTTTTACTGTCTTATCACTTTTTTTGTCACAGGGACACATTTGCCAACATCCACAACTTAAGGGAGGAAAGATTTCTTTTAGCTCACAGTTTCAGAAGGGCTCAGTCCATTCATGGTGCCTGGCAATGTCAGGAAGGGTCTGGCTGAGAACAGCTTCTCAGGGCATCACAAGAGGAAGAGTCAGGGTTCTGTAGAAGAAGCAGAGCAAGAGTTTATGTCCTTTGCAACCACATGTCTGTAATCCACCCTCTTCCTGTAATCTTCTACTGACCAGGCTCCACCTCCTAATATCGTATGAAATCCATAATATCCAAATACCTGTGCCTTTGGGAATGCTGCAGATCCAAGCCATGACACTTTGTTTCAGAGAAGAAAATCAAGAAATACAAACATGTGATGTGAAATTATATAGAAACGTAAAAAATAAAACAAAGGAGGGTAAAAGAATAGAAAGTAGCAGGAGTACTATTTTCAGTGGGGCACTACGTATTCTGTGTCTCTGTGAGAAGCAACCCAAGAGTCTCAGTGAAGAGAGGGAGCAAATCCTAGTCATACAGATCCCTGGACCAGGGTGACAAGCAGAATTCCTACGGGAGTGGGCTTGGTGAGATCCAGGAAGCATGGGGGTGCTGGAGGAGAATAAGACAGAACCAGGTGTGGGAGAAGAAGTTACAATCATAACTAAGGACCGGGCATAAGCTTTGAGTTGTCAAGAGAAAACAGAGAGCACTGGAGAGTTTAGGATGGAAACAAACATGATCTCAATGATAAAAACAGTTTCTCTCATTGCTAAGGAGAACATATACTCAGGAAGAGCCAAAGTGGAAGCACAGGGACTAGCTCCTAGCTCAAAGGACTATTTGCTGCAAGGACGCAGGTGAGAAACGAGAGTGGTCTACCACTTCGGGATGATGGAGAAAGTGGGAAGTAATCAAATTCAGGATCCGTTTTACAGTTAAACCCAACATAATCTGTTGATGGATTGGACATGATTTTGAGAGGAAAGGACCACTCAATGCTTATTTTGAAGCCTTTGCCTGAGCTTCTGGGTAAATGCTGGTAATTTACTAAAAATAAAAATAAAACAGAAATAGGTTGGAAGACAGTCCCTGGAGAGCACAGAGCTTTGGAGTTGAGGGTATTCAGTTATATTTGCTACAGGTTAACTTTAAGGCGTCATCATGCCAAGACAGTGGGATGTGAACTCGTAGTTAAATAGGAAGCAAGAGTCAACAGTGTACTTTCAACAATGGACAGTGTGTTTGATACTTACAGCCAGAGGACTGAATAACATCACATAGTTATGTGTAGCTAGAGAAGAGAGAGTTTTGAGAAAAGAGTTCTAGAACCTTCTAACATTGACCGATCTGAACAAGGTGTGGACCTTGAGAAGACCCAGCTAGTGTTTTGATAGGAAACGGGAACCTTTTAGAGTTCTGAAATTCAAGCAGAAACGTGTGTCATAAGAAAGATATAGAAAATTTATGAGAGATACATGAAAATCATATATGAGGAATACTAAGAATATTTCTAGCTCACCTTCATTTTATAATCTAGTAAGAGTAAATGTACTCCTTCTAATAAGTTTAAGATTGAGCATATCTCAAAAATGTAAGTGACAAGAAAGTATAAACAGTTTTTAAGTTAAAATTCAGTAATTCTCAACTGTATCACAAAACATTTTGAAGTAAATGCTTTTATCTTTAAAACAGTAAGAAGATCTGTGTAAAACTTTAGTGCACGTATATATACGATTTTCACAAGTAGGAAGGACATGAAGATTTGTTCTTGAAGAACATCATAACAATAGACATGAAAAGAATCACAAACATAACAGTTAAGTTAGACCAAACCCATGAAATAAGTAGGCTTAATATTTCTATGTTTACAAAGCTCATTGATAAGTAAAAGCACCAGTGTGTTTCAAGCTTCCCTGTTAAAATCATTTGGAGAGTTGAATGAATAAATACGTATTTCTGGACTCTTCTTTCAGGGTGACTAATTCAGCATGGCTGGTTTTGGCCCTCGAATTTACATCTCCTACAGGTTCCAAGGATATCTGATGCTGGTGGTCCCATGGTCCATAAATTTCAGGAGGGCGTGTATAAACTGTAACTTTTAGGATAGGTTTTGTCTTTGTCTTGTGTTTATTAAAAGCGATAATGATGACTCATGTTGTCTACTTAATAGTGTTCCAGATACCAAGCTATTATTCTGAAATCTTCTTATAATTTAATTCTAGAAATAACCTGATCAGATAGATGTTATTTTATATAGCTGAACACTGAGGTTGAAGGACATTAACTGACTTGCCTAGAGTAATCAGCTAATAGCTAATCAGCCAGCAATGCAGTTTATCCCAGCGAGAGCAATACAGCAGAGACTTGCTTCTCACCATGTGGCCTGTGGCATTACTTCATCATGGATCTGCTGATTCTACAGTGCAACAAGATCTTGAGATGATTCACACCATTTTCTTACACTGAAGTTTAAGAAGCATGGGCAATGGAGAGCTTTTTAGCTGATTCTGAGTAGATAGGCAATCAAAAAAAAAAAACACATTGGGCACAGGAATATTCAGAAAAAGCAGTATTTGAGATATTTCATTCTATAATATCAGAATACAAAATATTCTGCCTTAGAAATGAAATATGAGAGATGTTTAAAGTACTAAGTTGAGTAATATTAAATTGACTCTCTTCAACCTGCTAAAATAATGGTGTAATGATTGGAGGGGCCTAAACCGAAATGGCTGTCAGACCCAAAAGTAGATTGCAAATGAGGATACCAGTTGATATGTTTATTGACAGTGAGTTTAGAAATGAGTATGGGCATTTCAATGTTGTGTCGACAAGCATGGTGTATGTTGAGTGGATGAGACCTGCTACCTTGCAATTCTTGGATACTTCCTTAGAGTTTCAGCATACTGATGGCTTATTATTGAATAACTGCATTCATGGTGAGTACTCCTTACCCTCAGAAGATATAATTATACATTCTGGGGTCAGTGCATGGGTTTCTTTATTCCAGTGTAATTTTAACAAAACACTTTTATTCTCAAAGCTATCTCACTTTGGGTGATCAATTTTTTTGTCAGCTCTCCTTATAAGAAACTTTGGAATGAGTGATGTTTACAAAACCAGATGTATGAAATTAACGTTTGAGAGATTAATTATAGGTGTTATAAAGTGAAAGAAAGGTTGTTGACCATAGTTAGCCATTGGATCACCTGGATTTTGACTCTGGTTTTTGTCACTGGGACTTGGGAAAAGCTAATTATATTCTCTTGGTCTCTATTTTTTTTTTGTCTGTGAGAGAAAGTAAACTTAAGTGTACTTCACTGACCCTGATGGCATATTGTATAGGTCATATAATATAATATAGGTGGAAGCATTTTGAAAACAGTGATAGACTTCACGTGCGATACCTCAGGGACAAATACCATGTTGTGAAGGAATTAAAAACAGGAAAAAAGGGCAGCTTTTGAGGAAATACAGTTGGATATATGAAGCCTTCAAGTTAAACTATGAAATATATCTTTTGTCACTGCTCCTTTATATGGTAGCTTAAAAGAGATAACCACTTACTTTTCGTGCTGGCAGAATCTCTGCCCATATATCAATAGCTCGTGATAAGTGTGTCTCTCACTTAGCAGTTAAAATCAAAGGGCAATTAGAAGACGTGAAAGTAAGCTACCAAAACTTAATGAAGAAGAACTATTATTCCTTATGTGTACCAAATTCTTTTTAAAACAAGCTACTGGCTTTTGCCTGTAAACGAGGTTTGTACCTCTGATATGAAGAGTACCTCTGATGTTTTACTGTCCTTTAGATAATTAAACGGGATGCAATTCCTGTCTGAAAGTTTTTTGAGGACCATTTTCTCCGTAAACTGATGTACAGGCTTCTTTAAGGAAGGAGAAAACAAGGCAAAGACTTTTATTTGGCACTTTGTCGTGAAACCAAGGGATTTTAGATTTTTATTTTAATATTTTTGCTGGTATTAGGAAATGTGTAAGATCTCATTCAAGACTTGAGTAATAGATCCTTTGGAAATAGGTATTTTTAAACATAACCCTTCTACATAAATGGTAAACTCATGCTTCCAAATTTTCTTCTCCCTATTTGCCACAATTTTCTTTATTTCTTTGTTAACTAGAATGAGTAAAATCATATCATGATAATCTGATTAACTTAAGTATATTTAAAAAGTTCTCCATCTTGAATATCACAAGATTTATCAATTAATGTGTTTTGACCGTGGGTAGCTTAATTTTTCTTTTGACAGTTAAGGGTTGTGTGAGTGGCCAAAGTTAATTGTCTCGATTTATGATTGAATTGTGTTAATTGAACTTGTTGCTCATTCAGTATTTTATTTTCTCATGTAGACCACCTAATCATTTCTCCTCTACTGAAAGATGAGGCTACAAGCCTGTTAAATATCCCATATTATTCAAATAAGACGGGCTAAGACATACATGACCTGTCCGTATTTGTCACAAAAGAATAGCTGAAGACACTTGCCTTAGAGAAACAGTAAAGCTGAAACCAGTCCATTTGCTTGAATATATTAGAGTCCATAAAAAGCTTGCTCACAATTTAAAAAAATGACTCTCGCCTTATTTTCATCTCTTAGATTGTCATTGTTTGCTCAGTTATAAAGTGGCTTGTTGTCACCAAATATTTTAATAATTTGATTCCAGGCTTTTGAGCCTATGCCTTTGAGATGCTGGTGTAGTAATTAAACTGTCTTTTAGCTGAAATGCTTGCAAAGCGTCCAGTTCTGTGCCTGGCAGCTGGTGATGCATTATAGAGACATTGAGCTAATCGATTAAAACCGCAGAGGCATGGGAGTTGTCTGACAGCACTGTACTAGGATGAAATTAGTTGGAATTGCATGGTGAAATTAAGGGGAATACAGCTGATTGCAGTCCTTCTGGGAGATTCCTGGGTGAGAGGGACACAGTGCGTTGATCCCTGCGTAATTAGGACAGCCATGTTTTAACAGTATTTCTAAAGTATTAAAATGGACTGGAGAAATCAGCAGGGCTGCTTACAGTGAACTTGGCATCCATCCACTGTGACTGAAATAACATGAAATTTTTCGGCTGCTAGAGAATGTGAAATTGGACTAATTGTCTTTTAACTACTCTGCTAGCCTGGAGCAGAGCTAAACAGAGAAGAGCTGGTGGGCCTGAAGCAGGGAATGGAAAACTGGGATTTGTGACTATTATTTCAGCCCATCGGAATGGAAACACTTTCACATAGTCAGACATCCCTGACTTCTACCATCTCATTATGAAGATTCCTTCTGAAATATTTAAAAATCCATCCATTTTGAAGTGGGTGCTTTGATTCAGACTATAGAAGTCGAACCTTGTTCACCCAACTTACAGTTACTATCCCTCCTTTAGAATGGGGCAAGGGTTTAGAACCTTATAAAACACTCAGCAGCTGTCAACAAGTGATTCTGTTCCAACGTCTAACCTATGAGGGACACAAGTGCAGAAAAGGGATATTATTCCTGATTTCAGATGTTGAGCAATGGCTCGTTCCAAAATGGCTGAGTGTTGTGATGTTCCAGTATCTATGCTGTATGTTCAGTTTGACAGGGAGCCAGAGAAGTGAAGTGTCATGCATACGGTCACAGAGCAAGTTCTATGAGGGCCCATTCTGTTGTTCATTTCATTATACTGAATTTCTGTTGCTACCAGCAGGTAGTAGTAAGATCCATAACTGAAAGTAGAATTTCTGGGATGCTGGTATTATTAATGGTCTCAGAGTACTTGGGTCATTCCTTTTAAAAACATGACTGAAGTCCTTCAGACTTACTAAAGTGCTCTTTGTCGTTGTCAGGTTATGTTTCTAGAAGGGAAAGCACCCACAAGAACACAAGCAAAATTTCAAGAATTCACAAAGGAAGTGTAAGAATCATCTGAGAATTTTACCATCACAAAGATATATTTAATTTTCGCTATCCTTCTAAAGATGTGTCTTCACAATCTATTGAAAGACCCCATAGCATACCATCACTTTAGCCTACTACCAAATTTTTGAGGTTTTATTGCATTGTGGTATCGGACTTAGTATTCAGGTTAGTCAGACAAAAGAGAAAAACACCAACAAAAAACAAGAAAAAAGCCATTATTCATTTTTCTTACAGAAGGAAAGTTGTGGTTGCATGTATCAGATTCCCTATCATTTGGAACTCATGGAAAGGTATGTTTATGGTCTTGTAAGGGAATGTTATTTTGCTCCACAGTAACTCCTGAAAATAGTGGGAAGATTGGAGTTTTGGTCTCCCTTCAATGTGTTCAAAAGACTTCTTTGCTGTTTTATTTCTCTCTTACTTTCCTCTGAATTCTCTTTTTCAACTTTTCTAAACGTGTTGCTCATATGTGTGTGTGCGTGTGCGTGCGCGCGCAGTTATGTATAACATATAAGTATATATAACACACTCCTATATATGTTTACATACATATATATGTTTTATGTGTTACTTGTTGCTCATATATTAGATCATAATATATTTTTAAGCTTTTTTACATCTTTCTCAGGGTGAAGTATGGTATTAAAATACACAAATTCTCATTCCTGTTGTCCTCATCCCAAAGCACAGCCAACAAGTATTAGAAGGAAGAGAGAAAGCTACTTAGGCCATTACTGATACCTCACTTGTCCGTAGGTTTAGATATGTTTTTATTCATATTTTAAATGAGACCTGTAGGTTCTTCATAGAAGCAATGCTCAAATTTAAGAGGTTATTAATTTTAGATTTTCTAGACTCCATAGTTTAAAAAATCATAGAAAGGCAATCCCAGAAATACACGAACCATATAAAGTGTGCTGTTATGAGTAGCAAACTAAATGAGGGTCAAATATCACTATGTACTAGGGATAGTTAGCTTCTGTGTATGATCCTTGGATCTGGAGCTCCAAAACTGACATTATAAATAATGTTGATTACAAAAAGGTCAAATCATTTGTAGATTGTTTTTATTAGCTTGAAATATTTTGTCCAAAGTATTCTCATAAAGAAGAAAGCTATTTTTAAGGATAAATCTCAAATGTACTATTTTCATTCTTCTGTCATAGGTCTACACATATTTTGTCTACATATCATGCGGTTTTTAAAATTTTTTCCCCATTTTATTGATATGTACAAGTGCATATCATGTGTTTTTGTCAACATCTGTCTGTGATGTTCACGGGTTTTCTGATTTTACAGATGGAGAATCCAAGGTCCTGGAAGGGGAAGTAACCTGCCCACAGTCAGGAAGTTCATATCGGGCAGATCTGATTGCAAAACCTGTGCTGTAACTGTTATGCCAGTGCACACTTTGGAAGTGTCCAAGGAGATGGAAAATATATGACTTCCTAAGTGGCTTTCATGTGCATTTCTTCTCCAAGATTAATTAAAGGGCTTGAGGAGCACTCATGTTTCGATTTCTAGTATAGTCATATGGAAAATTAAACATTAAAAAACACATCTATTTGACGCTCAGAGCAACTGAAGATTCTGAATATCAGAAGTTAAACTCAAATAATATGAGGAATAAAAATAAATGAATAAGGAGTTAGGAATCCTCTAGTCACATGGTTAGGTCCTGCATGATTCTCTACTTATTTCCATAGGGATGAGAGAATGATCTCTCCAGTTACCCATCAAATAGGAAAAAATGTGACTAATATTTGGTTTAAGAGTTAAGAAATAATTTATTATGCATTTAAGATGACAGTGTAGTCTGTGGCACACCCTCTAGTTACCAAGTGAAGTGTTTTCTCATACTGCTCCATCTTCACCACACAAACTCAGTTCTATTTTTTAAAATTTCATTATGGTAAAAATTTCACATGACATAAAATTTAACATTTTTTTGTACATACACAAATTCCAAATTCTGTAACATATTAGAACCATGGGGTTTGGGAAATTAATGAACATCCATGTCCACCTTTTTTCAGAGGTTCACCCCTTTCCTATCTGACCATTGCCTCTCTTTCTACCCTGCCATTCATGTTGTGGCCTTTTTGTGTTATGATTTTTGTGGATTTCATAAGAGGGACACCATCTATAGTCAGTCTTTCACACTTGGTCCATTTTACTGAGAATTATTGGCTTTAACAGACCGCACTTTCATTCAGACACTTCGCATCTGGTTTCTTATGGCTGCCTATTACTCTGTTGTTTACAGGTAGCACATCTTGTTTAACCATTCCTGTATGTACGGGCAGATAGGTTGTTTCCAAGATTTGGCTGTTATGAATTATGCTGCTATAAAAGTAGATATGCATGTGTCTTTTTGTTGACTTTGTTTCTTTTGAGAACATGTCCAGTAGGGCAGTAGCTGGATCAAATAGAACTTTCATTCTCAAATTTCTAAGGAACCTCCAGACTCCTTTCCATGATGGTTGTACCAGGTTGCATTCCCACCAGCGGTGAAGTAGAGTTCCTTTTTTTCTGCACCCTCAACAATTGCTGTTTTTTGAGTTCTTGATGTGGGAAATTCTGTCTGGAGTGAGATAAAACCTCAGATCTGTTTTTATTTACGTTTCTCTGATGGCCAGTGATGAAGAACACCTTTTCATGTGCTTGTTGACCATTTGTACATCTTCTGTGACTTTTTTTTTCATTTCGGCTGTCCACTTCTTGATGGGATTATTTATATTAGGGGGTTTTATGTGTTTCATTTCGTTGTATGTTCTAGATAGCAATCCTTTGTCTGAAGTGTTACTGGTGAATATCTTTTCCCACTCCATGGGTTTTCTCTTCAACTTGCTGATTGCTTCTTTTGCTATGCAAAAGCTTTTTTAATTTTGCGCAGTCCTGTTTGTTGATTCTTGCTGAGATTTCATGGTGATCTGTTCAGAAAATCCTTTCCTGTGCCTGAGTCTTCTAGGGTTTTTCCCTATTTTGTCTTCAAGTATGTTCAGTGTTTCTGTTTTGATGTCCAGTTCTTTAATCCATTTGGTCTGATTTCAGTGTGTAGAGACAGGTGTGGGTTTAGTTTCATTCTCCTGCATGTGCAAACTCAATTCTTAAATGACATTTGGAGCCAAAAATTAACAACAGTGAAGCCTAAAAATGCTGTTGCCTTTTATATGTTTTAAGGATATATTGTATATTTAAATATTTGTTAAGAGAGTAGATCTCATGTGAAGTGTGTTTACCATAAATGAAAATGTATGTTAATAATATAAAATAGGGTGCTGCCCCTTTGGAGGCCCGATCTCCCCTACAGCCTGTGACACCCTTTTCTCGCAGCCCCCAGCCTTTTGTTCTCTAGCTTAGACATAAGTCTTTGCAGAACAAGTACATTCATAACTTAGAGCTTTTTGGGCTGTTCTCCGTCTATCATCTCTGGCCTCTCTTGTTCAGAAACATAAATATCTTTCACATATGTATGACTCTGAGTACAATGAAAATCTTCAAGTATACTGTTCCTTCAACTTTTCCTTCTCCCTCCACTCGGGTTCCTGTGCCCTCCCGATTGGCTCATATTGCATCCTCTTATTCTTAAACTTGTCTTGGCACCTGCTCTCTGTTTTATTGGATAGCTTCATTAGTCTGTTTCTCCTCTGCAGGCTGATGAAGCACCTCAAGGCTGGGACTATAATTCTTTTCTTCTCTGTCATAGTTTTGGTGTCTGGCAATGCCTAATAATCACTGAGTCAGTTGTAAAGAGCAGGTAACTTGTAGATGGTTGTACCAGGGCTTTTTGTTGCCTCTGGACTCAAAGGATTTTTACACTTCATTCGCAGATGCTATGTAGATCAATATTTTACTAATGTATTTTCATAGAAGAATTATGTATAATTACATGTCATTCTTGATGGGGTTTCTTTGATCTTTCTTGAAAAGCATATACCTTTGTGTACACAGTGTTTTTTAATCATTTATTCTGTAAACTGTCTGCTACTAGACATAAATAAAATCATTATAGTTACTTTAAAAATTCTGTGAGGGAGCTAAACATATAATGGTCATATACTGGGATGGTGACCTCAAATGCTTTATTTTTGAGCATACATTTTAATGTCTTAAGTACTTGTCTTATTCAGTGGAGATAAATGTCTTCTTTTGGGGCCATGGAAAATGGCCGTGAGTGACTAACTCCACATCTCCTCTTCGCTCTCAGTGCTTTTCATGTTATTATGAGTGTTAATAGTAGGGATGTAAGAGCTTAAAAATTGAATTTTATTCCAGTTTTTCTATTTGGTGTTTACTAAGAAAGTTACTTTCTTATAACCTCCATTCTAGAGAGAGGATCGACCTGCTCTGACGATGAGGTTTCTGAAATCACCACTTTCCCACTGTGAAGAAGATAGAAAAAGAAACAAAGGGATATGTCTTTGATGCAGTGGAAACATGATATTCTCTATAGCAAAATAGCAGTAGTGATTTCTTTAAAATCAACTCCTAAGTGGGAGCTGAGTTACTTCCTGAGCAGAGAATGGTGGTTATCTCTGGAGTCATCCAGACGATTCATGGTTAGCAATGCTAGGGAAAAAAAAAATCTAATTTGCAGATAGGATATTTATCTTCAGATAACAAAAGCCTAGAAATGCAATTTGTAATTTTAAAAATAGCTGGTATATGGATATGGGTTAAAAGAAATGAACTTAGCCATTTTTTAGTTATTTGTAGGTTGAGAAAGGCTATGTGAAACGCCTGTAGATTAACCCTATCTCTTAGGCGCTCTGGGAAGCTTCCTTTGCTTTTCATTGTATGGGCGTATTCTTGCTTGCTCATTTGGTTGTTAAACATGAGGTTTTACAATGTAGATCGCACTAAGATTTTTTTTTTTTTAATGGAGCAATTTTGAGCAGCTGCAAACAGCTCTGGAATTCCCAGGGATTAATCAACAGACTTTTCTGTGATTACAAATCCCACAGCTAGAGGAGGTGAGGCATACCAGTCCTGGGAAGGTGGGTTTGTGAGCTAATGAGCAGAAAGGGAAAAGGACACTGCCAGAAGGGACACCTACAGCTGAACAGAGCAGTTGGCTGGCTACTCGTGGGTGCTTTCACCAGCCCGTTTCTTCTTTGGTTACTTACCTCATTCCCACTTTAAGTACTAAACTCTTTCCCTTCACAAAAATGCTTCTCCTGCTACTTGGTACAAGTCCAGGACTGTCTGTCCATCATGCTTCAAGCTAAGACTCATCAATATAGCCTTTAACTGTCTTCTTGCTATACTTTGGAGATATATTTGAAATTTAGAGCTACAAGGAATTTTGCTTTCTACATGAGAAAAAAGTTGAGGGAAAATAAGGATTAGTGCAGTGTTGAAAATTAATTCATGGTGATGGACAGACTGGAGTGTGGAATTTCTGAAATTTAGCATCTGTGTATTCCACAAAACTGGCATATTATGCTCTATTATTTTGTACTTGCCAATATATTTTTACTATTTTTCAAGTAATTTTGCTTATGCAGACTTTCTTCCCTCAAAGGAAACCAGAGTTTTATGAATAGGCCAGCCATCTCACTTAATAATAATATCTTATCATTTACTGATTACTTCCTGCAAGCAAGTGACTTTGCAATCATTTCTGGTTTATTCATTGCTAACTCACTCTGAAATGGATGCTGGCCTGGAAGACAACTCTGTTTAGACAGGTTGCATAAATGCACAATTTGGGACACAGGAATGCGGGAGAGGCAAGTCTGCTTGACCTGGGTGTCCCAGTCTATGAGCACTGTGTATTCCCTCATACGCTTTAGTCTTTGGACATTTTAATACATCCTCTGTGCCCCCTTAAATACTTGGGATCTAAGACCAGCTCTTTCTGGAGCATTCTTTTGCAAATGCTTTTACATTTAAGGATCTTTATAAAACTGTCATTCCTTCTCTTTGGAATGAGCAATCATGTTGTCCAAGACAGATCTAAGAGATAGTTATGTATGAATAAGTAATATGGAAATTCCACTTCTAGGAAAAGTTTGGCACAACAGGCAGTCATATGGGTAAATCTCAAACGTGATATTGAGCAAAAGAAAAAGAAAGCCTAGACACTGAAGAGTAATGCTGTATAATTTATCTTATATAAACACACACACAAACACACACACACACACAAACACACACACACACACACACACCAACAAAACTAAACTATTATGCTTGAAGTCAGGGGAGTGGTTACATTTGGTCACGGAGGCAAAAAGAGGAAGAGTTACACTATGGCTGGAAGGTGGTTATGTATGTATTCATTACATTAAATGCAGCAAGTTGCCCGTGTATGTATGAAATGTTCATTTTTATGTACAACTAAAGTAAACAAAAAAGCACGAAATATACCTTAGTAAACCCATAGTATAAGTTCTAAGTCATGATGGAACCAACCATGTTCAGCGTTCAACCATGAAATTGATGTCACCTACCATAGCACCTGCCTTATAAATGGTGGACAGTCACATTTGTATAGTGTACTCTTGATATAAAAGAATAATTTAATGAGATCAGGATATTCTTCATAAAGCATAAATATGTATCCCCGAGTTATTTAAGAAAAGAAATACTGGTGCTTAATAATTGACTTGGTTGAAGATACACTGGGTAATAAGCTAAGTGCTTTATGTAGATGATTGTAGCTCTTAGAGTCTCTGAGACACATTTTTATTACTACTGTCTTGATGATGATAAAGTAGGATATAAAAGAAGTTCAATTATTTGCTAAAGGTATGTGCTTAGTAAGTCTTACAGTCAGGATTGAGTATCGGAATTCTTCTGTCAGACCTCCTGTGTATGCTTTGTGCCTGTTTATGCACGTGTGCTTGGTATATCATATATTTATGTAAAATCTGTTAGCTCTTACATGCCAAACCATGGTGATTAAACCCTGCTCTTCCTCAAATTCTGCCTTTGCCAGTTCCCCATGTCTGTGCACCACTACATGACGTGTGTTATTCGCCTTTTCTAACTTGATAGTATTACTCATAAAATTCTGCCACTGCCAGATATCCCTCTCTACTGGATGTGTCCATGTCAGGTTTCGACTATGCAACAGATAGTGCCTTTCATAGAGCTGGATATCTTTTTATGGGTTGGCTTTGAACCTGTCTTTCTACAACCTTTCAGGAGCTACCTGCATGTTTCATGGGCATCATCTGAATCTGTTAGATGCCAGTACTTTGCACTATTGTCCTGAGTTTCTATGTAGTATTTATAGTTCAAGTTATGAATGTAAACTCCAACTCTGCAGAATAGGCCCTGGAAGTATAATCCTGCTCTCCATTGCAGGATTATATTTCATTTGTTTAGATCTGGAACTGAAGTAGCGAGGAGAAATCCAAATTATCTACTCCCAAGGAAAAAGAGCAAAGCGAATGAGAGATCAGTCTGGAGCATATTGAGTCTTTAAAAATGAATTCAGTATGTTTTTCTTCAGTGCAAGTGTAAAGTTTACAGTATTAACCGCAGATTTATTAAATTCAAAAATATGTGTAAGAAGATCACATATCCTGATGCTAACAGGCATTTGTGTGGGTGGTGAGCAAACCAGGACCCAGTGCCTCTCAGCAGTTACATTTCCTTTCTTCCAATTGGGTAATCAGCTGGTCATTAGTTCAGGAAGCAGCAGTAATAGCAAGAGCTTTCATGTTCCACAACTGAATGCTTTGCCACAGAGCTCAGGGACTTATTCTGTGGAAACTTGACATTTCCACTCTTGATGCCAAGGAGTAGAACTCAAAAGCCTCTTAATAATTCTCTTGTGATGGAGTCATTTTTAATCAAGTAGCATAGATTATAGATTTACAAAGAAAGATACAAAAATTAAGTAACATGGATTCTTGATTGGAAAGTACTGATTTGATGTAGTCCATTTTGGGCTGTGTTTATGGGTGGGATGAAAAGAGACACCTGTAAGTGTTGTCTAACTGCGTCTCTTAGTTGCTCTGGTTCTTGTAGTACAAATGGCTTTAATCTCTGTGGTGAATGGAGAACTAACTATCAGACTTACTCCAGTTTGAATTATCAGACCAGTTCAACCAACAGAGACACAGGAAAGGTAAAACCTCAGTGTCGATTTACTAGGGAAGCAATCTGGCTTCCAGTTCTAGGATTTAAAAATATATCATCTTCTGTGTAGATAATACGTGGGGATGCTGCACTGCTGTGCTAGGTGTTATGTAGTTGCAGTGGTAGTGCATAGAAGGGCAGATTGCTGGCCTTTTCTTTTGTATTTTTAAAGGCATCCTATACAGCTGTGTTTGCTATAGGAATGCCAGGGCAGAGGTGGTTTGGTTTCCTCTGATAGTCAGGTTGGACGGGTCCATATTAAGCAAAGTGGCTGTTCTGAAGGCATTTAAAGTCTCAAACGTGAACTTTGATTTTATAACTGTGGCTAGATTTATTTTCCTCTAGCTTCAGCCTCAAGACGAAAATGAAAGAAATGAAATTCTGATAGAGTGTACACGGGATGACATTCCTGGTTTGATAAACTTTGTATGAGCTGAGGATTTTGTTTGTTGTGAAAGTCATGCAAGATGTGCTTGTTCTATGTCTTGGGGTATTTCACTCTCTGTTCAGGTGCAAGCTGTCAATCAGGGCTAATCAAATGAGCACAATTAACATGCTACACCATCAAATTTCACAATAATGTCAACCTGTAATTCTGTCCATCTGGTTAAAGGAAATGGCCTAAAAACAATATTGTTGTTTTGTAATAACACTCAGAAGATGTTATGGAATGACGTGGCCGTCATCTCTGCTAAGTCTGTGCTTGACTTCTACCAGGGGAGTCCTGACTTGCCGCTGACAGATGTTCAGGTAGTCAGAGCCATTCCTTGTTCTTACAGTCACTGATCTGGAGAAGGACCACATAAATGGGGAACCCTGCCCACAACATTTTTGCAGTTTGAGCCCTATGGTAAGTAAAAATTAGATGCTAAGTGCAGCAGTTTGCACCACTTCCTCGTGTGGCATGGTATGCCTAGGCATTGAGACCTCCTAGTCTTTTCATCAGTGGTCTTACTATATGTATGTTCTCTTTTTTATGAACTTCCATTATGGGGTTTTTCGAAAGCATTCATTTGAAGAAGCACTGCAGCAGACAGTAACACACAGGCTGCCAGTTACACAGAGTGATAAGAGCTTTTTTGCAAACTTTATGTTTTGTTTTGCAGCCCCAGGACATCATGGTCCCTCATTGAATTAGGAAAGATAATAGACTTTCAACTCAGGAAGCCTCCAGACTTCTGCTTTGTTTGTCCTTGATATTCCCTGTGAAGCCTTGGCTGGGTAGCTGGGTTTCCTTCCAAGGAGGAGCCTTCCTTGTGCCCAGTGTGGCTAAATTTTAATTCTTAATTAATTCCTATTATTCAAAATCACATGAAAAAAATTTAAAAACCCTACCTTTCTATTATAGATATAGATTCAGATATTTTTCTTTCTTTTAAATAGGCCCTGAAATATATGTTGTACCAAAAAAAAAAAAAATCCTCTAAGAGGCAAAGACTGGACAATCAATAATTTTTTTAAAAAATTTAATTTATTATTTTGAAGTTGGGGAGACTCCATGCTTAGTAACATAAACAAATAAAATAATGATGGTGAGCTTTGATAGTTGTTAGGAGTCACACCCAGCCCTCTTAGAGCCTCCTTCTTAAGGGGCACATTTTGTGAATGACTGAACCAGCTGATCTCCATTATCCTACTCTAATAACCCTTATCCATGGAATACATTTCCATGGAATGCATTTTGTTTGCTCTTGTGCAAAACAGACTATTTCAGAAGAAATGCATTAGTGAGCTACTAAAAGTTCAAGAGGCTGAGATGTTTCCTTGAACTGTGGCTTCTGGTAACATTTAAGGTTGTGCGAAGGTCTAAGGGGGAGACCAGAACCCAGAGTTAGCAGGACTGAACTTAGTAGGTGGGCTTGCAGAATGGACCCGTCCCACCACTTGTTTCTTTAGTAGCTCTGGTGACCTTCAGATATTACCATACCTTATATATTTAGGAAAAGAAACATTTCAGATTTCTAAAAATTTCATAAAATTTATATAGGCGTTACCACCTGAGTGTCCATGCTCAAACAGCTTTTGATTTCAGGGCACTTGGGATTGTTGGATGAGAGGTGCTTAATACATAGGTAATTTCTCAGAATGAAGTCTTTCCTGCCACCTCTCCTGTACTGGGTTTTGCCTATGTTATTTGTCTTTACCGATTTTCTACATTTATCCAGCGAGGAGGTTCTCTGTTTAATTTTTATAATGATTAAATATATAGATGTGGGGAAAAAACTGGAGCCAGGTTATAAAAGTATATGAAAACCCAAAAGCATGTTAAGAGTTACTGTGTAAGTTACTTTGCAGGGAGAAAAAGATGAAGTTGGCCACAGTAAAAGTGGTGACATCTCCCTTCTTTCTTTCTTCCTTTCCATAATAAATATTAGATATGTAGGATCAAAAGTATTGATGGACAATAAAGATGTGTTCAAAGCATTCTAAAAACTTTTTTAAAGGATATTATTCAAGAGATATAGGAGCAGAATGACATCAAACACAGGAGGAGACACACAGGAATAGCAACCAGCCCTTCCTTAATTTTAATAAGAGCTATTCAACAATATTCTTTAAAGCTTAATGTAACAATAAATAATGTATGCACAGAGAAGAGTTCTCATGAACAGTAGGTAAATAATTCTGAAAAAGAGAAAAGGTTTTCTGGTTATAAAAGGGTACAATTAACTGGAAAAAGTTATGGCCAACTGCAAGAAGTGAAAATAATACTACTATTAACTTCATCGTAGTTAAGAATTCAAAATTATTAAGTTAGAGAGATAAGGTAACATAAGAAAATAAACAAAGGCTTGTTAGTCATCGGGCAGTTTAGCATAAGAGTCTTTGACTGCTAATGTGTGGATATTTAGTCCAGGAAGAGAACACTTATTGAACAGTGTTAGGCAGCATGTGGTGTGGATGCTAAGAACATAAGATGTGTAGAAGAGGATGCATACACAAATAGCCATAGAACAAGGCTGCGTGTGATAATGCCAGGAGGGAACTACAGATTTTGTACAGTTGAAGAGAGAAAGCGATAGAAAACGTTCCATGGTTTCTCGCTACACATAAGCTATGGTCCAAAATTTACCAAGAAGGCATGATTTTACCCTGAACTTGTGCCCCATCTTTGACTGATTTTACTTTGAATCTCTCTTGTCATGTCATCTAAAGTGAAACCTCTTCAGGATAGCTTTATTTGTTATCCCAGCCTAGGTTTAATTCCCTAATTTCTTTGGGCTTATATTTTCCATTCTATGGTTCTTGAAATTATTTATTCACTAAGTGGTGGATCTTTCACAATTCATCTCTTATCCTGACTGTAAGCTCCCTGAAATAGGTCAGATCTGTTTTGACTTTGTGTTCCCAGGACCTTGAGAGTTACGTGTAAATAGTGGCCTCAGTATTTGTTGGATGAGTGTAAGCTATACCTTACACATAATAGGAACTGCAGCTGCACACACTGGAGAATAGGGGACAAGGCCTGGGAGACATCAGGAATGAAGATGTTCCTGAGAAGTTGAGGGGCTGGTAAAATACGTGTTTGTTGAAGCTACATGAAAAGAACGTGTAACCTGATAGTGAAGTATCTTGCCCTCCAAGCTAGTACTGTGATGTTTGAGATCTTAAAGTTTGGAGTCAGGGGCACTGACATTTTTGGATTTTCAAAAGGAAAGAAAATTTCATATATAACATGCAAATCTTATTTATTACAAGGTAAGATTTGGAAGCGATGTCAACGAACTATGTTACTCGAATCCCAAAACAAAAAAATAATGTATTTTAATCATAACTAATTTCAAACACCAAGTGTAAAATATGTGTACAGCACGATTCTGTGCAGAAATAAATAAAATATGACCATTTTCCTCTTCTTGATTTAAAAGGAGGGGTGTTGTATTTTTTTTTCCATAGACGTTGATTTTTCCATGCCTGCCTATCCTTGTCTTTGCCACATTTTGTTTCTGGTGTTAATTCAGTGTATTGATTTAAATCTACCAAGCCCTGTGGAATTCTGTATATCTTAGATGATGGAGTTCTAACATATGAGACATCTCAGGTGGAGGCATGATCACTAGATCATAATTATGTTTGGATGTGGATGTGACTGTATATATCATACAAAGTCTATGTAAAAAATTTGTTGTCCTGTGCCATCCATAGAATTCTGAATAGAAATTTTCCCGATTCTGTTATTTTTCTTTCCCATGGAAACAGAAATATTCAGTTGAGGTAATATAAAAGACAAAGTTATGGCTAAAATTTTTATTCGGACGGGTAAAGTCATGGAGATTTTTTTTTTCTGGTAGACAACCAGAAGTTATCTGTGAATGAAAAAGTTTTCTCCCTTCCGTGATGACTCGACTATACTAGCCACACTTGACCCTGTATGCAACAGGAGGCAGATCAGGACTTGGGTTTGTAGCTAGGGCTGGATGTTATTTCAGAAAAATCCCATTCTTCCCTGTGATGCTTATGAATCTATTTCTCTGCATTTTTTTCTCAGCGTTCTTCATGATGACACATATATAAGTTAAAGAGTTTGATATTTTTAATAAGCCATCAACATAAATAAAATGAAGCTATCCTGCTTAAAACATGGGCTTCAGCTGCAAACTGCTTGGTTCAGTCCCAGCTTTGCTGTTCACTAAGGGTGTTATCATCTTAGCAAGTTGCCCAACTCTCTTTGCCTCTTTTTCACTTATGAAACAGGAATTCTACCTCTAAGTTGTTAGAAACAATTTATACCTTTAACATTTAGATTTATGCTGTATCTCATGAACTCCCAGGAAATGTCAAATATTTTAATTATGGAAAACATGTAGGTAGACTGTTATTTAGAATATAATTAATTGTAGAATCACAAAGCTTAGTTCCCATAATGAGTAAAAGAAAACTTAATTTTTTATTTTTCTGTATTTTCTCTTTCATTTATCATTATTTTCCACCTAGTGTTGCTGGGTGTATGTTTTCTTACACATGTTGCTCAGTAGCCAACTGCTAGGATCATCAGTAATTTGATTCATGACTAATGGAGACAAACATAAAGTAAAAAATAAATGCACAAAAACAAACATGCTAAAATAAATATTGAGGTGTCTCCTGGTCCTGCTGTCAGAAGCCCTGCTGCTTGCTTACAGACAGAATCTTCCTCTTTCCACTAGGAGGATGATCGTTCTGCCGTTTCCAGCTCTCCCAGAGAACCTTTCTGAGCTCACTGTTTCACCGCTGTTGGACCCTGGTGCTGCGCCACTGCTGCTTGAGAGATGTTATTTATCATCACAGCAAGTGTCACTTCACCTGTTCCAAGTTTTCAGTTTGCTTCTGAGGAGCCCCTCCTGGCTCTCTATTTAGACTGGCTTTGTAAAGGTGTATATACCAGAGATTTCATCACACACCATGTAGTGCAGGGAGCAATTGGTTATTAATACTTGTGAATCATTTCCTGCAGTGACAAGTCTGTTGTGGTTTCCACTAAACCACCCAGATGTTCAGCATTTTCCCAATTAGCTCTTTCAGATTGTGCCAGAATAAAGATTAAGTTTCAGGGAGATCTTCAGAGACTACTTTTCAGTGGCTCTTTTTATAATGCTAAGATTGATCAACTTTCTACCTTGTCTGGAAATTACTGTAATTTTACTTACCATTGATTCAGCAAAAATGAATCAACTTAGCGAAAAAAAATATGATGATTATTTTTTACCTCTTGTCTTGCTTCATTTACTAAGTGTTGTGGTTAGGATCTGGAGTGTCCCCCAAAAGTCTCATGTATTTTAATGGAACCATGTGATGTTGGTGGATTGGGGTCTGGTCTGGAGGGGTGGATTGCAGTTAAGTTAGGATTCACTGTGTGTATTGGCCACACCTGGATGCAGGAGGACTGGTTACTGGGAGGAGGCCTGAAAGGATACATAAGCTGCACCTGCCTTCTTGGAGGGCGGGGACTAGTCTCAACTAGCCTCAGCTTGGCTTTCCGTTTGTCCGGGGAAGCTGCCTCCACCTCTGCCTCTGTCCTGTGCTCTGATTGCTGCTGGCCGCCCCTGAATGGACTGTGACCATATGAAACTGTGAGCTAAAATAAACCTTTCCTAAATTTGTGGGTGTTGGGTATAGAGTTACAGCAACGAAAAAGTAACTAAGACACTAAGGTATATTCTATCTTATAGGGTAGCACTTTCTATTTGATTTTTGGGTATATGGATTGTGCAGGGATACAGTACACTCTTTATTTTAATAGATTCTTGGAAGATAGTGTGAAGACAAATATGTAGCTTCATATAAATATTTGATCTATTTAATTATTTTTTGAAAGCAAGAAAGGTTTATTGAGAAAGTAAAGTTCTCAAGGAGGAGTTGAGAGAGGGTCTCAAGTGAGGACCCTAACCTTTGGAATTCTTTTGTATGGACATGAACACAATAATGGTGCCTCCTTCGAGGTGTGGCTTTGGGACCCTGTATTTTTGATAAACTGTATCACTGCCAGGTTGTCTCGGTTAATCTGAAATTTAAATAAAAACAATGCAATTTATATGCAAATGAAATTTCATGAGAGATCTACTCACACCCATTCTAATGGGTTATTTACCATTAAGGCTTCAATTAAACACTACTGGAGTTGCCTTATAGTATATCTGTGTCTGTTACCAAAGATAAACGGAGATGAAACAGCAGATGTGCTCTTTGGCCACCTAGTATTCATTCACTGCACTTCTGATGTTAGTAGTTTATTTTTCCTCTGAAACTCTCTATCTCGCCTCTTAACCCTTGAATTCGGTGGTGGTGTTGTCACTTGTGAGACTCAGAGTGGGTTCATGGTTTGGTTTTCTTGTGTATTCTTGGGCATGCCGTGGTCGTTGGTTTAGTTGTGAACATGTGAAGCCTTTTATAGGAATAGAGGAAGAAAAACCCTTGTTTTTCTACTGGATTTGAACCGTGGAAAATGTGGGGGGTTGTTTTCTTCCTTTTCATCCTTCCTTTTTCCCTTCCTTCCTCCATTTTCTGTTCTTAAGTTTCTGCCGAGTTACGTTTATGTATATGTTTAAGTTTGTGCTGAGTTGAATTGCTCTTTCATTTGGAAGGGTTTAATACTACAAAGAAGAAAGGAAGAGGAAGTAATGAAAAAATATATGGGATTCTAGACCCTTTTTTACTTGGAGTGGAATACAATTAAGAATTAGAAAAATATTCAGACCATTACTCAACATCACTTAAGGAATTATGGCAACAATTAAGTTCGATAGGGTGACTTTTGAGTAGGAAATAATTTCTGTGGGCCCAAAGCCCATGTATTACAAATCATGAAAAATATGCAATTTAATTACATATGTGTGGTCATCCTTATAGTAAATAAAATCCACAGCACAGTGCTTAATTCTTAAATCTGAAGAATGATAGGATTTGCCATTATTTCAGATAAGCAGGAAGATCACTCCCAATATCTTAATTAAAATCAACTTTTGATACTGTTCTTTGTGACTAAAAGGTGTTCAAAGATTTCAGTTTCTGTTTGACTGGAAACATGAACGTTTTAAGAATGTCAGGGAGAGTCTGTGCAAGTGGAAAGTGTGGCTTGTTTTGTGTTAAGCTCTTGTTTTCAAATACATATAAGAAAGAATTAAGGGTCATGTTTTAAGTTTGTGTATTAGTCTGAGGTTTGCATGCTGTGCTTTTTATAGCTCCTTTGGGGGGAAAAAAAAGGTTTACTTTGTACAGCACCGCATAATATTAGCCAAACTGCTGCAGTGAATTAACAGGTATTAAGGCATCTGACTAACTATTGCAATGATTGCTGTAATACTGGCTAAACTCTGCAGATTCCACAAAGTTGCCCTTAGTCTACAGTGGTTGCTTAAGTTAACACAGTTCAGCCTCTGTTCCATCCTACTTGAAGCATGTAAGACGTATTCCACTTTAAAGTTTGAAAAACTTTGTATTTGTGTTATTACACCAACAAACTTCTGAGACAATAACAAGTCTTGTGAGACTTGTATTCAGAAGTGTGCTCAGCCAGACCTCCCCAAACCAAGCATGATGATGGTCTTAGAGAGCTTGAAGGTTAAGACATCATTTGGGTTTTGATTTGACTATGCGATAGTTTGTAGAAAAGTTAACATGCTTTTGTAGCATTAGGAGACTCATGTGCATAGAGATGTTGAAATATTTTAAAATACAAGAACAATGCTAATGATAAAAGTAAGTCAGCAAGATGAATTCTTAATTCTATCAGCACTGTGGGAGTAGTAACACATGAAATATTTGTGTATGTCACATATCCACTGTATGTCCATTTTTAATGTTTAGTATTATTTTCCCTTATATGAATAAGTACTGACTCTCACTCTCTTACAGTGTGATACAGTTTCACAAAATGTATTAAGAGAAATAGACCAACAGTATTCCAATTGGACATTGACTTATTTCTGACCTAATGTCATTGTAAGGCTGTGTACTCACTTGTGCATACCAGAACATTGGCTTTATGAAAGCAGGCATCATGTCTGTGACTCACCAGCATATTCTCAGGGCCCAACTCAATTCTTAATTTATGAATAAATAGATGAATTCATTATTAAACTAACAAATTAATGAACAGAAATACATTCTTGAGGATGACTTAGGAGGAGGAAGTATTTGAATAATACAGCCTTCATGTAGGTGAACATCAAATTGAAATTTTTCTTCTGTTGGTAAGAATAGCGTATTAAGGATGCTATTTGTGGAAGAACGCTGAAGCACAGAGGAGTGTGAGAACATGCTGAGGAAGGGAGATGGTCTAAGTCTGGAAGAGTGGTGATATACCTAGACCTGCAACTGGGGCTGAAGTGAAGCTTAAAAAAAAATGATGAGTGTGAATTCAAAACTTAACAAGGGTCTGTGGTGGCCAGAAGAAAAGTGAAATGAATAGTAACGTGGGAAAAACATGGTGAAATCCAAATATCATTTTGAGTCTATATATCAGTGTGTAAAAAGAAACTGAAATGAAGGATTATTTTTAAGTTTGTGGAAATGACAGCTAAAAGTACACTAGGAAAGCATAAAATAAAATATAGACGTAAACTTTCATGAGACCTAAGTCTCCAAAAGTTGAGCCAAATTGCAGAATATTAGCTTGTTTCCCACTATTAATGTACATTACTACCTAAGTACTGTTGGTAGTGGTAACAAATTTATATTCTACATGAGAATGATCTGGCTAGTTCAAATTTTCTTTGGTAGGTGGAGGCCCCTAGACTTCTGCAAGATTTTTTCTCGTTTCATATTTTCACACAGAATAGTTAGACTCCATATTTTAAAGTGTTGGGGGGATGTGGCTACGCTTGTAAGTTCCTACAAGCTTCTTCATCTTTCCTACCATATCTTTTCTGTCAGACTCCAAGGCTTTGATTTACTTAGGCATAATTTTCTCATCTTCTAAAAGTGTTTTTCAAGACTCTTTGGGAGAGCCATTTTTGTTGATTGCCTTTTAAATTTTTAATGTATATTATGTTAATATTATATATCAAGAGTAAGTGAATTGAATGTCTAAATTTGTGTTTGTTGATCCAGACTGGCTATTTACAGTATTAAAGGCCAGATGCTTTGCAGAAAGGAAGTGACACATTCCATTGTGTATTGTAGTGTTTTTCAGAGAACAGCAGTCATGCCGAGTAGTTGGAGAAATTTTCGTAATTGATTGTCTTGTGACATTATTATTGAGAGATGAAGAATTATGGGATGAGATTATAAGAATACACTACTACGTTTCAATTCCATTTTTATTAGCTACTAAATTTTAATTTTAGTTTGTAGTTCTTATTTTAAGATCTTGAGAAAAATCCCTTGGCTGTTGTACCTCGGAGCTTTCTCTTGGAAACCATTCAGAAGACTTAATGTGGAACTTGAACTATTTGTAAATCATCCCAACATGATGACATGACTAGAATCTTCTGTGATAGTGGATTTTAGTTATCTTTTAAAACACTTTTTAAGCTATTTTCAATATAAATAAATTATGGAATTCTAATCCTGTTTTACAAAATCACTTCATTCTGACTCAAAGACAGTTGGACCTTAAAAATCATCCTTGTTTTATGGCTAGGTAAGGAACCTAGAGAACATACAGGAATAACAAGTAGGTGGCTGGTTGGATGACATCGAGTAGCATGGACTTTTGTGTATCCATACATTTTTTTTTCAGTGTCACTTCTTAGACATAAGGAATTTGACTTAAGAACAAAGGAAAAAGTTTCCTCGGGGTTATATGTAATGGCGAACCCATTATTAATTTCTGCCTATTTGTTACTTGCTATTTATTTTTACTGTTGCTATTTATATTTGCACTCTACATAATTACTACCAAATAGTGTAATACTATTTAGGCCTATTTAGAATATGTAGTGAAGCCGAGAGGAAATACTTTATTGTAAGGGATTTGTGTGTGTGTGTTTATCTTATTTTTATTATTTTTTGAGACAGAGTCTTAATCTGTAGTTCAGGGAGGCTTCTGAACTCACTAGGTAGCACAGGCTGGCCTCAGATCCACAGTCCCCCAAATGCTGGGAATACAGGTGTGCACTGCCAAGCTCAGCTTTTATTTTCTACGTAGTAACACCTCCCATACTTAGAAATGTCAGCTCTAGGAAATGTTCCAGGTTAATAAAACTATTACATAAATTATACATAGATGAAGTTGCCAAATTATTATGGGTTCTTTGGTCTCATTTAGTACTATCAGAATTTCAGATGTCCTAGGCTACTAGCATGTACTCTACTTCAGTTAAATACATAGTTATCAGTTAATGTCCAGTACTGTCCTGTGTCTGACTTGGGAAGGAAGTAGGCAAGAGACAATATTATATATATAGGCACATTGCCCTGAATAAAGGGAAAAACCTTGGCTATACAGCTGTCATAAAGAGGGGAATGTGAACGTTATTTTTTTTAAAGTGTAGTATTTTGGCAAATCCCATTGATGAAGCAGATGGAATAAATTGCCATTTTTTCTTGAGTCATTACTGTATTCCAAACAAATATTTCATTAAAACTTCCAGTAAATTATTGTCACTTTGCTTCCTATCAGCTCTGTTTGTATAATTTGAGAAAAAATGATTAAAATAATTTACCTTCCAAATGTGCTCAAATTTTGAGGTTCTGGTTTGTTTTGATTTGATTGAGCCTAGGGCCTTCACACAGAGCTACACACCCAACCCATTTTTATTTTTTATATTGGATTATATAATCTTGCTAAATTGCTAAATTGCCCAGGCTGGGGTCAGTCTTGCAATCCTCCTCCTCAGCCTACCAGAGGGTTGAGATGACAAGCCTGCGTCACAGGAGCTGGCTTAATTCTATTTTAAATAAAATACCACTGTGTAAATCCACATCAAAAAGCATGTGACTCATTTAGATAGGAAATTATCCTCTTGCATAGACTAAAAAGGTAGAGAAGGTGTCATTTTCCATCTGAAACTGTTGTGTTGTCACTTTAAAAATTCACTACTCAATTTTTGGTAAGTTAGAATCTATGCTTGACTTTTATAACAAACCAGATAGATGTTTATGATTTTTTACCATAATTAATTAATATATAAGAGGGTTTTTGAGATTTGTAATTGGAAATTAAGAGATTGACTGCAGCTGAGCTAAGGTTTTATAGCTTTTTAAAGATACCACCATCGTGTTTTTACTTGAATAATTGTATTAATCAGCAATATACCAAAGGCTATGGAATGTGATTGAATCCTCCAGACTCTTTCTACCTATGAGTTCATTATGATGACATAATGAAATAACCCTATTATATGTTCAGGAAACATGTCCACCAAGGGTTGAAGCTGATGCAATAATTTAAGAAGAAAAGTTCGGCCATTTCTTGTATTCCTAATATTCTATGAATTTGTAAATTTGTTCGATGTATTTATTTATGGTACCTTGGCCAAGGAGTTGTGTAGAGAATGGTTGTATGTTTTCTTGGCTATTCAGCCAGCATTATATATCATAATATATTTAATTTATAGAATATTTATATTTTATTTATAAAAAGATAAAATACTTGGTACAAGAAGTGTTTCAGATTTTAGGCTTTTCTATGAATAAGCTGGAATCTTTGTGTAGACTATACCAGTTGAGTCTAAAGATCTAAAATCTAGAAAGCTCTGAAATCCACAATTTTTTATGTCATGTCAGTGCTTAAAAGTTTCAGATAATGGAACATTTTGAATTTCAGGCTTTTGGTTCAGGGTTGATTCTCCTGTAGTATTTTCCCATATATTCTTATGATAGAACAGAATGAAAATGGAATACTTAAACTCATACATAGACTAGCAGTCTAGAAGATGTTAGTTCTTATACCATGGTGATCCAGCTAGTTCAAAATGTCTCTTGTAGGTGGTATACTCATCCAGAAGAGTAACAAATGAAAATTAATATTCTTACTATTCAAAAAGAACTCATTTCAAGTTATTTTATCTCTTTCCAAGAATATTATTTAATTAACATGAAACTCAGACATTTTTGAAATTCTAGCTATAAATAACAATTTTTTCTCATAAACTGATCTCATGATATTCAATTGATACAAAGCTCAAAATCAGTATTTAACATTTAATGGAATGAACAAACTAATTCTGCAATTTAACTCAACATTTGCAGTAAGATGACTTGTACCCTAATGGCTTGTAATTAATTTTTCTGAAAATCATATTTATGATAGTCTGCAGATTCGGGGCTTTATCTAATACATAATGTTCATTTTGAGCCTTTAATTGCATTTAAATTAAAATTGGCTTAGCAGGAAGATGAATTGTGGGAATGCATCAAACCACCCAGCATGTCCTGAAGATGTGAGCCTGAAAATGCAATTTGGTAGAGATGTGCAGAATCATTTGGAGTTCATTAATTTTTATTGCACAGGTAGTTTTACTAAAGTAGGTTATTTTCTTTGAAATTTATATTTATGTTTATGTCAATAGCTGAATATTGTATTAGCCCTTACATCTATTAGAGTTTATTAACCTGGCCTAATAGAGGTTGTTCATATTGAGAACAGAGATAATTTGTGTATGCCTCTCATTTTGATTCCATGAAACTGATACTGTAAGAGCGTTCGCATTTTGGAGGGGGACTGGGAAAGGAAACAAACGTTCTGTGGAGAATGTCAAACAAGTGTTTGTTCAGGTTTCAGAGTGAGCTCTCTGAAAGACCCAAGCCAGAGTCCTTATTGCTAATCTCCTGAGGCCTCCTAGGACCAGTAACCTTTTTCTCTTGGTAGAACTGACCTGGCCATTGCAATGAGGCTTGTTGATGTGCAACTCCATCTTGCGGTTTTAATGTGGCTGGGCTCTGTCCAGCCAGCTTGTAAGTGATTCCTTAACTTGCAGATGCTGCCGAGGTTATCCAATTTAATTATAATGTCACTTTACAATTATAAAGGAAAAGAGGTTTTTGAGTTGTCTAATGAATACAAATTGTCTGCGATTTGAAAATACAAAGAAATAAAAATTAACATTTTGTCCTCTTTGCTAGAGAATTTACACTTGTGAAACTGATACTAATAAGTAAAATAATTCCATTATTTGAATTCATTAGGCAATGTGCTTTTTGATTTTGGAAATTGTATATCATTCTTATTAATAAAATGACATTGTTAGCATTTACCAAGCTGGACTCATTTTTTGCCCTTTTCAGACAGTGTAATTAGGGGTGTAAAAAGCTTTAGGATGAGCAAATGCCTGCTATCGAAATGAATTATATAATTGTGGTAATGATTTTCCCTAAAACTCTTCTTTCTGCCAACTGTAACATTTCACCTAACCAGGTTGGCTTTTCCATTTCAGTGTGTATGTGTTTGTGTGTGCACGAGCACTTGTGTGCTGTCTTATTTCATGGATATGTGGAAATAGATCTCCATTTCTGACAATCTGCTACAGATTCCTAGTGTGTGGTCAGAGAGACGATAGAGGCCCGTATTCATTTAATACTCGCCAATCAGAACTTGACAGAAGTATTGCTTATTTTCTCGTTTCATCACTGAAGCATGCTGTTGTAGTTTAGTTCCTAATTACTCTCAGACTGAGACGCTCCAAATATCCCCATGGTGGTAATATTTTCCTGCCTGGGTGAGTCATTACGTTGTTTGGCAGACTGAAACACCAGCCTTCCGTTGTTGGAACACCACCCCTCCTGTAGCACCACATCCTTCCTTCAGTGGTGCCTGCTCTGCGACTTTGGTCCTGCTGCGACATTTCAAGCTATCCTGTACATAATCACACTTGCCTGCTTTCTCTCTGACTGATTGGACCGCTGCCAGTTCCCACTTCAGGGCCAAGGACAGGAGAATGGGGGGATCTGAATAGAACTGCTTAATGATCTAATGGACCAGTGCCTCTCTCCCACTGAGAAAGAGGGCTTATTTGTTTGCTGGTTACAGGAAAGGTCAGGGAAATCCTTTTCAACAAAGGCTGTGACAGTGAGAATGTGCAATGCCATACATTACTGGTGTTTGAATAACTTAATACTTTGGGTGTGCCCCGCCCCCCAGCAACAAAGCCAAACACTTTTTGGTCTTTATTTCATTGTCATTATCCTCCAGATGGCAGAGAATGGAAATGGTGAAGCTTGGGTTCACACAATGGTTTGTACCAAATGCCACGTATCAGGAAGCTTCACAGGTACGTGGTTCTGAAAGAACCTGAGAAAGTTTGGAAAGAGGCTGAAGGAAGCTGATCTTTCTAAAGAGACTGTTGTGTCATTATTTAAAATAACACACACACACCCCCAGGTATGTGCACATACATGGGCATACACACACATGCACACATGCCTCCATAGTTAGAAAATATTTAGTGTAATTTGAAAATTTGTTGTTTTTATTTAGATATATGCTTCTTTTTCTAGCTGTTTTTTATCTGTTTATGTATTATTAAGCTAAAGTCAGATAGCTGCTTAGAACACCATACATGGAAATTTTAAATAAAAACTTTTCTAATAAAAGCATTTCTAAAAAGTTTGGGTAAAGACAAATGCAGAGGCATAACTCAGTGTTAACACAACTGTAGTAACAACACAAGGGACAACAGTCTAAGGAAAGTTCTTGCCTATGTAGAGCTAGTATTTTTTCTTCAGAGCCATGGTTAGCAGTACTGAGAATTGTGAAGTAGTATCTTAGATGGAGAAGGATCAGTTATAAAAAGAGAAACAGATTGAAAAAAAAGAAAACCCTTCAACTTATCTGAGCCAGCTGTCACACTGGGAAAAATTGGGTGAGAAATTAACCACCTAGAAGAGTTTCAGATGGAGCCCTGGAGTAGACAATTGTTAGGAGTGCCTACTTCGATTGAGATGTTTATTTAAACAAAGAAATCATCAAACAGAAGTTGGAAGGAAGTTCTTTCATTCTTTCTCTTTTTCTACATTTTCTGAGAAGGAAGAGAGAAGACAGGAGAGGTTTGTCCCTCCGTGTCACGGTTCACCTGCCCTAGAGGTGCAGGGTGGGAGCCTGGCAGCCTGCTCACTCGACTGTACTTGACTAGGCCGTCAGCCCCTCAGCTTTCACAAGCATTGAATATGTCAAAAATCTTTCAGAGGAAGTGTAAATTTTAACTGGGCTGCTTCAGGCTCATATTTAATGCTGTTTAAAAAGCTTCAAGCATGTTGATGTCCAAAAGGTTCTGCTACGTATAGGCTGTGCAGCACAGCTGAGTTGCAGGAGGTGTGGGCCTCCTAGCAATTAGGGTCTCGGACAGCCAATGTATATAATTTCTAGATATCTAAAGCAGTTGGGTTATTTCATAAAAATAACCTGGCATTAATCTTTTTTCACATAAGCCATCCATACCTAGAGTCTGGTTTTTCCCTCTGGGTGTACATCTTTAAAGGAACAATGGTTCTCTGGCAAGTGTTAACTGCTGACTTCCTTTAGAAGATTCCAAGTTTACTGGTTAAATCTTTTAATGGACTGCAAAATGCTTTGTAAGAACAAATTATTACTGTGAATAACATGATAGTAATTATTTTTTGTAGATCTCCCTTCTCCCAGCATGTTAAAAGCCTAGTGCTCCATGAGCTATGGAGTTGGAAAAATTGTCAGTTATTTCCTGTCTATAAAGAGTCTTTGCCCTGTAAAGGAAGGAATGTTCCCATAGCACCCTCATTTGCAACTTAAATGCCCAGAGTGGGTGATGGAAGGACAGTCTTTTTCGTGCTATTACTATGATTGAGTTTGCTTTCGCTTTTATTTACTACTACAGTTGGACTATCCCTTATCCAAAAATCCAAAACCTAAAATGCTTTGAAATCCAAGACTTTTGAGTTCCATTTTTGTGCTCAAATTATTTTAGATTTTGGAGCACTTGATTTTTTTAATTTGGGATGCCCAACTTTTCTATGCAAATATTCCAAAATTCAAAATAATTCCAAATTTGATAAACTTCTGCTTTCAGGCACTTGAGATGAGCAGTATACAACCTATATAGGATTAAGTAAAGAAATGTACACTTAAAACATATGAAGATATGACCTTCAGGTGCAAGAACCTTTTTTTTTTCCTCAGGCTAACACATAAGGAATGAAGAGAACCCATCTCACATGAGTACATGTTTCACCCTCAGTTGGAGCTTAGAGGTGTTAAGTGAATTGTTCAAAAGGGTCCTGTGTCCTTCGCATTCATGACCTATAGATGTGGAACACAGCAGCAAGGATCTCTTTTTCATCCTGTAGCCTCAAACTGTAAAATGCATCGCACCTTAAAAAAGTGTAGCTTAAAGAAGAGCTGTTTATTTTTGGTACCAAATGTCTCCATAAAACTATATTTCCAGAAAATGTTTAGGAGATATCTTCTAGGGAACAAAGAGATGGAGGACAGAAAATCGATTAGAAAAAAAAAAAAAAACTGGGTAAGGAGGGAGACAGATTCTTGCATACCAAAGTACAGATTCTGTAGTTCTGGGAGCTGGCAGAAATGCTAAGTGCTTTTCACCGTGAACATTCAAACAGATTATCAGATGGCATATTTCACCCTGTTGTTACTTTAAATGAAGTGACCATGAAATCAACAAATCTCCTGTCAGGTGCCTGTCACTAAGATAGTTCTTCCTGTCACACAATGCCTCACATAGCAGGTAATGTGTTTTTAAGAATCAGTCCTGTGTCACCTCATCAAGTCCCTGTTAAAAAGATGAAATAAGATGGATGGTGTTGTCTACCATGGAGGTAGGTGACCGAAATTCAGTAGAATGAAGTATGCGGTCTACAAAGAAATGCTTTAAAGAGAATAACCTTGACACTGAAAGAGCTACTACCTTGTCCCACCTTCTTAGGGGCCTTTACTTGTGTTTCTAGCGCCTCTTTGCACGTGCACTTCTACATTTAATTCTAGATGCCAAAGATATTAGATCAGATTTGGAACTTGTTGAGAAAGACACCAGATGTCTGAGGTTTGGCTTATGTGTAGCCTGTGATTTTGCAGAAGGCGAACACAAAATTGTCTAGGATCTTTGATCTACCCTTTCCTTCTCTGAAGAAAGATACTAATTTCTTGAGCTCCCGGAATGTCTCCAGAATATTTTTTTTTTGAGTTCTCTTACTGCATTTGGAGCTATTCTTTGAGTTTCTATCATTGTCCTATCTTGGTTGTGATTTGGCAACATACCATATTTTGAAAAAGAGAAAAATGAGATATCCTGATGCACATGGTGTACACATTAAAGATCATGTACATATTGTAAATCATGTGAACAGTACAACCAGCACTCTTATCTCTGTTTGTGTTCAAACAAAAGTCTTATTTGTAAAGAAATACATTTTGTGCACATTTAGTCTGATATATGTATGTGTCATAAGCACTATTAACTACTTGTAAAACATTAGTACTGAGTCCATGCAAGGTACAATAGGAAATCTGTATAGCCTACAATTTACAATCAGAATCTTTGCTACCATGATGTAAGAGGTTCTCTTAACACTATTAAGTGTCTATCTTCTGGATTCAGTTCACACGCTGGCAGATATATCAACAGCAAATTCTGTTACAGCATTTAATAAAAAATACCAAAGTGTGGATTGAAAAACAAAAGCCTCTTTATTCTTGTATGCATGGGTTCATCTCATCTATGCACTTTTTATTGAATATTTAATAGGAGTCATTCCAGATTTGGAGATTTAAAAAATGACTGAGTCCGGAGGATCTGAAATTTGAGCCCAGCCTGGGCAACTCAGTGACTAAGTAAGATCCCTTTTTCAACTAAACAATTAAAAGGGCTAGGAATATAGTTTGGATCAAAGGCCTGGGTT
The DNA here is from genome assembly GCA_004027205.1 of Ctenodactylus gundi. Classification (NCBI taxonomy): domain Eukaryota; kingdom Metazoa; phylum Chordata; class Mammalia; order Rodentia; family Ctenodactylidae; genus Ctenodactylus; species Ctenodactylus gundi. The sequence goes on along the minus strand of PVKB01000297.1, from coordinate 536,784 downwards.
TAATCCCCAATGCCACAAAAAAAATCAATACTTGCTTTCCAAAATTTTAGTCTGGTGTTACAGTTATAACATTATAACTTGGCATGACAGAAACAGCGAAGAATTCACATCCAAGGTAACGTTGGAGATGTATCATAATGGGTGGGTATGAATTGATCAGGGAGAGAAGAGAGTAGACATATCAAGACATAGAGGGACAGTGATCAGGTATATTGTAAGGAAGGTTCAGCCCTTAGGATGGGCTATGTCACAAGAAAGGTTACAATTTTCCAAATACTTCACTGTTGAATAGTGCAGAATAGGAGGCTACTTTCCAACAGCCCTCATGTTCTTGATGTGTTACAATACCTTTTGCCCCATTTTATCAAGTTGTGTCACTGTGGGTAAATTTTAAGCTAGAAACAAATCAACCAGTTACCGGAGTACCTTGCTACCAATTCCAAATTGTAGAATTTGTAAATGAAATACGGAAATGAAATATGTCCCACTTCTCTTTAGATCAGAACCATGTTAAGAAAATTGCTCTAATCACTATTTATTTCTGCTTTTTTCCATCTATGTTTTATGTTGGTGTTGATCCTTTTCCTTAGTCCTCTCTAGACTTCAATACAATACCATACTAAAGCAGTAGTTGTAGGTGGATTCTAGGTGCTTTTCTGTAGGTTGCATTCTTAATGAGACTTGCAGTTTTCTTCACACTTCCTTAAAGCTTGGTTGATTTTTAAAAAACACACACACAGTGTTGTATAAGTATGTGAAATGTTCAGCTGGATAAATCACACCTGCGGGATGTTGTAACAACAGAAGTAATATATTTTACTTTTAAAAAAAATTCATGTTCCTCTTGCTGTTTGAATTAAAAATTGAAACATTGCATTGCACTGCTTAGAGATCTGAACTATAGAATTATCTTTGTAGTTCCAAATTACTTGGTCATATCTTCAGTGTTATTTTTGATACATGTTGCACATTATGGGACAGGCTGACAAGTATATTTCTTTATGCTTGTGATTATTGATTCTTAGACCTTTGAAGTAAAACTCTGTTCTCAAATACATGTGTGCTACTTAGCATTTTTCTCAGATGTTTTGAGGATGATTGAAACAAAATCAAATGGAAAGCAGAAACTACATTATATATATATGAAACAACAGCATACCAACTTTTGGGGGAATTGAATGAAGTATTCATAACTTTATTAGCTCATGAATATCAGAGATTGTGCTGTCCTATCATGGGTCATTATAAACACAGAATTACAGTAATTTGGTTAATCATGGTGTCCATTTAGATATTTTAGTACCTTAAGGTGTTTATTGAAAATTGTAGAACTAGCTGTTCCTGTCCTGAAACGAGCTCATGAAAATGCATGAATGCTCTTGTCATCTGAGGTAGCTGAGGGTGTTTTGGCAGTACAATAAGTTTTCCCTTATAAAGAATAGCTAGGAAGTAGCAGTGAAGTGTCGGAATGCATGGAGATCAGATTAAATGTATTTGAATTAGTATCTGTATGGGTTTTATATCTCAAAGTCAAAATAGTCATTCTCATCAGATAAAAATATTCTTGACTGGAGAAACTCCGATCCAGAAACAATCTATCATTTGAATTCCCTGATTGTAATGTGAATGGATATTCAAGTTCTAACACACTGAGAGTTCATGCTGCACCCCAGTGGTTTATTGAATCACAGTGCCATCTAAAGCGATCCTTTAAGAGGAAAACCAGTCAGAATAAGTATTTAGAGAGCAACTACCTTGCTGTAGTACAATTCCGTATGGTAGAATTTGTAAATGAAATTGTCTGTCCCACTTCCCATTCACACAGTGCTAGTTACTGAAGTACAGAAATTCTTGCTGTTGGCTTTCTTAATATTTACAGTCTTGCAACTTTAAAATGAAAACTGTTACTAAAAACCAAACCAAAACAATCAAACTCAATGAATGTGCTGTCAGTAGTTGTGACATTAGTAGGTATTCAAAGCTAAGGGAGCCTCTTAGCGGCTGGTCTGTAATTTCAGTACTCTGAGAGGATGAAGCAGGTGGATCAAATTTGAATCCACACTAGACAGAGTAGCAACCTAATCTCACCCTGTTTCATAATCAGAACCAAAAAAAAAAAAAAGTGCTAGGGACGTAGCAGAGTACAAAGGTCTTGGATTTCAACACAACCAATACCAAAGTGGGGTGAGAGTTGCAATTACTTAGAGTTGTCTTTGAAATTACTTTAAGTTACCAGAACTTTCAACTTGAATCACTACATCATGTCAAACTTTAGGGATTGTTCCTTAAATAATGATTGGCTGGTTACTATAGCCACCATACTGGGAAATCATGCCTGCTTTTGGATTTGAAAAATAAGAATCCCTGTAGTTGTGATATATTTTTATTTAAGTATACCTTTAGGTAACCTTGCTATTTTTTAGCATTGTTTTTCTCTTACCTTTCAAGCATTGCCCGTAATTTGTTGAACTCCATTCCAAATCTGCAGAGGCAATGCTTCCAAAATATATTGCCTGAGGTAAAGTATTTTTCTTGTTGTTGAGTTATGTTATTTGACTGTTTCCTGATTTTTTTCTTCTTTAAATTCCTTTGGGTTTCAGAACATTATGTATGACATTACTTGACCAAACTGTCTAGACCACTTTGTAAATAAATATTTGGCTATGGATTTTTAGGTGACAGTAGGTAAAATTTTAGATTAGTCCAAAGAATGTCCCAACATACATGTAATGACAATCAAATACAAGCTATATTATTTAATGTAAGTACTTGTTAAAAGGTAATTTATTTATAAAATGTCATTATTACTAATCTTATTTGGAAATAATAGAAATAGGGTTTTTTAATTACACAGAAGATTTAAATTTTAGCTCTTCTAGGATCTACACATACCAGGTATATGACCTTAAGAAACTTACCTAAAGTCTTTGACCTTTAGTTGACTCTTATGTGAGTTGATAACAGTAGGAAGTATTTGAAAGATTGGGATAAAAATTAGAGATAAGATACATGAAATACTTGATGTGTAGCAAAGATTGATATATGATAGTTGTTGATTTCTCTTAAAATTACTCCTTCCTATTGATCTCTGAGAGTTTGTTAAATATTCTAGTTGAATAATAAATATCATCTAAATATAGAATACTATCTACTCATAAAGGAATGGCAAGTCTTCCAGGATATTAAAAAATATACTGAATGGCTTCCAGAAATAACTGGAATGTGAAGGCTAATACAGTTTGAGTAACAAGGAGATATTCTGACTTTGCCATCTTTAGCAAATCTTGATTTGGTTTGCTTATAGACTCAATCATATATTTTGTGCTTGTGAAAAAGGCTTTCACTCACAAGAAAGTATACCTCTATTCACTAATTTTAATAACATAGTTTCAGTCGGTTGGCAAAATTTATTAATGATTAATCAAAAAGGAGAAGCTGCAATCCGTTCCCTCATGAGGTTTCTTATTTGCATATAGTGGACAATATTCAAGAGAAGAGCTGAATAACAATTTTGTTGTATCAAATGACAAGGTGATACGATTGGAGACTATAGATACTAAAGGGTTATGGAGAAAAGGGAAGTTAGAATAGTCAATATATGGATGTGTTCATGGAATACGTAGCAGTCATTAGCAGACAGGTAAGAAGTAAAGCTATGAAAAAACTGCCTTAAGGAGCCCATGAACCAGGACTTGTTTGGAATTTATGGAAATTGGTAGGTTATTTTTTAATGAAAATACATGTGAAAAAGGTTTTCTTTTATTAAAGTTGTATCTTCTGGGTAGATGATCTATACTAATGCTAGATGTTGAGCAACAGACAGATTCTTGATTGTATTTTTGAGATACCAAAGTTGGAATAGTGTCGCTAAGAAATGGTGGGAATGTTAAGTGGCAAGCAGGTGAAAGAACAGTGCAACTGGGCCTGTGGGCATGAAGTTAGCGTGACGTTAGGTGAGTTATGGTCTGGAACAGTGGAAAGCTAAGCTCTTTTCACTCCTGGGGAGATATGTCGTGTGTGCACACTAGCATTTTACTTGGATGGTAGCAGTGTGAGAGGTCAGTTGCCTCTATTTATGAGAAAGAGAAGCGGAGTCCTATAGGTGCATTTGGAGAGGGACAGTCTTTGGTTCAGTGGTGGACTCTGTGTTCAGTGAGAAGGTCAAAGAAGCAAGATTTTTGGTAGTGGTGTGGATGTGAAAGAGATTTGCCAGTCAAAACGCCCTGGTGTGGGGTCGGGTAGGGTGAGAGGGGGAGGAGAGGAAGACAATATGAGAGGCGTGGCATTTGGGATATTGTTGAGAAATTCTATAAGTGAAAGATACGCATGAGATACATTAGCCTAGAGATCTCCGATTATGACAGAGATCAGGCTTGACTCTAAAACTGTCTAAATATCCCATGTGGTGGCAGTAACTAGTTTATGAAGCCACTGTGCTTTGGGAAAGCTGAAATGGGGACTTCCTTACAGAGTATTAAAGAGCACATATGAGTAATGATCTTTATACATTCTCGCTTGAATTTTTTCTGTCTTTCATCTTTTTAGTAAAATTAATGATTCCTGGAATTGTCTTGAAGAAAATGGAGCTAACTGAACATTTCTGTTAATAGATATCAGTTACCTTAATTGCAGAATTGTGCTGCAAATCTTAGCTCAGCAGTTTGGAGTTTGCATAACATGTTTTATATGAAGTCTATTATCTTTTTAATTGTGCATAAGCTTATGTGTCAAGTTCTCTACTGGAGACATGCATATCACCTTCAAAGTTGAATTTCTTTTTCTATGGATAATATGGGCTTGTCTGCGGAAAATGACATGAGGACTGTTGTGGTTATATAGCATCCTGCACACCCAGGGAGGCTCTCACCCTGAAGAATTGTGTGAGTTCATAAAATACCTCCCTAGTCTACAACAGGATCTCCTCTTCAGTACCCACCAGGGGGAACCAGATGGGCAAGTATTGGCAGTCTGAGACAGAGTAGTCACCCTGGGACCTTGGAGCTGGAAAGTGCTGAGGTATGATGGGACTGTTCAAGCAAAAGCTAAAAAACAAGTGGAAGAGAAAGATGAGATCATTTATAAATTTATCTCTAAGATGCTATGATGTATTAAGCATTCCCATGCAAATTTGACTGGTCTTGCTGACCTCATGGGAGTAGGAAAGTTAAAATAATATTGGCCTTGGGGGCTGGGGGAATGACGTAGTGGTTAAAGCTAAGCAAGGGCAGGCCCTGCGTTTGATTTCCTAGCAACACATAAAGCTGGGTGGAGTGTTACACCCTATAATCCCTGCACTTGGGAGGCTGAGGCAGGAGATTGCCAAATCCATAGCAAGCCTGGGCTACATAGTGAGTTCAGGACCAGCCTTAGCTGCAGAGACCCTGCCTCAATAAATAAATAAGCTAGCCTTATTAAAGATTCAAGGAAGCAACTTACCTTGCATTATAAAAGAAAACATAGCTTTCTCCTGTAAGAACATCTGAAAGAAACAAATGAAAAGCATAGCAAATATCTCCTAGGTATTATTAATGATTAAGTAGCCCTAGCCTGCCCATGGTAGAAATATTTCCTTACCATGGCCTGTGCGTTTTGAGCCTATGTGGCCTTTGTTAAGCACTACACTATATGCTTCTTCATTTTGTTTTCTTTTAGTGTTCCCAACAAATCTGTGAGGTAGGCATGCCTATTACCCACTTTACAGATGAGGAAACTATTGCCTAGTAAGGCTGAATGTCTAGTTCAGAGTTGCACAAGAAGTAAAAGGCAGAGATAGATTTACAATCTAAGATACTAGTTAATAGTACCATGTGAACATTAAGGAAGTCATTCTTAAATCAGGCATGCTGTAGAATAGGGGGAACTGTCATGGCATTTCTTCATATGATTCATCAATCCTGTTCTGTGTGTGATGCAAATGAAAGAATTGAGAGCAGCATCTTGAAGAGACACTTGAACCCCTTTGTGCATGACAGTATTTTTCAGAATATATGAATGATAGAAGCCAAATGTTCTCCAAAAGATAAATGGATAAACAAAGTATATAGTATTCTGCTTAAAAAGGAAGAAGGTTCTGACACATGCACATCATGAATGAGCCTTAAGAACAACATGCTAAATGAAATATGCCGTTCATAAAAAGAAAAATACTGTGTAACCCTACATATATGTATATGAGGTACCCAGAGTATAATACCTAAAAGTGGCAGGTGTTAAGTAATCATATTGGGTATAGTGCTGGTTGCCAGGGACTGGATAAAGAGAAGAATAGAGATTTGTCATTTAGTGAGTATAGAGTTTATTTTACAAGATTAAAAGTATTCTGAAGATTGGTTGCATAATGGTGTGGATATATTTAATAGTAGTAAATTATACACTCAAAATTATTAAGATGGGACTTTTTAGTAAATATTATTTTACTACACTTTAAAAAAATTGTGATGTCTACAATTTACCTTCAGACATTTCCAAAAATGTATATGTGAGTGCATGTTTATATTTATAGATGGAGGTATTGTAGTGAAGCATTAATTATTGTCAAATATCGGTGGAAAATATCTGGGTATTTGCTATTTTAACTTCTCTATATATTTGAACATTTTAATGGTAAAAGTTTAGAAAAAACTGTATATTTCATTAGACCAAAATGATTCTATATTTAAACATTAAAGAATACTAATGAAATGATATCCTTTAAGATATAACTTCAGTTTTTATCTACTAAGACATTTTTCACTATTTCAATTTCTATTAACTTCTCTTCTTTATATAAGGAACAACCTTGACAGCCCATTGTACTTGTTTCTTTTAATTTTATTGTGTGCATCTGTTTTAGTTACATGTTGCTACATAAAATGGATCCTCAAATGCAATGGTTTTATGTTGCTCATTATTCTGTGAGTTGACCTGAGTGTTTTGTATGGCATGATTTTCTATGACAGTATTTGCTTGGTGTGGAGGCTGGGGCTGTTCGTTTAGTGTGTAGATTTTCCTGCATGTAAATTCCCCATGTGGATAGTTTGAGCTTCTTCATGACAGAGGTGTCAGGGTAGCGAGACTTCCAGGAGCTGGCTTCTAGGAGACCAAAAGCAAATGTTATTTGGCCACTTGGAGAAACAACCACGTCACTTCTGCCTCTTTTAGCTGGTCATAGAAAGTCACAGGGCAGCCCCCATTTAAAGATGGGGGAAATATATTTTACTTCATGATGAGACAAGCAGCTAAAATTTGTGGCCTTCTACCACACACAAAGTCCTCCCTGTCAAGTGCTGTAATATGGATTACATAATGATGAGAACCAGGCAGCTTTTACCTTCAAAGTTCAGTCCCCCGAGGAAGGGGAGAAAGAAAGCGGCAGGTGTTAGGTGACCATGTAGGGTACAGTGCTAGCTATTTTTCCTTAACAAAGAGAATTTTAGGGTGTAAATGCGGTTTCTCTTTTACAGGTGAGGTAGCTGAGGCTTTATGAGGTTAAAAAAAATCCTCCAACATAAAAAATACAGAGAGGAGGAATTCGTCCTCCAATCTGCTTTTTCCTTTCTTCCTGTAAAACATGGGACAACAGTTGCACACCGTAAAGGATGATCCAGGACCAAATGTGATTAGTAAACCGCCCAGAGAGTGTGTGTCACAACGACTCAGATGTTTGCCTGTGTGCCTCTTTTCAGATCATTTATGAGGTTTTATTTTGTTATTATGTTTTATTTTTTAGCAGTGTGTGCTACATGGTAACTCCATACATATTTTGTGGCTGAATCAAACCCAAAATATGAACAAGGAAGAGAGTTGTCTAGCATGGCTACAGCAAGGTACTGGTAGAGAAAGACAAATTGGGGCTAGAAAACATAGCTTAGAATGAAAACCTCAAGAGGATAAATTTCTATTCAGTAATTAGTGAGAAAACAAAACATTCTGGACTAGAGGAAGGATCAGGATTTTCCTTGAGTAGATGTCTTTGATAAGAAGGTGTCAGATCGGAAATACAGACTAATTGAGCTGTCATTGTTCTAGTTCTTGTGAAGTACATCTCTCCAGATGTCAAGCCATGGGAGGCAACAAGAGACGTTTGGGCAGATTCTCCAGGTGGGGATGATGATGTGTGAGAACAAGAGCCATGATCCTTATGCCTGCACATCCACGGAACTTGACATGGCAGAGATAAGCACATAAGATATGTGTCTATTACATACATGAAGCAGATGCAGATTGGGGAGACTCATTTTTCACACATAATTGGAGAAACTAATCTCCTTTCAGGAGGAAAAAAAAATCACGTACCTTTTAGTGGACCAGAATTTTATTAATTGGTTGGTGAGCTCGTTATTTAGATGTGTGGACTTCAAACAGGACAAAGAGACCAAATTGAAGTATTGAATCAAGTGCTACTAGACCACCCCCAACTTTGCAGCTGATCCCTGCACTAGGAGTACTCTCCTTTCCATGCAAGCTGAAGGAGCGTTGCTTCCTGGAGTAAGGCAAAGCACCACTGGAGGATGAGTTTGCGTAACCTTCTTCTATTTATTTTGTTATCAGAGTTTTGCATACCTCCCCTCGGGTGGAAAAGGTAATTAAATTTTCATATAAAAGACTTCCTCCCATACACCAAGCTTCATGTGGGAATAAAAGTAAATAATAGATAGCAAAGAATATCAACCAATGATTAGGGCCAGTTCTGCTTCATTACTTCCAAATAACTTGAAGGCAAGATGTGGAGATTTGTGGATACTATAGAATTGACCAGTACCGGGTGAGATTCCAAATAGGATATATTTTATCTCCAAGAATTGTGAACGTCTAAGAAACAATGGAAAATAGTGTCAGGGTTATCTTTTTGGCTTTTTCAGTAACTTCCTAAATAAACTGGGTAAGATATACCTCTATTTTTAGTCTTCAGTCTCAGTAGTAACAATAGTAAACTAATAGAGTATTTATCGTCTGCTTTGGGAAATTTGAGGGTTAAAATAGTTCGTATGAATAGCCATAGTAACACAGCGGAAAAGGAGGCTAGGCCTTTGAGCCCAATTGCCCCCATCTCGCTGTTGACTTTTTTACTTCTTAGATGTGTGACTTTGAGCAATTGACTTGGCAGTTCTCAGCCTCAGTTCCACAGTTGTAAAATGGAGGTAGTAATTGTCTTAACCTCTGTATGTGTGATAATAGGGTCACATGTAGCTCAACGTATAAGTGCCTCTCATTAATCACTATTAGTGATTTCGTATTTGTATATATATATATATATATATATATATATATATATATATATAATGTATATATAATATATACATAAGACAGTGTCTGGATAATATTCGATAACTGGAGTGTCCTTAAGACCCAAGCAGACACCAGCGTTGTTACTAGCCTTATAAACCATTTTATGAGTAGCTTTGAGAAGTTGGAAGGAATTTGACAGCTGAGGGGAAGCAGGCACTCACAGGCAGCTGCCAGACCTACAAGGGGCGAGAATGAGCCAGTCAGGTTTGGGCAGAGAGTAAGGCATCCAGCCTTGCCAAGGATGGCGTTGCTTTGCAGAGCAGTAGAAAATATAAGCCTTCTGAGCCCGAGGACATTTCTGCACTCACAATGGCTCCCTAGCAGAATGCCATGAACATGGTAGACTCTGAGCTAAAGGTTTATTGATTAAATTGTACAAAGACTGATGGAAATTACTGGCAGTGATAAAATCAAGATGTCTTTCAGTGACCTGCAGTGCCAGTGGGGTTTGATGCTGTGAAATGCTCTGACTCCTGTTGCCTCTGTCGTTACCCTCTGATTAAATGCATCTGCCCTGGTTGCTGCTCTTATGGTAATAGGATGGCTGGCTTTATTTTTTTTAATCTATAAACTAGCTGCCAAATTATAAAATTGGTATTCTGTTCTTCTCTCTCTGTGTGTGTGTGTGTGTGTGTGTGTGTGTGTGTGTGTGTGTGTGTGTTCTGGAACAATTCTGTCCTTGCTAACTGTATGGTATAATATGTGTATATGTTGTGTGTGTGTGTGTGTGCGTGTGTGTGTGCTGTATTTATTTCGATATATTTGTTCCATGTACATGTAATGAAGAATATATAAAGTAAATGTTATTTTAAGCCAAATTTAAAGAAAGCTGTTTGTCAGAGATTGCCTCATACGTGCCCTTTTGTTAAACTTGTGCTTTTTAAAATCCCCATTCTTACAGGCTTGTGTTCTCATCTATAACTAAAACGTCCTGGGAACTTTTAGTACTTGACAGAAAAATATAATAAGTGAATCTGAAAACATAATGAAAGTAGATCTAAATGAATGACTTGGTAATGATGAAGTTTCTGATTGTAGAAGTTGTATTTTGGGATGGGACATCCTACCCTCAAGTAGTAATTTATTCATATATCTGACCCTATTAAATAAATCATGAAAGATTTTTCTTATTTTTTTTTCCTATTTGTGACTGATACTGGGAATTGACCCAGGGGAGGGCTTGCTACATCTCTAACCTTTTTAAAACTTTGAGATAAGGTCTACGTTACTCAGGGTAGCGTCAAACTTTTGATACACCTGCCTCAGACTCCCAAGTAGCTGGGATTATAGGTGTGTACTTTGCACATGACTTTGACTTGCCTTTGAACTAGAGGCTCAGTTTATTGACTGACATGATCTCTCCTCTTTCAGAAGTCACTATCATCTCTCTTTCCTATGACTTAGCTGCTCATCTAAGTTTGCCTGGCTTAGAATAACAGTTGACGTGTAAGGTACTTAGTAATTGTTTGCAGATGCCATGCCTTCATAGTGGATCAGGCTGCCCACAGTGGTTCACTGAAAGGCCCCACCTGGATCTCTCTGTTTAGATACAATAGTGTAACAGACAGCGAGCCGGTGTCTAATCCATCTACATGACACACCTTCTTTTCTTGTGTCTCCTTTCTTGACCTTACAGCTTCCAGTACTGTTTGAGGAGAAAGGAAGACATTTTATAATGAAATTAATTCCTTTCTCTTGTCCTGAATGTCTTCTTGATAACCTGGGGAGAATGGTTGATTGTCAAATATGGAAAAAAAAAAAAACAAATAAATAGCAAAGGGAAATTTTTGCTGAAATCTCAAAGAACTTTTTATGTCTACTCTGTGGAACTTTCCACAATGTCTTGTTTAGGTAAAATTTTTGAACTAATGAATGTGTGTGGGATGATAATTCATTACATTTTGTTCCTTATACATTTTAATGGGACATTAGTATGAAATATTATGTTAATGGAGGTATGGAGAATCAGGGTGAAGGGAATGGGGAAAAGATCTAGAACACAGGTATTGCTTGCTGTGGCACTCCTCGTGATCATTTCCGAAGCCTAGAAACAACTATGGGGAGAAAAAATTCACTCAGTTTCTCTAAGAATTAATACTACATAAATTTGGCATACCAATGTCTCAAAATTAAAGACTGCTATGGGTTAGTAACCATGCCAGTATGAATTACTCCACTTTTTCTGCTGCTTAAGACAGGTGAGAAACAAATTCTCCTCTTCCTATAAAAACCTAGTATCCATTCCTGATTTAATATTCCCACTCTGTTTTTGTAATTAAAACATCATTTATACTGAGAATAATTAAGACAATTGTACATTTGATTTTAAAATCAGTTTTGAGTATTGTGCCTTGTCAAGCTACAAGAATGGTTCCTGCAGCTTTTACAATGTAGTATTAAGAAACAGACAGTGACCGCAGGCACCTGAGTGGAAGGTTTGACAGTTTGATAAATTAGGAATGACACTTGCCAAAATGGCTGTCCTTCCTGCAGTCTGCCAGTGGAGCATTTGCGCACTGTTAATTGAATTGGCAATTTGTGTAACAGTGCCTGCCCCTGAGCTTTTGTAACGCCGGATCTGCCATTTAACTCTGATAATCCAGGACTTGGGAATAAGGACGAAAAGCTTCACATGATATTACTGCAGATTTAAAATGACAGTTGGGGACCTTGTTGCCAATTTCCCATTAAATGAGAAATAATTAACAATAGCAATAACAAAGTCTTATAAAGCAGGAAAGTTAAATTGACTTTTCAGCACTAGTATCGTACCGAATTGCTTCTGGTGTGATTATCGGATTGCCCTTTCAGGATTATATACCCTAAATAGTATCATATGATGAACCAAACATAGGACATTTTGCAAGCTAACGTGTTTTATTACTGTGCAAATCTTCTGATTATCTATAGGGATTGTGCTGTCATTAAAGATTTGTTTTACGCTCTAAGATTTCATAGAGGTAGAGAGCTTAATGAAATAATAGAGATTCTTACTTCCTTGCTTTTGATAGTTATTTAATTATAGCTGCAACAAAATGTTGAACTACAGCTAGATAGCATTAATGATGAGTTTTATAGAGTAGCGTTTTTGTCTCTTTCAGTGTATTTCCTTAATGGTTCCCAGCGTTTTGAAAATTCCTGAACACTTGTTTGTGTGTGTGTTTCCTATCATCATAATTGGAATAATGGTTTATAACGATACATATTTCTGGCTTAAGATTTTCTTTAAAAAAATCAAAACATATCAAGTTTCTATGATTTTCCAAAGGCATGGAAGTTCTATTTCATCATTATCACTTATTTCATTCTGGAGTTTGTCTTTGGAAGTGTATTAAGTTGGTTAGAATAGCATGGACAGAGATGGTACTTCCCTGGTACATTTTGGAGGACCTGACTTATGCAGTCAGCATCAGGTAGGATGATTTTTGGCTATATTCTTTGACTGCATAGTGTTATGTGGAGAGTGTCTGGGTGAAGGGTGAGTACCAGGTTAGTCTCATTTGTTGAGGAACCAATTTGGTGACAAAAAATTCCAAGTTTTATAGATGTTCGAATTATCTTCATTATGGAATCTTGCTTTCTAAGCATAGATGTATGGGTGTCCCAAAAAGTGCTTGATCAATATGTTAAGAATAAGTTAGAACCTTCTTTTTAACATTATGATCAGAAAATAAAACAGTAGTTTTTAAGAACTTATTTTTGGGACCCCCTGAATGTCATTAATTTAATGTTATCAAAGAATTTATGATTAAAAATCTCTAGTAGAGGAATAAGTGAGGGACTATTACAGGACAGAGAACAGAATTCATTGATGTAAAGATTATATTTGAAGTCTATTGCTGCAGTGATTGCAAGGAAAAAAGCAGACATGAAAAATATTATAAACATTAGCTATCGAGGCTTAGAATCAGTGATGGAAACACTGAATTCAGATAAAATAGAGAATGCAGAGTGAGAGATGGAGTTGAACTTTAAAACTGAAGGCATTTATATGTGGTCAGAACATGAGCGCTTTTTGCGCCTTAATTTTGTAAAATTTAACAAATCAGGAAATCTTTTCTGGGCCTTCCTCTCCTTATCTGAGAAATGGGGATAGATACATAGTTGTTTTTTCATCCCTAAAAGATGAAAAGGTGTGTCTGGGGGTGGGGAGTATCTCTGTGTGTGTGTGTGTCTGTGTGTGTTTGTGTGTCTCTGTGTGTGTGTCTTTATATGTGTGTGTGAAAATTAATTGAATTTTCATATGTGAAAACAATTTGTAAATGATAAAACAATTAGAAAATTTAGACTATAAGGTACTAGTGCAGTAAGAGTATAATTTACAGAATAGCGGTCCAAGCTGTGAAAAGCTGTAGAATCAAGAAAGAAAATAAGAAAATAAACAGGAAGAATGCCCAGAAATAGAAGGAAGCGTTTTCTTCTGCTTTGCCCGCCACACAGGGCTCAGGCTCACTGCAAACAACAATGAGTATAGACTGCGGCCGTCAGAGCTTTATGGCTGTGTGGGGAGACTGTGAGGAGAAATGTTGTTAGCTGGTGTACTATGACAGGGTAGTGGTGAGTACCACGTGTCATCCTCAAAGTGATGGAATGTGTGCACAGAGGATGGATGTGTGACAAAATTGGAAGACATAGTGTGAAAATTGCTGTACTTTCACATTTTGAAATGTCTCTGAAATTGAAAACGTGCCTCATAATTGATGTGTGTATTTAGTATGATAGCTTTTCTTTCATTTTTTTTTTTTTTTTGCTCTTCCACAGAGCTCATGGTAAATTGATGATATATTTAAAAATTGATAGTATTCTGGGACCGCTGAAATTCGGCAAAATATTGGTATGAATACAGCTTGCTAACAGTTCAGTTCTGCTTATTTAATGACCAACACATTTAAAGGGCTGTTGTATCTTTTCTTGTCCAAGGAGAGATAGCTTGTTCATCAGTTACTGAGTTCCTACCATGATTGTAACAGTTGTATATACGTACTCTAATGTAACCTCAGAATAACACTCGGACGTAGCAATCATTTTTGGCTTTTTTATTTTATGTGAGAAAGTTGAGGCCCCAGATTACCCAACTTGACCTTTTGGCTCGATGCTAGGATAGGTACTACAGACTAAACAAAGATTTATATGATGTGGTCTGTCTCTTTGGGACAGTGTGTTCATTCAGAAGCTTTAAACATATATTAGAAAATAATCATCAAAGACACATTATAGCACTTTATATGCCACATCTGAGGCAGAAACAATTGAGATAAATTCTAAAAACAGAGATGTGATTTCTATTTAGGAAATAAGTGAAAGTTTCTTCATAGGCAGAGGTGAAATTTGGAGAAGTAGAGTTGAGGATGGTAATAGAAAGAACCAAAGTAGTGAGAGAAATGGTAGCCTAAAAAAAATCATGCTTATTAACTGGACACAATGGTATATACCTGTAATCTCAGATGCTCAGGTTATCGAGGTGAGAGAATTACTTGAGTCTAGGCATTGGAGGCCATACTGTACAACTTAGCCAATCATGTCTCAATACAAAACTAGCGAGATAAATCACATGCTCTAAGGAGACATTAAGTTAACTGAGGTTGGCTGGACTGCAGAGTTATTGGGGTTAGCTGGGCATGAAAAAGAACAGTGAGATAAGGCAAAATACATCAATATAATTCAAAAAGATACCACAAAGATCTTATTAGCATAATTGTGAATTCACTAGTAGTTGGTATTTTTTTCTGCAAGTTATTTTGTGTCGAGAGCCACAAGGGAAAACTGTCTCTTGGATTAAAGTAGAATTTTCTTTTTTCTCAATTATTTTGTGTTTTTAAAATGGTCTGCAATTCCTTTGCCACAAGGAAAAATCATGGTGTGTATCATTGTAAAAGTTTAATGGGCATAAAATGTTTATTTTAAAAAGTTTAATGGGTGAAAATGATTTCTGATGATGAAGCTGAAGTACCACTTTATGGATGAAAAATATGGATGAAATTACCTGAGCAAGGATCCCAGATGTTTTAAAGCTTCTTTTGTGATTGTGGTTATTGTTTCATTTTGCTTTTATGATGCATGTACCTTTTTATTTATATTTACTGTATCTTTACAGAGGTTATATAGACATCTGTATATCTTGTGACTTATCCATCACAATTTTAAATATATGGTTTCATTTATTTGTCTTTCATATTATATCTATTTTATTGACTACACTTTTGTTCCTTCTTTATTCCTTGAGTAGTTTTCAGTTGCAGCTTTCTGGATTTTTTTTTTTTTTTTTTTTTTGAGACAGAGTCTCACTGTGAAGTCCAGGTAGGTCCTGAACTCTGTGTGTAGCCCATTAAACTCAGGGCAATCCTCCTGCCTCAGCCTCTGGAGAGCTAGACAGCTGGAATTACAGCATGTACCACCACGTCCAGCTATTATGTGCTGCTGGGGGATCCAACTAGTTTCTAGGTGTCTAGTGCTTCCTAGGCAAACACAGTGATCTCTGGGTTACACCCAAACCCTTTTAAATTCTTGAAATGAATGCTTGGTCTTTTAAACCTTTGAGTTTCCTGAAATTTGTATTTAAAGATACACATTTTCCTCTAAGTACTACATTAGCATTAGTAAAGTATTAACTCTATCCTACAGATTTTGACATGCAGACTTTTCAATATTATTCCACTAAAAGTATTTTGTAATACCTTCTTTAGTTTTATATGTGAGTCAAGGGATTTTATTAATATATTTAATTTTCAGATGTGAGGGTTTTTTTTTTTTCTCCTTTGTCTTTCTGTCGTTAATCTTACTGCTCTCTGATTGAACTCAGGTAAGTAGTGCCTTCAAAACTGCAGGAAACAGAGACGTGTCTGGGGGATGGGAAGGGAACCTGGGAACAAGACAAGATGATGTGTGTGGGAAATAGAGGAAGTGAAAATATGATGCACTGTGCGTATGAACCAGTATACTGACACCAGCGCAGTTGTGCATTACAAGCATGCACTAATAAATAAAGTTTTAAAACTATTTCCTAAGCAGGCAGCTTGTGTATGATATTTTGCTATCTTCCTTTCAAAAATAGACATATTCATTAACTCAGTAGTTTCTTGCGGGACCTATATGTTGTATTACATGCCCTGTTCTGGGTGAACAAGATGGACAAGGGTCACCCTAGTCTTGGCCTTTCCTTCTGCGTTACCTTTTAATTAGCTTTTATCCTGGAGTGGATGGCGGGGGGGGGGGGGGGGATGACAATAAACCAACTCTCTAAGAGCATGAATTGGAATAGTGAGAAACTATAAATGCTGAAAAAAAGTGAGGTCGTGTGGTGTAGTAGAGGCAACCTGGTGGGGGCAGATACTGCAATTTGTGAGTGTTGGACAGGGAAGGTCTCTCACAACTGGCATTTGGGCCAAGACCTGGGACCAGAACATCCCAGCAACAAGAATTCTGGAGACGGAGCAGTTTAGAAGTAGCAACAAACAAAAATCTTCTGTGCTGGAAACTAACTTACAATTTTCCAGGAACAGAATGTTCTTTAATTAAAGGTTGGAATAGAGGAAGAGAGGAAGGAAAGCCAGCCAGCCAACCAGTATGAGTCTGGGTAGGTTGGCCAGGGCAGGATTGTGGACCTTCTAGAACATGGTAAAATTCAGTCTGTTGTGAAGACAAGGGAAAGCTACTCGGGGAGTTCTAAACAGTGAATAACATTAGGAAGCCTTTCTCAATGCTTGTTTTGAGAATTAAAAGGCATTAGTATAAGGATAAATGTCTGTGTTACACACTTAGAGGGATGTGGTTGCATTCGTGTGCACTGTTACTCTGGCAATGAGAAGTTTCTTATCATTTCTTGTGAATGTTTTGGTGCGTGTTAGAGGATATAAATGTTTTCTCGAATAAACAAAGCACATCGTGTGGGTTTGCTTACTCTACCACATCTCCCTCGAATGTGTCAGTTCTTTAAAAGCATTTATCTTCTCTGAATGAATGATCTCTAGGTTCATTTTAGTAGATTTTCTGTGTGACCTTGGGCAAGTCATAGTGAGCCGTCTGGAGGACTAGAGGAGATAATGTCAGGCGGCAGGCGTAATGACAGGCACATAATATACACTCCATGGTGGCTGTATTAATGATTTTATTATAGCTCAGTACACTCTGTTTAGGTTCGTAATTCCTTCAATTTGTGAGTTAATTATTTGGAAGGATTACTCTCTTCCTTGTATACTAAACATCTGAAACCATGAGACTGAAAATCAACTTTTTTGTCTTCATAGATGCGCTTTGATAGTTATGAGACATCTATTCTAAAGGCCTTGTCAGAGGCAGACAGTTGAATTGATAGTCACTTAATGCTCAGTTTGGAGGGCCAGAGAGTAGACTTTTATGGAAAGGTTATTCAGAGTCTATTTTTTTCCCATACTTATTTTATTTGTGAGGACAAAGAAGCTTGCAATTCATAATTTCTGTTGAGCAATGGCCTCCTCGTAAGGAGGTGTTTTACTTATTTATGAAGAATAATTAATTATTTGCTTGCACACAAAAAGAAAGCATTCTAATGAAGGCATGTATTTGGAAAGATCATGACAGAGGAAAAGAAACAAAAGTTGCCAAAATTTAAACTATTATATTTGGATGATTTAGTAGGAAGGAGATAAAACATTCCTCAAACTGGTATAGTTCTAAGGATAGCAGTGAGCTGCAATTTATAATAATTTTATATGCTGCATCGTAACTCTTGAAATTCAAACTTGTAAATCAGGAATCATCAGGGTAAGATCTCATCAGTATCCAGGCGTTTTTAAGACTCTAAAGTTGTGCATAATTTATACATTCAAATATAGTCCGTGTAAAAGGAAACTTCGACTATCTGGAACGTAAAGAAAATTATTTTGGATAAAAGAGTGTTTGTTCTTTAATCACAAACCTTTTCTTTTTTATTTAAATCATTTCAGGAAGTTTATTTTTTGTATAGAAGATAACGGGCCTTTCCTTTATGACTTAGCAGCATCATTATGTATGCATTCATTACCATGAAAATAATATGGTGTGAGATCCTCAGGGACCACTGGACTATGAGATCTGCTTTGACTGTGAATTAAATTGGCCGAGATTAAGTGCATTTTGAGGACTTTTTTCCTGTTGTTTATCTTCCCTCCCTCCCCCTTTTTTCTTTTCTTCCCTTAATGTCCCCTGTAATTCCTCACTTCTATTTGTGTTTCTGGGACTCCACTCTAATTTGCTGCTTCCGGTAGGCTTTCAGCTCTGGATACCTATGTTTGTTAGAATCACATATGATCTCATGTAAACAATGTCTGGTAGAGGACAGAAGGGGCTTCTCCGAGACTGAAGTAGCTGAACATTGTGATACCTCTCTTGACTCTTCTGAAATACTTTTCACGGTTTTCTTGACTTGATATACATTTTGGATGAGTGGAATACCTTTCCAGTAGGCACACACACTGGAATAAACCATCTTGTCTGTAGACATATGGGTGATCTCTAATGTGTCTCGTTTTCCCTGCTCTGTGATAATAATAGCCCCCCCATAAAAAGTGCCCTTTCTAGGATAGTTTTACAGGCACGAGCGGGACCCTGACACTATTTGCAGCTCTTGCTGCTGCATACATCTGTTTTTTCTGGATAGACTATATAAGCAACATCTTTGATGACTCTATGTAAATTTTCAGAGAGCAAGCCTCCTAGTCTTAAGTAATAAAAGCTTCTGGATGTTCCAAACCTTAAGCACAACTAAAATTGTTGTAGCTGTAAGATTCTTGACTGATTTTCTTTCTTCTTCCCACAAAATTTCTAAGTGGGTTCGCCTGCTTGGCTTGACCTCTTGACTAAATTTACCAGCGTCTCACCATAAATGATGCTTATCTTTAAAAAGATAAATATGGCCATATATCTCAAAAATTCAGATTAAGAATGTAGGTTACTGAGGCGTATGAAGACTATTTTTCTTTTCAAATAGTTGATCAGTATCATGGAATGTAGCTGGACACCTTGGAAAGCCATGAAAGAGAAATACATCTTGAGTTTTGGGGGAAGAAAGGCCAACACATACAAATGCAAGACTGTGTTAAATGATTCACCCCTGTATCCAGCTGATCAGCAGGGGCCAAGGAAACTGATTTTGATGTTTTAAAATTAATCCAACCTAGATTAGCCATGTCACGTCCTCTTAACCACAGGCGTATGGATCTCAGGGTAGACAGCTGTTTGGATGTTCCATACTGGGACTGCTGCCCTCAACAAATGCTGCTGATTCTCCTACATGGTCACTTGGCACTGTCTGTGTGCACCCATATGGCTAGATGGCATTATGCCTATGTACTAGTCATTTGAATTGTTTCGCTAGACCCCAGGTGCCAAGCAAACCTAGGTTTGGGCTAACTATCTCTGGAAGTATGTAGTTTTGTTCTTATAAATAAGAAAACCTTTTCTTATAATCATTGCAAGGTTATGGCAGTATATTTACTAACCCATTCTTGTTATACCTACCATTTTGTCATTCTCTGTAAAGATAAAGGAAAAGGGAAGAAATTTTTATGCTGGTATTAAACAGACAGTGCAGAAAACAAGCAAAATATACGGAATGTTTCTGTCCCCTTAAGGTACAGCATGTGCAGCATTTGCAGAGCATCTGTATTCCTGCTGAAAGGTGGGCTGGAGGCCATTCCATGACACTGATGCAGATCATTTAATTGTACTTTTTAACTGGTTTCGTTGTTTGAGCTTCTAGAAATAAACTTCAGGATTTATGTGACTATTCTATCCTTGGCTAAGGAAAGAATTTGTATACTTGCTCTGGAATTAGTAAACAGGTGTTATTTGTGTCATACTTATCTGTCTTTCTGAATAACATATTTTTGAATACTGCTTGAGTTTACTCTCTTCACTTTTACCTGTTGTTTTACTTAGCTCACATGAAAATTTTATGAAATAGATACATTAAGTATTATTATTACTAAGCCCATTTTGCAAATGTGGAAAGTGGATTTAGAGCAGTGTTGTAATTTATTCTAATGTTGTCCAGGTGTAAATGATGAAACCAATACTCAGACATGTTTCCTTCGAATTTATTTCATTTAGCACAAAAACAGTTCTTGAATGAGTATACTAATTAAGTTAATTGTTATTAACTAAAGCCTCTAAACAGTTGTGGTTAACTGGAAAATACATCACGTGCTAGAATATATTCCTAATGCTTGCCATTGCGATTTTTTTTCTTTTAATTTGCTTCATGTTTCATAACAATTTCTTGGCAGTCTTGATTTGTTTGTTTCCTAAGATGGTCAAAGAATTTCCATTTACATAAAAAGTAGATAGCTTGGTAGCATTTTAGAAAACCACACTACAATGTAAAATTTTAAAGGAGCATTGTTTCTAATTAGGACCCATTTGTAAGCACCACTACAGCTCTATCCATTTTATTGAAACCATGGAAATAAATAAGGAAAGTTGTAAGTAAAAGATTGTTTTTTAAGAAATTGCCCTAATTTCACTATCTTCCTCTTTCACATAGAATATATCCCAAAAATCTTGCCTGCAATAGTTTGAATCAGAAGTGTAGTATAAATGTAAGAGAGAAAACTTACAGCCAGGTACCTTATAAGAGAAATTCTTAATGTTAAATACAAATAAGGAAGCTTTGAGTTTTTAAAGTTTGACATTTGGTATTATTTATAAGTAGAAAGTGGGTATGGTATGTTTGCTTTGTCTTGATTCAGTACCATTTAAGTATCCCATTTACATTCCTATTTTCACTGCATCTTCGCAAGAAGGAAGAATTTCACTTTTAAAAGCTTTATCAATAATACTTTGCATACCATACTATTCACTGACTTTAAGTGTCCAGTTAAAAGACTTTTTAATAAATTTGAAATTGTGTGACTATCACTTCGAGTTCCCTCATGCACAGTTTTGACCTGTCCCTGCTTCCAAGGAAATACTTTAATTTCTGTGTCTTCTACCTTTTCTAGAAAATCAGGTAAACCTAAACATGGAATAGGTAGTCTTTCATACTTGTCTACTCTGACATATCACAATGTTTTAAAGTCAGTTCAAGTAGTGGTATATGTGTATCATGCTATGGGATCTTGGATAATGAACTTCCCTAAGATGTCACAGATGAGTTTTGGTTACCCCGTGACATTTAGTCTATTTTCTGGCAACACTTTTCGCAGATAGTCACCAAGAACAGATCAGTGGCCTGCACCAGGTAACAACCAGGGGGCTGACCAATTAATTTGGTAAGATATCCACTGTCTAATTTGGTAAGATATCTCATAGTCTAAGGATTCTTCCATCTTTCTTAAACTTCTGTTCAATCTTGAGGTGTTGCCAAATGTTTTATTCATAAAAGGAGTTTAAACTGTTTGCAAGGGTGATCTATGTGTTAAAGTCCCTGTAAATTTCATCCTTTTTGATTTGTCTAGGTGTCCATAGTGACCAGAGCTTTTTAACCTCTTGTCAAGAAACCTGGTTAATCCTCAGGCCTGGGCTGGCAATCTTCAGACCATATTGTATCATACTGCTAAGTGACACATTAACATTGGCCCTGTAAGGTATCTGAGTTGGCCATGTCATTATTACTAATCTTATTTTCACAGTATATCTTTTATGACATTCTATGATACATAGTTTATTTCTTTTTATTGATGAATAATGTTTCATTGCATGTGTACACAATTTTTTTACCCCACAAGTAAAAAAATATTTGGATTGTGTCAATTTTGGGGTACTTTGATTAATGCTACTAACAGTATTCATGTACACGTCTTTGTGTGAAAATATTTTCTCTCTTAACTAGATACCTTTTTTCTGAAATTACAGGTTGTATGATAAAGACATGTTAATTTCTTACAAAATATATTTTCTGAAGTGGTTGAATCAGGCTATTTCTTATTCCCATCAGCAACTTGTGAGGGATCCAGTATTTTCATTGTCTCCATTCTACTCATTATGTACTTTTTTCTCATATGGTTTTAATCCATATTTCTGTAATTTTCTGTGTGACAAATGATCACAAGCTTATCAGCTTAAAATGATACTTTTTATCCACACTTTCCTTGGTTCGGAGTCTGATTATAGAGTCAATGCCTCAGGTTTCACTATGCTGAAGTCAGTCTGTTAATTGGGACTCAGTGTCGTTGGCCACTTGTGGTCCCCCTTGAATCTCCATCATTGCTGGAAATAGTTTATTTCCTTGATTTTGCAGGGCTGCTATCCTCATTTATTTCCTGGGTATGAGCTAGGAACTACTCTTAGCCTCTCGATGCCACCTTTCTATGTGGCCCCTTCCAGAGGAAGTTGGCAACCTGCCTGGTTGCAGAAGAAGCTTTACTTTGAATCTCTCCTTCATTGAAGACCTAGATTCTGTTGAAAATCTCACCTGATTAGAAAAGTGGCCCAGGATGATCTTCCTTATGAGTAACTCAAAGTCAGCTGTAGAGTAGTAATCTTATTATGTATGCAAAATCCCTTCACCTTTGTGATGTTATTTATTCCTGGGAGTGAGATTCCCTGAGTATTGCCCACACTCTGAGAGAGGATAAACAGGTTCTACAGAGTAGGGAGCAGGGAAATTGGGAACCATCTTAGAATTCTGCCCACAATTTTCTTCTTCAGAAAAGCTGTGGAGCATCTTTTCGTGTACTTCTTAGCCTTTTCAAAATATCATCTTTGGTATAATCCTGTTCAAATATTTTGCCTATGTTAATGGGTTGTCTAATTGAGTTATATTAGGTTATATTATTTATATTCTATATACAAATCTTTTATCAGATATAGTAATTGTAAATATTTTCTTCTGATTTATAGCTTCTCTTCTTACCTTCTTGATGGTGTTTTTTGAAGAGTAAAGAGTTTTCAGTTTTCTTAAGGCCCAGTTAATTACTTTTTGTTTTGTAAGTCAGGGGTCCTTAAACCCCATGCCATGGCCCTGTACCAGTCCATAGCTTTGGAAGGACCTTCCACCAGGGCATGTTAGGGGTAAGCAGGAGGTGAAAGGTAAGCAAAGGCCCACCTGCTGGCAGGTTCTGATGCTGCTGATGATGATACTAGAGGCAGAGCTTCGCTCCCTACTCAACTCCTGCTGCTGCTGTCATTTTAAAATGTCTTGCAACAACCTACTAGATAAAAGGAACTCCCTCCCTCTGTCCTTGAGAGACTGGTATTCAACTAAACCAGTCCTTGGTGTCATAAAGGTTTGAGACCACTGTTATAGATCACACTAAAAAAGATTTTCTCTGTGTCTTTTTGAATTTCATAGTTTTAGTTTTTAAACTTAGGTTTATGATTCACATTAACTTATTTTTTGTTAACAGCATACAAAAAGTTTACTCAGTGTATGTTACAGTATCTTTTATATATATTTTTGGCATGTTTATATTCAATTGTTCCAGAAGTATTTCGAAGAGATTTCTTTATTATTGAAGTGTTTTGCTCGTTTGGTTGAATATCAATTGACCACACATGTGTTTTGTTTCTTGAATTTTGTTCTCCTTTGATATGTGTGTGTGTGTGTGTGTGTGTGTGTGTGTGTGTGTGTGTGTGTGCATTTGTGCCACTGCTACATTTTCATTATTTCTGAATTCTTATGAAAACCAAAACAGAAACAAACATGCACAGAAACACCTGAAACCAAGGGATATAATTCCTACAAAGTTTAAAAGATTATTTTGGCTCTTCTAGCTCATTTGCATTTTTATACAAATTTTAGGATCAGTTTAGTTAGATTCTGTGAGAAAGTTTCCTAGAATGCTTACAGAAATTCCACTTACTCTGTAGATAAGTTGGTGCAGAATGGCTGTATTAACAACGTCGTGTCTTCCAACTCATGACCATGACATACCTCCTTTAGTTCTTAAAAAATACGTCTGAACAATGAGTTGTGATTTGCCAGGTACATACAGGTCTCACTTTTGGTGTTATTGTTATTGTTGTTATTATTTAAAACAATTATTGGCGGGATGTGGAAAAAAGGGAACTCTACTCCATTGTTGGTGGGAGTGCAATCTGGTATAGCTACTACGGAAAGCAGTCTGGAGATTCTTTAGAAAGTTGAGAATAGAAATTTTATTTGATCCATCTACTGCTGTGCTGGACATTTTGTCAAAAGAAAGAATGCCAACATGCCAGAAAGACACATGCATGTACATGCTTGTAGCAGCACAATTCACAATAATCAAACCCTTGATGCAAACTGGTTGCAGAAGAACCTCTACTTTGAATCTCTCCTGCCTCTCAACAGAGGAAAGGTCAATGACGAAGTGGTACCTGTACACAGTGGAATACTATGAAAGAAAAAGTACATAGAAAGCTTTTGAACAAGAATGGGGCCACCTTGAGGCAGTAATACTCAGTGAAGTGGACCAAGCACAGAAGATGGATGATAGACAGGTGTCTCTGTTATGAAATGCACAAAAATAATGACATGATAAGGTCCCAGCATAAATGACAGGGTAGAAAGAGAAGTAATGGTCAGCTAGGAAAGGGGTAGAACTCGGAGAAAGTGATGGGAATCAATGCTTACTGATTCCCAAACCCCATGTCTCTAATATGTTATGGAAATTGGAATTCTTGTATTTATAAATAAATAAATAGCAGATAAATTTATTTCTAGATTTAATTTTCATATTTACTAACAAAATATTTTTGTATTGGTTACACTAAAAATTTGCTGAATATATCTACTCTAGAGTTTTTGTAGATTCTTCAGAACTTTTTTACATGCAGATTTTTTGTTTATAAGACAGTTTTCTTTAACCTTTTAAATATTCTCTGGCTTTAAGTCTTTTTCTTATTTTATTGCATTGTTTAGTTAGAACCTTCAAACCATGTTGAAAAAAGAACTCCTTAAAAATTAAATTTGATAACTTTTGGTGTAGTCTCAAAAGTACAGGTATGTTTCATTTTGTATTGCCTATTGACTAGTTGACTGTTATGAATTGTGCTGCTACAAACATGGACATGCATGTGTCTTTCTGGCGTGTTGGCTTTCTTTCTTTTGACAACATGTCCAGCACAGCAGTAGATGGATCAAATAAAATTTCTATTCTCAGCTTTCTAAGGAATCTCCAGATTGCTTTCCATAGTGGCTGTACCAGATTGCACTCCCACCAACAATGGAGTAGAGTTCCCTAGCACTAGAGTTTCAAGATAAAACTTGAATCATGTCTATTATGTGTGTGTGTATATATATATATATATATATATATATATATATATATATATAGGTTTTATTTTTAAATGTAAAATGTTGCTTTTGAATAGTTATTCTAGTCGTTATCTTTTTGTCTAAGATCCGTGTTCTCTTTTTTTCCTTCCTGAGAATCAATAGCAATGAATCTAATTTTTATTTAAACAAAGAAAAGTGCCAGAGAGAAGTGGTAGAGACTTACTTTAAGTCTTTACCAAGAGCCCAGTGATTCCAAATCTATGGAAATCTTTATTGTCTTTGTGTCTGATGTTAGCACCGTTTTTAGGAGCGGTTTGATATTTTACCAGCGCTTCAGTATGGCATGCTTTTCTCTAAGATCTGTGTTTTTTTCCTCTGAGAACAAAATGGAAGTACATGGTTAAAAAGAAAAGACTTAGAATGTAATTGTTAGTTGTTTAACTTTTGGCAAATTTCTTCACTTCTCTAAGAGATTTCTTTTTGCTTTGCCTTATTTTTTTGTTTTTTAATTCTTCATGTATCATTTTATTTTTGAGACAGGTCTCACTTGGTACAGGCAGGTCCTGAACTCACTATGGAGGCAAGGCTGGCCACAGAAATCCTATCTCAGCCTCCTGAGAGCTCACCATACTCAGCTTTCTTTCTTTCTTTCTTTTTAATCTAAGTAGTAAGAAAGTCTGGCCTTACACTTCTGTATTATGGAGACCATCTTTGGTTTTCTTATTTTATAGTTATGAGGACATACTTTTTATGCACTAAAAATGAAATAAAATCAGTCTTTAAAAGAATTTTCAAAATTTTCTAATCACACATTTTCTTAGGAAATTGGAAGATTCAAGTTGTCCTACAATTATGGAAGACGCTAATGTTGAAGAAAAACTAACAAAAAAATTCTTCACAAACAGCATGGTCATTAAATTGGTACAACTTAGAAATTGATAATAGATTTTCTGAGAAATTGTATTTTCAGAAGCTCATCTGTCTTTCCTCCTTTCTGCAAAGACATAATAAAAGTGGTAGTATTACAGGCATTATTAAGGCCCTCACCAGATTGTTTTGCTCCTTGGAATTTTGTAATATATTATATTTTGAGTAGTAATATTTTTCCATAATGTAGAATATTTTTAATGGAACTGTGTTTAAACTACCAGAAATTAACCCTGTTATTAAACACATAAGAATACATGCAATAGACTTTTCTGCTAGTCTACCATTTATTTATTATTATTATACTAAGTACACTATCATTATAATGATAAATCTAAATGTGGTGCATGATCGCATTTTGACCCTGATTCAGCGTGACCTTTCAACTGAAGATAGTATGCTGCCTTCGGCCCGCAGTTATTAGACCATGAAGAGCTTATGGAGGTCTGTTTTATTTTCCTGGGTGTGGGGAAGCAGCCGAGGAAAGAACAGGATAGCAGCATCAGCTTACAGTGTTTAGCAGTAGCTCAGCTCTTTCAAAAGACTCTTTTTTCAAGAGATGCTAAAAGGGTGTTCAAAAAAGATGAAAGCTACATGATTAAAATGAAGCATGCTATAATGTTTAACTGGCAGTTTATGCTACATAGTCTATATACTCTGGTCTAATCATCTTGTATTGTGTCTGACTACTTTATAGTGGTTGAAAGTTTCTTGGCCAGAAAGGACCTTGTAAAATTAGTTCTTATTAGAAAAAGTAAGGATGACTGCAAAATTTGGAGACAAGCTGATTTGAGTTCTGTAAAATGACACAAATAATCAACACGATGGTTTTGGTCTAATTTCGAGGAAGAAATAAGTCAAATGGTATTTATCTTTGCAATTCCTGATATATAGGATTCCCACTAAACTAGCATTTTAGTTCTTCCTACTGGTCTATCACTGAATTCATGTTTTAAGAAAATTTGTGTTTGTAGGAATATTGATAATTTAAATACAACATGTAACAGATAAAATGATAACATGAATATAATACATTAGGATATTCAAGCTAAGTAAGGGTATAAGATGATGGTCCAGGATATCAGGGTAAAGAGTTTGAAACCATAAAACTGAGCAGAATACAAAGTCTGAACTATTTCCTTCTCTTCTGATGGTTGGACTATTTGTTTTTTGGTATTTTTAGTAGTTACCTCAACTATCAATAATTCCTGTAGTTTCCATTTCCTGGGTGAGAAAGCACATAACTTTTATTTATAGCCTGTCATACAATAGAAACAGCATATAGTAGTATACTGTTCGGGATCTTATTAGGCACCAGATTTATTAAATCTTGTTTTGATATTTGTTAAATGTCAGCATTTTAAATTTTTTTGTGCAGTTAACTTTCTACCAATTTATAGATTGACAGGTAAACATACAAGTATTTAAATTACTATGAAGATGAAATTTACAGGAACAGGACTATTTTCTTAAGGTTTCCTCATTTTTAAAGTCTTTGGTGAATAGTTCTGTAAAATTCTCCTTTGGTATGCAGATGGCTTTTCTCCACAGATCCAGGTTTGCTGAAGTGAGTTCATTACACCTTTTATCTGAATAATGTTAAAATGTTACATTATGAATTAAAGGAATCTACAAAGAAGAAACAGTTATATTTCTGTCCTTCCCGTTTAGTATATATTTGTGATGCAAATATCGACTTTGCCTTCCAGTCCCCTCCCCCTTCCTCATTCTCCAATCTTCTCCCTTGTTCTCCTTCTGTTTCCATATATCCATCTCCTGACCCCCAACTTCTCACTATTTGACTCTATTACTTATTCATATTTTAATTTCTCATATTAGATAAAGTATGTTATATTTCATCTTCTGATTCTGATTCACTTTACTAAGTATGATGGTCTCAAATTGTATCTATTTTCCTACAAATACCTCAGTCCATCTGTCTTTATGGCAGAGTAGTGCTCTACTGTATGTATACACCACATTTTCTGTATCCATTGGTTTTTGATGAGTATGTCAGCATCTTTCACACTTCAGCTACTGTTGGTTTTGTTGCTGTAAGCACAGGTATGCATGTATCTCTGTTATATGGGGATTTTAACTCTTTTGGAAAGATACCCAGAAGAGGTATTGTTGGGTCAAATGGAATATCTGTTTTCAGTTTTTTGAGGAATCTTCATACAGCTTTCCATAATGGTTATACCTGTTTACATTCCCATCAGCAATAGAAATGGATTCCTCCTCTGCCATCAACCCCACATCTTTGCCAGCATCTACTGCATTTTAAGTTCTTGATAAAAGCCATTCTCACTGGGATAAGATGGTGTCATGGTATCTCAATATTCCTTTGATTTGCATTTCTCCAATGGCTAAAGATGCTGAACATTTTTTTCATGTGTTTAAAGGCCATTTACACTTCTTCTAAGAACTGCCTATTCATTACAGTTTTTATAATCTTACGTAAAAACTATCATTTCCTCCAATGAGAGAGCCATATGCTATCACTTTTAATCTTGTCTTAAAGAAAAATTCTCCAAGATATCTTATTTATTGGTTGTTATAACCTTGGTTTTCACCTAGAGTATGTGCATTTTTTCTTCTCCAAACTATTTATACAAACAAAATGTGCTTTGACCTAAAAATTGAACCAGCCTGTGTTACTTACAATTAATCTTTCAAAGCTATTGAAAAGAAATGTAGTGGTTTAACAGTTTTTTTTAAAATTGTCTTCAAATAGATCAAGTCTGAAATTAGGAAAGTCATATGCAGTCTCAAAGCTATACATTTTAGTAGCACTGTGAGTTTCAGATGTTTATAACTTGGCCATAAAAGTTCTTTTCAACTTAAAATATAAAGTTCCGACCCAGGAGAATTTTAAAACAGAAAAATGTCTAAAGTCATTTCTATTTTGTAATTTAAGGAGAAAAAAACTGGAAGGCTTAAGGTCCTAGGTGTGATTTTATGGGAGAACGTTCAAATAAACATAGGGAGTGGTTTACATTACAAAAAGGTGCCCTGTGTGTTACAGAGGAAATGGAGGTGCTGAGAAGCGATACTGCTGGTTAGTGTGAAAGGCTGGCTTGTCACAAGCTCCTTGGATGATGTCCTCTGCTGAGAGAATACAATGTGCGCTTATGCAGTAGGACTGCCGCTTGCAGATGTTACTGGCCATACTTCGTTTCTGTAGGTTTCTTATATTGAGTTCTGTATGTATTGGTATTGTTGGTGTGGAAAAGATTCCAGATAGCCTAGTCAGGTCCTTCAAAACTGGCATACAACTTGAGACGTATGAAGGGGGTTCATTTGAAACAATTGTCGTTAGTATTAGCTTGGCATTTCCCAATCACTCTGAGTGGAGTCTTCATATGCACAGTTTATCTTCAGGACTCTGTCCTTGTTTGAGTCATCTGTTCTGGTTTGTTAGTGTCTCGTGGACCATTTCTTGCCTTTACATGACACTCTGGGAAAAAAAAATTCCTTGTTTGTGCTTTACCCTGGTCCATTTCCAAGTCCTTCCTCCTACTTGCCATCCCTGACCCTGATAGAAGTAAATCTGATCAGCAAATACTTCCTAAAATAATACATAGAGGCAGGACATTGTGATGTGCACCTAACACTAAAGGATTACAAGTTCAAGGCCAGCCTATGTGACATAATAGGACTCTGTCTCAAAATGAAAAAGAATGGGGAATAGTAGGGCATGCCTGGGTTCAATCCCCAGCACCAAAATCAAACAAAAAGATTAAAAAGTAAGTAAGTGGAGAGTGCTAGCAACGTTCAAGAGGCCTCCCAGGGAGAACCTCAAAGCAGTTACTTTTGAGGCTGGAAAGTTCTGATCCTTGTAAAGCAAAGGAGTCAGGAAGGTTGCAGTGGAGTGTGAAGCACTATTTAGAGCAGAGGGGTCGAGTTTCGAGGGGATCCCAACCTGCACATACCTCAGAGCAGCTCTTGAGTTAGGGTAGCTCCCCAAACTGAGCAGGAGTGCATGAGAAAAGGAGGTGAGAAGCAAGGTGTTCGAACCCTACTAGCTCAGAGCCTAAGTGTTCTCATACATCCCTGGTCACGTTATGTCATTCCTGTTTTTATTTTGCCTTTGTATTTACCTCAAACAATACCTAAGGTATCAGCCAAGAGTTAATGACATTTGGGTAGGTTACCCGACATGAAATTCTTCAGGACCAGCCTTCTTGCCTGCCAATGTACCATCTTTTATTTCCCTATTGACTCTGCAGCAGGGCAGCTTCCGATGACTCAGGGGTGGTTTTGCAGAGGGAAATTGTAACATGAGAAGCATGTGTATTTTTTTGCCAAGTGTTTGCACTACATATTAACATGGTTGTTTTATAAATTGAACTGACATTTTCATTGTTTTCCTCTTGTATTATCTTGCTTTGGTGAGTGCCTTAATAATTTTCATAAAGTTTATTGCCCCCTGCTGCTCACTATCTGGGTATGCTATGTGTTGTCTTTACGTCCTGCTGGGGTGCAGTTTAATGAATTACTTTTCAATGAGAATGACATGATTTTTACAGCCTGCCCACGGAGACGGTGATTTTAATATAGTATTTGTTCTATTCTGCACCCTTGTGCGTTTGTTAGCCCGACATGTCACCACTGCTGACGTCTGAACGTCACAAGGCACTAGTGGTCCGAGCTCGATGCCGTGAACGTAATGGTCTCTTTAACGGCTTGTTTCATTCTTTAACTCTTCTAATCTTCTCTTCTCCCTGGCTCTCTGTCTTCAGTTCCATTTGACTGCTTGGCTTTTATGCCACCATCTGTATGTTTGCTTTGCGTTGAAATTCCACAAATAACATCTTTGCTTCTGGTGGTCTCTTGCTCAGTAATTGAATCCTCACATGCCTAGGATGTGTTATGTGGGACAATTTACCAACTTTAGGTTTTTGTCAAACTAGGGCTTATTTGAAACTCTCTACATATGAGTCAGGGTTTGTTTTGTGGGCATTTCAACTCTCTCCTGATTTTTTCTCATTGTTTTAAACATTCCGTAATACCTCTTTTTCCTTAATTGAACTTGAATTGTAGAGATTCTCATTTCTGTCTTTGAAAATAAGTTTAGTATTCAAATATCATTTTACTAAATTTCATTATTTTTCATTTAGCCTTAGTCTTCATATAAAGATAAAATGAAACATATACATACATACATACATACATACGTACATACATATAATGGCCATTTCCCCCTGGTCATCATACAACTTGTTTCTTCGATATTAATCTTGGTTGATTAATGCAGGCATGCATGACAACAGAGGCCTGAAACTTAGGACAATTCTGGAATATGTTTCTCTCAATCAGTTCTGTGAAAAATGAATGCTTTAACAACAAAGGTAATATCTTAATATTTCTTATGAAGAGTCTTGCTTGTAGTTTTAAAAACTAACACATGCCAGGTATTATTGGGTTTTATTACTTTTGGTGCACATAATAGAATTTGCAACTATCACTGTATAAGCATTGTCAGGATTTAATTATCTTAGTAAGAGAAATTTGTGGATAGACAGCCCCAGTGACCGAATGAGGTTAGAGCCAGATGACTTCTGTCTTTTCTGCCCTGGCATCCTCTAGCCATTGCCTTTTTCTTCAAGACGTAACACCTCACTGTGGGAAAATGATTGTCGCTGCTCTGAGCATTATGTCCTTATGCTTTTGCTTTTGGCAAAGTATAAAGCAGTACGAAATAGTTCCTGAAAGCTTACTGGGTCTTATTGCATAGAACTGTGTCACGTTCCCATGTTTAGACTGATCACAAACATGGGAAAATGAAATCAGTGTGAAAGGTTTAGCCTGCTGGTTATTATCCATTCCTAGAAATGGGTATATTATCTGTATAATAAAATCAGATTTTTGTTTCCTTTTGTTTTTTTTCTATTTCTTTTGTTGTTGTTGTTGTGTTTTCTTCTCAAGAAAGGAGATGGAGGGGCTGGAGGAATGGCTCAGCAGTTAAAGCGCTTGCCCAGCAAGTGCTAAGTACCCTAGTTTGATTCCCAGCACCATGTAAGCTGGGTGTGGTGGCGCACGCTTGTAATCCCAGCGCTCGGGAAGCTGAGGAGGCCGGAGGATTGCCGTGAATCCAAGGCTAGCCTGGGCTCTGAAGTGAGTTCAGGACCACAGAGTGAGACCCTGTCTCAAAAAAAAAAAAAAATAAATAAAAAAAAAAAAAAATAAGGAGCTGGAGGCACAAACTTGGTTTCTTTGGGATGGGCAACTTTATTACCTT